>OX415249.1:76385394-76985394 GCA_948329865.1 Linaria vulgaris | reverse complement strand
CTATCAACTCCTAAAGGTTCAAACCGTTTCCTAGTCAGCGATCTTTAACCGTAAGACCTCGCTCTCAATCTAAACTCTATTTTTTAGTTCAATAACCTCGAAGGATAACCATAATGTATGAAGCGTGGCCTCTTAATTTCCACCAAGTTTCATTCCGTGCTTTCTCCTCTTACATATTGATTTATTGAAGCCATGCAACATTTTTGACATTGGACAATACCATTTCAACATCTTCTAAGTAGAGTGAAATGGATTTCATATGCAATATGAATTTGGGGACCAAATTCTTTTAAGGAGGAGATTATGTAAAGCCCCGTCTCGTTACATGATTATAACTTAAAATTTAAAATTTAAACCTGAGTTTAGCTTTGCTCCCTATGAATTATTAATTTATTGCGATTCCTTAATGTCCTTTTAAATAAAGTATTGCCACAATTATTCACTAAATTAAAACAATTTGGATAATACACTGCGATTAATTGGTTAAGAGTCTCATTCATATGCTAATTATTCGATTTGGTTCAAACTTAAAAGTGGATTACTTTTTCTTTCTTTCCACGCAGCAGAGTAATTGTTCCTGATGGAAACATACTAACCTTTGATCCATGTTAAATGGATCCCAAAGTTGCTCCCATGAACTTTTAATAACCCGGTCCGATTCCATGACTACTTCTCCCTTATTTGTGCTCCAATTTAGTCGAATTCCAATCAAAAACGGAAAGAAATTGTAGCCACAACCCAAAAGTCAAGTTGCAAGTGTTAAAATATGAAAAAGATGATCAAAAATGGCTTCTCCATTTTCTCCTTATTTTTCCTACGAAAATAGGACTTTGTTTTTGTGTTTTCTGCATTGTTTTCTTCTTAAGAAAACTGATATTTATGTGGGAGAGAGGAGGGAAACTTTGGTGGTTTTTTCTAATTCAAAAATTAGGGAAGAAACCACTCTCCTTCTCTTTATTTGAATTTAAATTCACGGGTCGGGTTTAGCCCGCATGGGCGACCCGTTTAATTACTTCCAACATCTCCCACTCGCACATGAGGGCTAGATCCCAATCTAGTAAGATCAACTTCACATACTCACAACTTCATACAGGCAAATGAATCGTGTGACCTGCGAGCATACTAGAGCTTAATGCCATACACTGGTTAAAGATATACACTATTCATTGTATTCACAATTACATCTCAAACATCAAAGTTTTACATAACTGCGATCGCGGTGAATACAAAAACATAGGAGCAAGTCATAGAAAGTCTTCCTTTTCAAAAATTAAACCTCTTAACATTAAAATGATTGATTTCCTAGACATGTTCCACATGACCGAATCAAACATGGCTGAGACATGCTAAAGTAGCAACACCAAAATAAAGTCTCGAGTAAAAGCTAAAAGTCAGCTACAAAAGCACATGTGGTATGAAACACATGCTACGATGCTTGTCTTCCTCTTCGGAAGAGTATGTCACATTTAAAAGTAATATGCATCGTACAAATCTTAGTTCAAGTGTCCTTCACACTTAACTTGAGTTTTCTCCTTGTAAGTCCTCTACAAACACCAATTACAAGAAAACTCACATCTGGCTCTACGACAAGTATAATGGATGGTGGGAATCCATAACGATTACTTAATGATACAACAATAATCTCATCTTGATCATCAATCAAGGCGACATTATAAAATAAATATGACTTTATATCCAAACAAAATCATAATTGTCTCATCTCTGCACACTTCTTAATGTCAGAGGCGATTGCTCGTGGAGAGAGCCAATCTCTACTTGTCAGACATACTTGGAGACTTTAATGCTCTCACCATTAACGCATCTGCTTATATAGCATTCAAGTCTTGAAACTCATGGACATATATAACTGGATATTATCTAATCCAATTAGGTTAGATTCTATGCAAATCTTGAGATTCTAACAATTCAAGAGTGTATCTCCATGTCAAGGTTAAGTTATCAAACTAACCATCACTAATGCATAGATCTACACGACAAAGTCACTTTTTTCTTTGCACAAATATCTCTTCACAAAATAAACCTTTTGTCATTAAGTGTTTGTTTTTATCCCTTTGAGACTCTCTTGTAAGCAATTGACGCATGTCAACATAAAGCACACAACGGCTCCCACTTTACTTACTGTCTCAAATGATAAACTAGTCTTTTTGACCAAACACAGTATATTGTAGCAACACATGCTATAAATGTTCATTCAAACGCACATCCACACACCCGTTTGCTTTCAGTTATTCCAACAAACAGCATCATCATTTAATGAAGAAGCAAACCCATAGGTCGATTTACTCCAAGTCAAATCACCTCTTGTAAGACTATAAGTGTATTTTGATCAATAATGACCAAAATCATTATTGAATTGATTAGTATGCAGTATGTATAGGAGTTCACAATCCTATATCAATATTGTCCAAATTCTACTCTTAAGAATTGGGCTACACTTAATGACCAAACCCATGGCATGACATACATCAGGATAGATGAGTAGCACTTTAAATCTCATTCGTCAAAGGGATTTCACCAACAGAAGTTTTAAACATCTTACAAAATATGGTCTCCGTAGATTCTAAAGCTCAAGATATACACCATTATAAAGAGCACCATTTTCCTCAAAGTTCATTTTAAATTACTCCATTCATCTCAAGATGCAAAGCATCAAGAAATTGAATGATTTCTATATATGTGAACATTAAGAGGTACATTTACCTCAAACTCACTCTTTATTCAAAGAATAGAAGAATGACCATCTCTAAATGGTTTGAACATACTTCTCACAATCCTAATCATCAAGACATCATTAATATTGATAGAGTTGTTATTTTAAACGAACCACACAATCTTTTAGGCATCTGCCAAGTCTTTCATGATTAAAGAAAATAGAATCACTCTTTAGTGTTTCATAAGCACCGAAATCTGATAAAGAAAATGGTATTGCACTTTCACAGAAAAAAAGACTAATGAAATCATTCCCAAAATGATTCTCATCAACCATAGTCTAATCAAAACACGGTCTATAACTTTTCATCATGAAGACATAGATTGTTTCCAATGAGCCTTACATTTAATCATCTCTCTGATATTAATGTGAGAACACCATCTAGAAAAGCTCATTTTGAGATTACCTTTCGATAGATCTCATAAATCATAGTCGAAAATAATGCCTAAGGTCATAGACCAACATAAAGTATTTAAACTTGGTTATCTATGCCTTTAGTACAAAATCAAGTAACTTATACATGGATTTATGTACTCAAATCTCAGTCGAGAAATGCAACCTCAAGGTTCATGAAAAATAATCATAAAACTCATATCTATCAATGAGCAGCCAATTAGTAGAGTTTCACCCACAAAAGTGAAGTTGTTGTCCATAAACAACATGTTCCCTTTCACGAGAAAAACTTATACTTCTTAAAGATTTGCACAATCTTAGTATAATTTTGAGAACACACTAGTCTTCAAAATATCTTGTGCCTTAATCATAAGTCTACTAGTACATGTATCGATGTACACAGTTAGACATACAGACATACGAACTCAGAAAAAATTTGTTCCATCCCGCTTATTTGAGAAACCTTTGTAAGATAGGACATGGAGTTGCTTGTCGCTTGAATTTCATCTATGTCCTCGTGATAGAAAAAGGAAATCAATGTTGTTCTAATGTCGTAAGACATATACTTGAACGTATCTTATTCTGTATTTGTATTGAATTTAATTTTAGTCATGTATCAATTGATTTACCCCATAAGGCTCCCACTTGAGTCGTGAAGCTCTGAAGCTTAGATCTCAAGTAACGAATCGACCAAACCATAACTTACATTAATAAATCACAAACAACCCATTACATCTTTGTTGTCCTACCAAATAAGGTCATACCTCAAATAATAAAATTCCACGATTTAATCTCAGTTATCTTACTCCACATGTTTATGATGGGCACATACACCACATCCAATGGGTGTATCACATACGAACATACCTTAACAATTGGAACAATACTTCTCCACTAGAATGAAATGAGCATTCATAAGATATTTGTTCAAATGTCCTAGGCTGATTAGATCGAGTCTTCCACTCAATCTTATGTAACATAAAGAGTAAATCAAATAATAAGGCAATTGTACATATTAGCCACACTTTAGTTGAGAAAGAGTCTCCTACCAAGGAAATAAATTTTACAACTCAAGTCTCTGTGGACTTCTCATCGTCTACAACTTTCAATTTCTTCTAATGACAACACCCAAAATATAGGCGTGCGAAGAAATCATAAGTTATTAGTACGATGTGATTTACATTATATGTTTTGCGCATTAACCACATTCTAAGAACCATTACAATCCTACCAATTGGATCTTAACTTTACAACATCTAAGACACTTACATATCTTAGATTTGTCAACAGTTATAAAACAATGAGAAATGCGCAGTATAACCGTCTATTGTAATGGAAACAATGACTTCACGCTTGCCTTTGTATTAGTTAAATCATAGAAAATTAAGGGAGTTATCCCAAGGGAACTCAGTCTAAATCATCTTTAAGATGATTCTTGTGTCAATAATTTCAATAAAGAAAATTCAAACAAGTGGGTCAAACAAGAGAGTGGACCACTTAGGTGCTACACTATAACCAATGTTTGTTTTTCCCGATGTGACTCAAAGATGTGTATCGAGTACACTATATCAATGTTTTCACTACCCCATAAAAAGTTGCATTAATTGTTCCCAAAAATTAGTGCGGTAAGTAAAACATTTCTTTAGTCACATATTGACACTTTTAGAGAAAGAAGGATGTCTAAGCCACCAAATGCTACACATAACAACATGTTCCAACTAATTCACAAACTCGCTCAAGTCAATGACTCTTTAAAGAATAATAATTCTTTGACTCAAGCCTTACCTCTTTATTTGACATGTGGTATAATGTAGGAAAAGATTCAGTCGTGACACAAATAAATTTGTATGCACCGACTCTTTTTAGGAATGACCTCGCATTTCCTCCCACATCTTGCCAATTCATATGTGTGAATGAACTCGTTAGATTTCCTTAAGTATAATTCAGTCTCAAGTTATCGTAAATCTAAAATCCAGGTAGGACAAGATTTGTAGCATAACCATAGAGGTGACACACACAACTTCATAGGAAATCTATCTAAGTGATATTTACCAATGCAATGCAATCAAAAGATTAGCATTTAAAAGGTAACATCAACACGACAACCTCATCAGCATTTATCCTTGATCAAACACATTAAATCATTCTCTGACCATATCAATAGTCCTTTCATCATTGTCTTATGTTCCAGTACAACATACAACTTAAAACTTTAAAAGTTTTCTTTCAAAGTTATTGTGAACCTGGAAATAACTTTAAACATCAACATAGATAACAACAAAAATGTTGTTCATCTTAAGTTCAAAGTTGATTGGGTCATTTACACAGTCAATTTAACAGATAAACAGATATTCAAATGAATGATGATGAGAATGATATTGGGTTTAACTCTTGAGCATATTACTCCACGTGTGTTAACTGACTAAAATTATTGATCACACTTGAGCAAAATCATAGTCGTGATCAATCAGAATTTAACAATGCGCCACTTTCATTAGTCAGTGTCTTAAACACGAGTTGGCCATACATTTATATTTCACATATAAAAGTACACCATCTATATAGATCATTAATCACATGCCTATACAGAATGACACAGACAGCGGAATTAAATCATCCGTATCCCATTAGATCTATATTCAAAGCGTAGAGTGGCCTTACTAAAAGGTTTGGAGTGACTTAATTGATGTTGTTAGGGGCATCAAACTATCTTATCCTGATATCTAAACTATATAAGTTTACAGTCAGTTCAATTCACAATACGTGTTTTGCTAGCACGTATTTGAATTTATGAACGTGACCAACTTGGTTGCCATGGTCTGTCATTTTCTAGAGATATCTTCTTAAATGTCAATTGCTTATACAAGTTTGATTTTATATCTAGCAAATCAACATTTATAATAATCGACCATAAGGTACGGAATCGAAGAGGTTACAAAGTGGTCTATCATCATCCATATCCCAACGTTCATTATCACGAAATTAATTTATAAATCAGAAAATCTTCTAAGTTCAAGGTGAGAATTTCTAAAATTCTGCCAACCATAGAACTCCCACTTAGCTAAAAACTTAGTGTGCATATATCATGTAAAATATAAAATTACATGCTCGATACAAATGCACAAAACAAACATGTATTCCACATGAACCAAAAATGATTAACATAATCATACATGTTTTAATACATGCTTTCGTCACGAAACTACGAAATACATCACGTCACATGAAATAATTAAACTAATTATCTTCATGTTCACATTTGATTATTCCAAAACCAAATCCAATCCTCAAATCCCAGTCACACCTTCGGTAACATTTAGATCCCTGATCCAATTTATAGCCTACCAAGTGCGCAAATAGATCTTTGTTTGGATTTCTAAAGTTTTTCAAGATCCATCTTGAACTACGAGCCTCCAAGCTCGGGATTTTCTTCTCAAACATCTCACCGTGTTTAAAATTGCAAAATTTTAACACAATAGAGTGTATACACATTTACTTTAGTTGTCAAAACAACATATATTCATAAAATAATTTCGAGTACGTTGTATGATACTCGAGACCATAATTTCTCCAAAAATCGCAGAAAATCCTAATTTTTTGGCTGAAAATTGAAAGTGCCATAACTCTCTTAATTCTTGGCCAAATTTAACGTTCTTTATATGGACGGAAAGCTCTTGACATGTAGTTTCTAACCCCAAAAATTCATTGAAATGAGATCGTAGCATGCAGTCAAAGTTTCGGGTGAAACGCAAAGACTTCATAATATCTCACAAACCACAAAGTCATTCGTTACGAAATTGTGCAGGAATGATAAACATCATATTGGAATGCTACAGTAAAATTTTGAAAGTATAAATCGAAGAAATCAAAAAATCACCATTGATGATCATGAAGCTTTTGATTTCGGGATAACATTAATAACATTTGCATAAGGGGCATGTATACATGTTCATCCATGTTCTTAAAAAGTCAGAAATCGAGCCATAACGCTCTGATACTAATTATAGAAACATACTCACCTTTGATCCATGTTAAATGGATCCCAAAGTTGCTCCCATGAACGTTTAATAACCCGGTTCGATTCCATGACTGCTTCTCCCTTATTTGTGCTCCAATTTAGTCGAATTCCAATCACAAACGGAAAGGAATTGTAGCCACAACCCAAAAGTCAAGTTGCAAGTGTTAAAATGTGAAAAAGATGATCAAAAATGGCTTCTCCATCTTCTCCTTATTTTTCCTATATAAGTAGGATTTTGTCTTTGTATTTTCTGCATTGTTTTCTTCTTAAGAAAACTGATATTTATGCGGGAGAGAGGAGGGAAACTTTGGTGGTTTTTTCTAATTCAAAAATTAGGGAAGAAACCACTCTCCCTCTCTTTATTTGAATTTAAATTTACGGGTAGGGTTTAGCCCGCAGGGCGACCCGTTTAATTACTTCCAACAGTTTCAAAAGAAAATATATATTGTAAGCATATATCACTTATAAATGTTTAAAGCCTAAATAATTAGAAACTTTAACTTTTGTACTCAATTTTAAACTCTTCTTATCAAGAAAATAGAATTAGAGACTTGATTGACCTTTAGTCAAAATCTCTTTGCCGATTACTTTTTTTGAAACAAAATAATAATGAGAATATACTTGATATGGGCATTTCCCGCATATTGGGCTAGGCCCAAACCAGGCCCATATTGGACTATATCGGGGATCATATTCGATGTCATATCGGTAATAATCACCGATATGTTACTGTGGTCCCCGGATCCCGAGGTCTATAAATACGCGGTGTCAGGGTCCCAGAACAAGCAATTATTATCCCTCAGCTACCACTCGTCATATCGAAATACATCACCGATATCTCATTCGATATCGTGACTACAACACACGCATGTGACACATCATACCACCTCATCACCGATCTCACATCGGGGGTCATCCTCGACATCACATCGAAGGCGATCACCGACGTCCCTTCGATCTATTTATCAATATTCCGCTCCCATCCAAGCATCGAGGTGAGGGTCCGAGGTGTTCCAGACCAAGCCTACACGAGACTCGCAGTGTAGGTCTGATTTGAGATAGGCTCGTTGTATTCCTGGACCACTCACTTGTAACTGAGACTCGCATATATATAAAACGATCTATTGTCAAGTCAGTGGCGCCGTCTGTGGGAACACCAGTTCCCGGACAAGGACGCCGAGATGCAAGAAAGGAGGACCCGATCCGAGTTTAACGGAGTTGTGACTAGAGACACGAGGATTGAGAACACACCACCCCATCAACACCCAACTGACCAAGAACAGACAATGGCTCGAGCCGAGATGGAGCTTCTTCCACCATCAGTGCAACGAAGGCGCGGGCCCGGGAGGCCACCGCGTGCCGCGAATGCAGGTCCGACCCTTGTCGCACCAAGTACGGCCGGACCCGAGACTGAGGCCCCGCCCGCTGAGAACCCCACAAAAGACGTTCCAGTGACTGAGACACCAAATGCGGATTTTCCCGGCGTGGGGGAGACAATGCCCGCGGGACAGAGTACCGTTCCCCCCGCCGCCATAACCCCGGAGATGCTAGCGCAGATCAACGCCTCTGTAAAGGCAGCGCTTGACACTACACTGGAGGCTTTGCTTCCACAACTGGCGGAACAGAGGACGAGGGACGTTCAGGCGAGGCCCCATGGATCCAGAGCGGGCGAGAGAAGGGCAAGGCAAGAATATGATAAACAGGAGGATACAAGGGACTCATTTAGATAGATATCGCTTGCTGCTTATGACAGGGTGGAGAGACGGGACCCACGGACTCTAGATCGAGAGATAGCAAGGAAGATGGAACGGCTGGATCGTGAGAGGGCAGAAGTAGTCCGGAGAATGGAACGCGGTCGCGACCGCACCGAGGTTGCGTATTCAAAGAATGAGGATGCAGAGATACTGCGGGTGATCTCAAGGAGGATGGAACAGCTAGACCGCGAGAGGGCAGAACTATCGAGAAAGCTGACTCAGAGTAAGGGGAAGGGTCGCAGTAAGACCCCTTTTTCGGATGAGATAGAGGCCGAGGTATTGCAAAGAGGGGACAAGATCCCAGTGATAAAGCCATACGATGGAAGAGGTGATCCGATGGATCATCTCCATCAGGTCGACAACATTCTGAACTTGCACAACTACTCGAGGAACATAAAGGCAAAGATCTTGTCCACCACTTTAACGGGTACTGCACTGGACTGGTTCGCTCGCCTGGAGGCCAGATCCATCACGGATTACGAGCAGTTGAGGGAGAAATTTGAGAATCAATTTTCTAGCCAAAAGAGGATGAAGACCAACCTGCTACATCTCAGCGCTGTGCAGCAAAGGGAAAGGGAGAACCTCTGAGACTATATGAAGAGGTTCAACGATGAATTACTGAAGGTGGATGAGCCGCATGGCGGTCAGGTCATGATGATGCTGTTTCAGGGTACGACTCATCGCAGGTTCGCCGGGGAGCTAATCAAATTGACTGAGCCCACCATAGCACAGATCAACATGCTTGCAAATCAAATGGTCTATGAGGACGAAATGATGGCAACGCGGCAGGGTTCGTTTCCCAGCAGAAACGCAGACAGAGAGCGCAACAGGGAAAGGCCCCCAAGGACGTACACCCCTTTAAACAGAGGCATTCTAGAGGTGATGGCCGTGGCAAAAAGAAACGGATGGTTGACGGAACCCAGGCCGTTGAATGCGACTCCCGGGATGAAGTCATCTGGCAAATACTGCGCATACCACCGCCAATCTGGACACATGACAGAGGACTGCACACACCTGAGGAACGAGATCGAAAGATTGATCAAATAAGGGAAACTAGTCGAGTTTGTCAGGGGCGCCAGGGAGGATGCTAGAGGAGCAGAACATTCCTTTTCCCCCAGAAGGGATTACTCGCCCATGAGAGAAAAACAGAAGATGATTGAGGCACCCGAGGAGTAAGGGAGGACCATAGTGAATGCCCCGAGCAGAGGCGTTATAAATGTGATCAACGGGGGAAGCTTGGGAGCTGACACGACTCACGGCCAAGAAACCATAACGAGAAGACTTCAGGGTGGAGCCTATGTTGGGTACACCAACGCAATCATGCCGGAAGCATACTTGGAGCAGGGGATCTCTTTCACCAAGAAAGACTTAGAGCAGTTTAGTCCATTGGCCTTGACCGCATGGAAACTATATTGCCCACTAGTTATCACGATTAATGTGGATGGCTATCAGGTGCATAAAGTGTTGGTGGATAGCGGGAGCTCCGCAAACCTGATATTCTCTAAAGCCTACGAGCAGATGGGGATAGCCCCAGACCAACTGAAGCCGATATCCACCCCGTTGACCGGATTTGGTGGAGCAGAGGTAGTGCCGCTTGGACAAGTCATATTACCCACTATGTTTGGCAAGAACCCACGCACTCGGTTCACACCGATAAAACACGATTGTCGACACTCTATTTCCCTACCACGCCATCATTGGCTGATCGACGCTCAACCAGATCAGGGCAGCGGTCTCTACTTATTACCAGAAGATCAAATTCCCGACACCTCAAGGATTTGGTGAGATCATAGGTGACCAGGTGCAAGGATGGATGTGCTATGTGGACTCGTTGAAGCACCCAAGAATCAGAAGAAGACAGGAAATGCAAGTCCCACACCAAGAATACATTCCGCTCACGGAGTGATCGCCATGAGGAGCAAACAGAACAATGTTTTTAATTTCAGCAGTTTTTAAATTATGTTTGAACAACATAAACATTGCCCCAGCGTGGATTGGTCTGTAAACTTAAAACATGGGGAACTACGCCGGTCTGATTCCCCACTCAACGGGATACGTAGGCGGGTTAGGTTTACCTAGCCCTCGACCGCTATCACTTATTTTACCTCTACGTGGGTCGGCATGTAACTTAAAACAGGGGGAACTATGCCGGTCTGATTCCCCATGCAACGGGATACATAGGCGGGCTGGGTTTACCTAGCCTTCGACCATTATCCTTTGTTACCTTTTTATCTGTTGCTTGGTGCAATCTCATATTTCATGCAGGGTTATGTCCTAAGTGGACATTATAGAAGTGCAGAGAATGGCACAAGAATTGGGGAAGGTTCCCCTAGATATATGTTTAGCACATCTCCCTCTTACAGGTACATGGCTCAAAGGATCGCCCATTACTATGTCCGAAAATGACATAGAGTATATTAAAAGGGTGATTCAGGGGGCATTGCCCCAGATTATTCTATATTTTCTATTCAAACAGGTACAACAGGTACAAACAGGTACAACATGCGCGATAGAGCACGATGAAAACACTGTCTCTCGTATGAACTGATATTTTCACATTGTGGGAACATCCCGCAGATAACACAGGCACATCATTTTGTGCTTCCCTATTAGCGTTTACATCAAAAAAATTCTTGTCTATGCTGTTTTACAAGGCTCAATGACCTACATATTCAATGACGACAGAGTCACCAAGAGACATAGTCAAAAAGACAACGAAAAGCCTCGCCTACAACACAAGAAATATTCCATGTGATAACGGGGTCGATCAAAAATAATTCAACAGGTAGCGGGTTCCCTGTGATAACGGGATGCGCCCCTACCCACAAAAAATATCCCTTGTGATAACGGGGTCGATCAAAGACAATTCAACAGGTAGCGGGTTCCCTGTGATAACGGGATGTGCCCCTACCCACAAAAAATATTCCCTGTGATAACGGGGTCGATACAAAAATTATATATCCCTTGTGATAACGGGGTCGATTCAAGAAAAAAATTCTCTGTGATAATGGGCCAGTCCAAGAAAAATCCCCTGTGATAACGGGGTCGATTCAAGAAAAAAACACCTGTGATAACGGGATCGATTCAAAAAAATAAATTACGTTAGGTGAAGAGCTTATTGGGTGAAAATCCCATAAATCAAGCTAGGTAAAGAGCCTATTGGGTGGAAATCCCATAAATTATGTTAGGTGGAGAGCCTATTGGGTGAAAATCCCATAAATCAAGCTAGGTGAAGAGTCTATTGGGTGGAAATCACATAAATTATGTTAGGTGGAGAGCCTATTGGGTGAAAATCCCATAAATCAAGCTAGGTGAAGAGCCTATTGGGTGGAAATCCCATAAATTACGTTAGGTGAAGAGCCTATTGGGCGAAAATCCCATAAATTAAGTTAGGTGAAGAGCCTATTGGGCGGAAATCCCATAAATTACGTTAGGTGAAGAGCCTATCGGGTGAAAATCCCGTAAATCAAGCTAGATGAAGAGCCTATTGGCAAGAGTTCCATAAAACAAACTAGGTGAAGAGGCAGGCTCTATGGGCCCCTAACCATAAGAAGAATATCCCCTGTAATAATGGGGTCGATCGTATACACAGAAGCAGGGGCAGATTACCCACGTTTCAACCAACCCCAAGGAAATTCTAATCATTTATTGACTGACAACAGACAGATTAAACGAATCTCATCAAATACGAGAACGAAATAACTGCGCCTCAGATATCGGAATACGGCATATTCCACCATCACGACAATAAAAGAAAATCGACAAGTTATCAGACAACAAGGCCACGAAGAGTCACATACTATGAAAACAACAGAGAAATAAATATTCAGTTACAGAACCACGAATCGGAAATAGTCCAGAAAGGGATAAATTCAAGTTACAATAAAAGCAGCAAACAACTACTCCTACAGGGACCCTGCAGTCTTCTTCACAACGACCTCAGAAAACACATCAGGGTCGGCCGTACCCTCCTCCACCTCGTCTAATCCACCAATCGGCAGGTCGTTATGATCGTGCCTTGGGTTCAACCCACCGAACTCGAGGGAGTCCTAGAAACCGTCATTTTTCAATACCTGCCCTAAGCAAGAATGAAATGCGGCCTCCCGAACCTTCAAAACTAAGTCTCGGAAGCTTGAGCTTTCCATAAACCTCTCTGCCCCAACCCGGAGGAGATCAGGACGACGTTCCTACAAGTTGAACTCTATTAAATACAAGAGGACAAAAACATAGAAACAGATATCGTACACAAGATACATACCAAGTCCAAGGGAGCTAATTTGGCAGTGGAGAGCTCCAACGAGAGATGTTCGTTAGCAGCCTTCACCGTCGACACCTCAGCCTTCAGTGTTTCCAGCTCTTTGTTGGCTGCAGATTCACGCGTCTTTCCTTGATCGAGCTCAGTCACTAATGTTTTGAAGTTGCCCTTCAACAAATCGTACTCCTCCCAGAGCGTACGACATGTCTTCAGTGCATCCTCTTTTTCAGCCTCCAACCTCTCCAACACCATGGGATTGAATTCTCCCACCTTCAAGATGTCAGCCTCGAGCTCAGCAGCAACCGCGTCAGGGTCGCCCTTGGACTCGCGAATGGTCTTCAGACACGAGACCGCCAGCTTGGCCGTCTGCACAATACATGACACTATGCTAAACATCCAAATGAAAACGATAGAAGTCGTGTTCAGATACATACACTTTGGAATAGGTGAACGCTGCGGCGTATATTCTGGGCCCGTTCAAATTCGGTGAGCACCCACACATTCGCTGGAGGAGGGAAAGCCCGCATCATCCCCCGTACAACATCTGCTTCAGGGAATTCCACTCGCTTTGAGGGTTTGACTGCACCTCCTTCCGAGGGCCCGAACTCGAAGATGAGTGGCCACTGTGGACAGTTCCCTCGCGAGACCTTTTATTACCTGATATCCTACTCAGGTCAACGACATGTTTCGCAATCGGGATCCCAGGAAAAAAGGGGCGCGGCCCCCCAATGTCTAGGGCTCCTGTAGTGGCCCCTTACCCTTGTCGGATATACCTGAAACGATCGCCTTTCCCTTGTCACTAATAAGGTTCGGGCGTGAAGAACCCGACCCCACTATAAAAGGCGTATCCACAAAATCGCCCAAGTTGACAGGGGTATTCGATTCTGAACCTCCAACGTCCTTGGTCAAATGAATATTGGCCAACAATTTAGAACGTGGAGCGACATACTCTCCGGAAGGAGACCTCGCAAATGGTCTCTCTCTCGCCACAGCCCCGTCAGATTGAGGAGCCACACCCCCTTGTTTCAAGGTCAACACCTCCAAGAGGCTGGCCGCACCATCCGGGCCTCCCACCACGTCAAGGATGTCTTAGCTAAGGGATCCAACCATGGCAGGAACATTATTAAAACCTTCTTCATTAACACATTCAGGCACCACAGTGCTAGCGGGAGGTCGCTCGACTCCCGACGCCTCACCCGGAAACTCAACAGCTGCATTATTCAGGTCAAAGCTAGACGCAGACCTCATTTCAGGCGCCACCGCGACTGCCACCGTTTCAGCAGCTTTCTGAGCCTCACGATCGGCTTGAAGTCTATGCATCAATTGTCTAAACCCCATTCTAACGAAGTATCTTAGAAAAAGGTAATATACCTGCAGAATAATTGGAATATCAGTAGAAGAAAACAATAAGATGTCAACTACAACAGAGAGGTCGAAATACACGTCGGGGGATATATCGAATATAATTACCGATATACTTACCGATGTGGTTACGCTAGGCGACAGAGAAAACACAGAAAACTATGAACTTCAGAGTCTCCTGCAAGCCCTACTTATAGACAGAGGCCTCAACTACATCGAAATATACTTTCGATGTTATATCGAATATGAATTTAGACATAAGATCGAAGCTAAAACCCGACATCCTACCCTAATACACGAAGAGCCGTGAGAATATAACAACTGCCCCGGCAACCTCATCATAATTTTCAAGGAACCCAAATACCAAGGAAACTACAATTCAAACGAGGACCTCAAACTATGCGTCCACTACATTGGGAGACGAATCGAAGATCATCACAAGTGCACTCTCCGCAAGTTTGATCTCCGTCATTTGAACTGGCGGGACGAGGGGTACAGGCAACCCGGAAATTCAAAACTAAATTTGCGATTCCTTATCCCTAAGATAAGAATCCCCAAATTGGGGGACTACATGATATGGGCATTTCCCGCATATTGGGCCAGGCCCAAACCAGGTCCATATTGGACTATATCGGGGATCATATTCGATGTCATATCGGTAATAATCACCGATATGTTACTGTGGTTCCCGGATCCCGAGGTCTATAAATACGCGGTGCCCGGATCCCAAAATAAGTAATTATTATCCCTCAGCTACCACTCGTCATATCGAAATACATCACCGATGTTACTTTCGATATCTCATTCGATATCGTGACTACAACACACGCCTGTGACACGTCATACCACCTCATCACCGATCTCACATCGGGGGTCATCCTCGACATCACATCGAAGGCGATCATTGACGTCCCTTCGATCTATTTACCGATATTCCGCTCTCATCCAAGCATCGAGGCGAGGGTCCGAGGTGTTCCGGACTAAGCCTACACGAGACTCGCAGTGTAAGTCTGATTTGAGATAGACTCGTTGTATTGTTGGACCACTCACTTGTAACCGAGACTCGCATATATATAAAACGATCTATTGTCAAATCAATACTATTTAAGTAAAGATAAAGATAGGGGGTTAGATTGCAAATAGAAATATGGGTATACATGAATCAGTTGAAGGTTGTCTCAATTAATCTCTTAATTGTCTTGCACGTGGCACAGAGAGGCACCTGTCTTTTGAAGATTATAAGGCTTAGTAGAAGAAGAAAGAAGGTTTATAAAAAGTAAAAAATAGGGGGTACTACATCGGGAACCGAGCGTTGTACCCAATCACTCGTTCCAAACCAAAAGTAGAGTAGCTAAGGGGTTTATAAAGATCACCCCAAAAACTTAGCCTAAGGGCTATACTCGAGATATCAATCATAACTAGCGCCTTCCCACTAGAGCAATGACCGCCAGTGAGAGTGTAGTATTTAGAAATCACACCCAAAACCGAAGTGTGCAATCCAAATACCCTCTCCCACATAGGGAGGCCAAAGCCTTTGTGAGAAAGGCGCGCTTCCTCGAAAATGTATACACCGCCCGTGAGAGTAAGATACTTAGAAGTCGTGCCCGATGAGGGCTTACGTAATCCAAGCATCCTCTCCCACATAGGGAGGCGTATGCAATTTCGGGCGAAGCCAAAGTGATCGAAACTATTACAAAAAAGAGCATACCACAAACCCGGGTACCTCGTAAAATAACCTAAACTAGAATAGAAAAGGACGTACAACAAATAATAACAATAAAAACTATCTAGAGAAATCAACCACTCCAAGAATCTAGCTTCAAACATCATGACCTCGGCTTAGGGTGCCGAAAAGTAGGCCAACACATCTTGTCTTTCTCAATAAGGACCCGAACCTTGTGGCTAGCCAAATTGCTCGTTTGACGACCGTTAATGCGAAGAATACATGCTTCATTAGCGAGTTGATCCACCGCTTGGTTGCCCTCCCTATATGTATGATGCATGGTCCCATTGACAAGGACCAATAGGGTGTGAATCTCTTCAATTTGCCGAATGATCTTCCATGGGCCTCCTCTCTTCGCATTAGTAGAAGTTCTGTTCTTCTCGACCTCTTAACAAACACACGCACATATACTTGTGGAAAAGAACATAATTTTGGCCCATACGCGATGGTTAATAGTATCAGGTTAATTAACACCTTCTTATACTTTGATTTATTTTCCTTAAAAATACATACATAAGAGTAGAACAAGTTACGTCGCTTTTAGATTTAATTAAATTATTAGCTTGGTTAAGAGTTAGGGGCTGTTTGGTTGCAGAGACAGTTATATATGTAGATTAACTATTACTCAGTTAAAATAGTCTTGTATTTCATATGCGTAACAGTAGCGTGTTTGGTTGGAGAGTTAATAAAGTTACTATTTTATCTTAATTTAACAAAACGTGTTTGGTTCATGTTATGTGCAACAGCTATTTCTGGATATTGCATGTAATTACCTTATTACCCCCATTATATTAAGAAAATATACACCAAAAATATTTTCGAAATATATCACGTTCACCTCCCAAGAAATATTATGTCCTTAACTAATTTGAAGTAAAACATTTTTTTGTAATTACATTTTTTAATTACATTTCTTTAATTATATTTTTAATTAATTTTTTTAATTACATTTTTTAATTACATTTTTTTAATTACAATTTTTTAATTACATTTTTTTTAATTACATTTTTAATTACATTTTTTTAATTATATTTTTTAATTACATTTTTTTAATTACATTTTTAATTATATTTTTTAATTACATTTTTTTATTACATTTTTTAATTACATTTTTAATTAATTTTTTTTAATTATATTTTTTAATTACATTTTTTTAATTACATTTTTTAATTACATTTTTTAATTAAATTTTTAATTACAATATTTAATTACATTTTTTAATTACATTTTTTTAATTACATTTTTTTAATTATATTTTTTAATTACATTTTTTTATTACATTTTTTAATTACATTGTTTTAATTACATTTTAATTACATTTTTTTAATTATATTTTTTAATTACATTTTTTTTAATTACATTTTTTAATTACATTTTTAATTACATTTTTAATTACATTTTTTTAATTATATTTTTTAATTACGTTTTTTTAATTACATTTTTTAATTACATTTTTTAATTTTATTTTTTTAATTACATTTTTTTAATTATATTTTTAAATTATGGCTTGTTGCTGCATAAAAAGATTAAAATTGAAGAAACAAGGGTAAATAAGTCATTTCGTCGGGTGAGCTGGATGACTAAAAAGTGAGATAAAATAATAACATGGGGTAGATATTATTTAAGTTGAGAAAGTGAGTTAAGGAGTGAGCCTCAACTATTAAATCAAAAAGCTCATTTGCATAATCATACAAACCAAACAAGTTTTTAAGTTATTAAACCTCCTCATCTCACCTCATCACACCAACCAAACAGCACCTTATAGTTTATGCTAACTAAAGTTCTCTAATGATTAAGAACTGGATATTTGTATAGGAAAGAGGACAATTGGATTTCGACTCTAAGGATTAATTAATGAGAAATTGTAGGAAACCATTTCAGGTGACCCTTCAATAGATTGATATCACTTTTATGAGATACGGTCCATACATATGCATTTTCATTCAAATTAATCTCAAGACTTTAATATATACTCCACTTTAAATTGTTTAAGGTTCGACTAGGACAAAACCGTTTTTGGAATCTCAACTCAATTCTTGATTTTAATTAGATGATCAAATTTTATTATTTAGGACCACTACGGCTATGATCACTATTCATGCATGTATATGTTAATTAAGTTCATATGCCACGAAATTCTATTGAATTCGAGTTAAATTTCTTCCCAGCTATAATTGCTGGCCATATCTAGTGTAGATTACAAATAATTCACCTTTCTAGCACTAATATTTAGATATTCTTTGAATTTATATGTATATATATGACTGCGCATGCCGCTACTAGGAATTGAAGTCATGTTCAGGAGAATAGTACTATAATATACCTTAATTATCATTTAGGAATAGAAATTTAATCATAATAGCTCTATGGCACAGTTAACCACCCCAGGAATTTATATGATACCAAGCTTATGTACAAGCTATTGATATAGACCTATTATAATGTCGTTATAATGGTTAAGGATGATACTTGCGGAGGTTACATAACTAGTACAACTGAAGGCTGCCACCTACTGCACGATTGGAACTTTATTGTGATATGTGATTGTAATGTAATAAATAAATGTATAGAGTTAAAATGAAATGGTAAATGATTCATGTCATTATTAGATTGAAACAATGCCAATTGAACTCGCTTCCAGCATGTTTTTATTAGTTATTAGAATCAGGAGTTAGGGAATAAAATTTAAGTAGCATTCGTTGATTATTCTTTTGACCATTTAGGTGATTACAACTAGACGTCGTCGCGTATTCGCTCCCTCTTTCTTATTGTCGTGTTCCAGGTGAGTATTTCTAAACTGTATTATTTTTAAAACTGGAAGGAATGTGTGCATGTATATCTATACATATATATATATATATATATATATATATATTCATGAATCTCTACATATTGAACTCTGCACATTGAACTTTCACTTTTCAAAGAAAGTTGTTTCGAAAATGTTTGTTTCTTGAAAGAAAGTTTCTGTAAATTGGGTATTTGAACTATTCAATTTTATCAAAGCAACTTAACCGTACATTGGTTAATTGCCGTAAATAATTGAAATCGATATGATGAATGGCGTCCCGTTGGTTTGTATTCGGAATTGATTAGACTGGATCTAATGTTTGGCGTGGGAGTGCAGGGGGTACCGTCAGGCGGCGGCGGACATGCCGGTAGGACCTTTTGTCCCCATGTGCCTATTCCCTCGCAAACATAACAGGAGGAGGTTGTGTATTTGTTGGGTCGTAGGATTTCCGTATGTACCATGGCATGTGTTATTTGATTCCAAGGTCGCTCCTTGGACGGAGAGATAGAGAACTGTTATGAGGCGATAAGGTCGGGTTGCATCAGCAGCAGAATAATGTGGACATCGATCATCAAGCGTGAATCCGTTTTTTTTGTTCAAGGGTTTTTATTAAACCACGAAAGCTTTGATTTCACGATTCTATTGCATGGCATTTGTATGCGTTAAAGTTTCTTTTATTAAACTGTTTTCAAAAGAAAGTTATGGAAAAAAAACGCTACACTTGCACACAAGCATGAACACTCACTGAGATTTTTATCTCACATGAAATTTTATTTTTCTTTCATTCCTTCCAGATTAAGATGGACTAGGTTACTACCATGTCAGGACCTGGGAGCCTTTGGCATTAGAGAGCGTTCAAAGTTTAGTTGGGTATTGAGTTAGTTGAGTTTCTGTTTCTATTAATTAGATTAGTACTTTCGGTGTATTTGATTAAGATATTTGACAGTTAGACATGTAATAGTTGCTATGATATTGTTCTGTTTATTGCGAAATTATCGGGCTGTTACAAAATCAATAATTTTAACTTGAATATTATTCGCAACCGATGGGCGGTTGTGAACATCCCACTATTGCAACCGCTCGGGCGGTCGCCATGGTACCTAGCAACCGCTCGGCGATTTCTAATTCCGCCGAAATGGGTGGAATTCGGGGGGAAATTCAAATTTTCACCCCAAATTTTATATATACCCACCATTCTTCTCTCTAATTTTTCATTCACTAATATTACACCCTCCCAACATACCCAACACTCTTTTTTCGTTTTTTTTGTTCAAGGATTTTTATTAAACCACGAAAGCTTTGATTTCACGATTCTATTTCATGGCATTTGTATGCGTTAAAGTTCCTTTTATTAAACTGTTTTCAAAAGAAAGTTATGGAAAGAAAACGCTACACTTACACATACGTATGAACACTCACTGAGATTTTTATCTCACATGAAATTTTGTTTTTCCTTTCATTCCTTCCAGATTAAGATAAACTAGTTTACTACCATGTCAGGACCTGGGAGCCTTTGGCATTGGAGAGCGTTCAAAGTTGTATTGAGTTAGTTGAGTTTCTGTTTCTTTTAATTAGATTAGTACTTTCGGTGTATTTGATTAAGATATTTGATAGTTAGACATGTAATAGTTGCTCTGATATTGTTCTGTTTATTTCAAAATTATCGGGTTGTTACAAAATCAATAATTTTAAACTTGAATATTATTTGCAACCGATAGGCGATTGCGAACATCCCACTGTTGCAACCGTCCGGGAGGTCGCTATGGTACCTAGCAACCGCTCGGCGGTTTCTAATTCCGCCGAAATGGGCGGGATTCACGGGAAAATTCAAATTTTCACCCCAAATCTTATATATACCCACCATTTTTCTCTCTAATTTTTCATTCACTAATATTACACTCTCCAAACATACCCAACACTCTTTTTTCCAATCCACAAAACCCAAATACTTTCTTTTATCTCCAAAATAAAACACAAAACACTGTGTTTTATCTCCAAAACAAACCACCAAACACTTTCTTTTCTTTTATATCTCAAACAAAAAACACAAAAACTTTCTTTTCTTTTATATCTCCAACAAAAAACCCAAACACTTTTTTTCGAATCTTTCTTTTTGTTTCACTTCTTTTCTTTTTTGTTTATCTTCTTTTCTTTTTGTTTCTCTTCTTTTCTTTTTGTTTCACCATATTAATTTTAACAAAAAAAGAATAATCTTCTGGAAAATTTATGGAATATTATTGTTTTTTTTTGTTTTGATAAATATTATCTGCAATCGCCGGACGATTGCGAAAATCATGAATTCACAACCGCTAGGTGGTTGTGAGCTTTCGAAAATTTTGAATTCGCAACCGTCGAGCTTTCGAAAATCATGAATTCACAACCGCTAGGCGGTTGCCATGTCCTTAGTTGCAACCGATGGGGACATGGCAACCGCCAAGCGGTCGCCACGTCTCTATGGACGTGGTGACCGCCAGTGGTATCTACGACCGCCCATGGACCATTTGCAACCGTCCGGGCAGTTGCAGAAGGCCCTGTATTCTTGTAGTGTAAATTGGTTTCAAACAAAATCACTTTTATATTACTTCAAATCAAAAAATAACAATTGGACAGAAGAAAATTTTCAATATGTAAGTTTTTTAAAACATTTGATTATGTAACTTGACAACCGTTAATTTGATTATTTTAAATTCCCCAAAGTATTAACAACATAAAAAGAATAAGAATTCCAGCTTGTTTTTTTCTTTCCCGTGGAAATCATATACCATTTTCACGCTAATAAATTGATTCACACTTTTTTGATTAAAATATTACGAAGTGCACTATATATATATATATATATATGTCTTGTAAACCTTCATTCAATATGTTTGAAGTGCACTATATCTGTTATTTGAAGTTTTATTATTAACTAATTAAGTAACATAGCGTATTTCTTGCGCAACTTTACTATTTTGAACAAAACTTTATCTCTCAACCTCTGAATTGCATTACGCTTGTTGCGTTGCAACTTAGACTCATATGGCTTTTCAATGACATATTACTCAATGTTTAATTCGCTATATAGATATAATGGTGAACCAAATACGGCTAAAGTAGCTTTACTTTTAAGCATTCTAGACATTTATCGGTCAGTTTCGCGGGATTGTGGCTTCTTCCTGACATGACACATTTAGTCCCACCATTTTGGAACTTTATTAATGCAATATAATTTATTTTATACACATTCATTTTCTTTTTCTAAGCTCTTCATAAACTTAGATATATATATATATATATATATATATATATATATATATATATCTATATATATATACTTCTAAACAAATTAATTAATTAACACATTATTAGAGATATAATTTCAAAATTAGTTTACTAATAACTTTTAAAAAAATTATCTTTTACCCGCAATTACATCCACTCCACCCCACACCCACGTACATCAGCAAACACCACCACCACCACCACCATTATAACGCCACCACCTCCACCAGTCACCACCACACACCACCACCGCAGTGGTGTCCTATCATCCATCACCACACATAACCCGAGTTAGCCGATAATAAAGCTTGCCAGTCGTCGTAGGATTCGCATCGCCGTTAGAACCGAAGGCGGATGGCGATGAATTAGGAGAGCATTGGTCACAAACCATCGACTAAATACCGAGATTTGAGATTCAATTATTTAAGATTTTGGCTTATGTGTGGGTGCTTTTGGCTTATGGTCAGTATTCTTAAATAAAATAATTTGATTATTTCAAATTCAAGATTATCTTGTAAACACTCTCAACTTTTAAATTGAAGAAACAGAGAAACATGAAGATAAAGAAACAGAGAAACATCATGTTGCACAAAATTGTGTTACCGACTTAAATGAAAATGAAAAAGTTGACAAACACCAAGCTCAAAGCCCTCACAATTTTGTACACCGAGTTGAGCTCCATTTGAGACTTGGCATGCTGGTTTACAGTGACGATGAAGCTTATAATCTTTACAACCAACATGCTTTAGAGCAAGGCTTTAGTATCAGAAGAGACCAAAAACGATACAAACATGGTACTAAGGAGCTTTGAGAACGAAGTTTTGTTTGCTCCAAACAAGGTGTCCGAGCTGATGATGGTAACGATTTTGAAGTAAAAACGGGGCAGCACTTGGAAACTAGGATTGGTTGCATGGCTTCTATTACATTTAAAGTAGAAAATTGAGTTTGGGAGATTATCCGCTTTAGGGATGAGCATAATCATGTTTTGGCTCCACCTTAATCAAAGACACTTGTTAAGGTATGCGCGAAATATACCAGATCCGACAAAGGGTGTTATTGAGTCATTAGTTGATGCGGGCATTGGTCCAAAAAAAGCACGCACTTATCTAGCCAAACAGGTGGTACTAGCAATATGACATTTACTACTCGAGATTGTCATAACTATATCCAGTGTCGAAGATCGAATTTGATTGAACCTAGAGATACTCAAATGCTTATCAATCATTTCAAGTTAATGCAAGCAAAAGACCTGATGTTCTTTTATACAATGCAGTTAGATAACAAGAATCATTTGACTAACATACGATATATCAAAGTTAGATGTTGAATGCTTTGGGGATGTTATTATTTGTGATACGATATTCCGCACTAACAAGTACAATATGGTATGTGCTCCATTTGTCGGAATCAATCATCATTGGCAGAATGTATTGCTTGGATGTGCATTTCTTCTTGACAAAACTACAACTTCTTTCATTTAGATTTTTGAAGCTTTTATAGAAGCAACCGGAAAGTCACCACAAACAATCTTTACTGATCAAGATTAAGCTATGGTGAAAGCCATTGAAAAAGTGTTTCCAGGAACATGCCACAGATTATGTGGTTGGCACACATTCAATGTTGACAACTACTTCAATTAAATGAGGTAGATGGCAGGCTGCAAAATAATTCATACAACTTGCATGAATTATTTGGCTGGACATGGCATTGAGGAGAAGTTGTCTCCAAACTTCTCCTATAAATAGCAACCACAATTGCTATTGTTTTGCATCCCAATTCAGAGCTTCTTTCTGTATTCTCTAATTATACAATGTAGTATGTTATATACTTGTGGGGTGTAGATTAGGGAGCGGTGAAAGTGAATAGGCTCTGTGGGGGTCGTTCGGGTTGAGTGAAAATTGTGTAGTTGTACAAATTTTCTACATAGTGGATTTTTGCTCGGGTCCCCGTGGTTTTTCTCCGGTTTTGGAGTTTCCATGTTAAATCCTTGTGTTGTTACTATCGTCGATATTTTATTCGTGTTGCTTCGCAATTACCTCATGGGCAAATCCTGGAGGCGGTATTTGAGGCGGTTCAAATACCCAACAAGTGGTATCAGAGCACGGGTTCTGCTGGAGGTGGGAGTTATTGCTAGGGTGGAGTCGTGGTGTGATGTAGTGTGAATATGTACTGGAAAAGGCGGTTCTGTCAAAGGTAATTGGTTAATAAGCGGGACCGTTGTGACCCCACCAATTGTCTGGGAACCTTGAAATCCTGTCAGGAAAGACGAGCTATCTCTTTCCGGGGATTTACTTTGTACTATTCTGATCTACTGGAAATTCACCAACTCACCGAGGCAGTGTCGGAAGCAGGGGTACGAATATGGTAACGTTTGGCGTGATGTATGTTGACGGAAAAATCAAATGTGACTTGTGGCAAGTCGGTGAGATGTTGATTTGGTCAAGGTTACACGAGGGTTCAACTGGTGGAGTTATTGCTATACGTAGCGGTGTTACTAGCACGGCAAATACAGTTGCTAGTGGAGTGGTGCGGACACTAGGACCACGAAAAAGAAAATTGTCTGGGACAACGAGTCGTTGTGGCGACCGGCTCTTAGTCAAACACTGGTGAAACTAACATTGTCTACTTGCGTGACGTGTTATAAGTGGCGGTACGTTCTGATTGCATGAGACTGCTATGAGACAGGGCGTTGGTGTTAGTGGGTCCCAGTTTTCACACAAGCATGACTTGGCGTAGATGCAAGGTGTGGTAGTAATGTCGAGGGCTGATGACTTCCGGAGGAGCCAAGTTGGGAGTTGCACCATACTTATCAGCAAGGATTTATTTTTCGACATTGGGCCGATTGTGCTTTTATGGTGGAGCACGGTACTTCTGAAATGAGGTACGACTGCATTGCAGGGATAGCGAGAGCTATGGAAGTCTTCTCAGACGGAGTGGGCGTGCGATCGTCCAAGGGCTGGAGTGAAGATGTTTTTTGAAGATCTGATTAAGTCACGAATCAAATCTTCAAGGTGGAGATTGTTGACAACTACTTCAATTAAATGAGGTAGATGGCAGGCTGCAAAATAATTCATACAACTTGCATGAATTATTTGGCTGGACACGGCATTGAGGAGAAGTTGTCTCCAAACTTCTCCTATAAATAGCAACCACAATTGCTATTGTTTTGCATCCCAATTCAGAGCTTCTTTCTGTATTCTCTAATTATACAATGTAGTATGTTATATACTTGTGGGGTGTAGATTAGGGAGCGGTGAAAGTGAATAGGCTCTATCGTTCGGGTTGAGTGAAAATTATGTAGTTGTACAAATTTTCTACATAGTGGATTTCTGCTCGGGTCCCCGTGGTTTTTCTCCGGTTTTGGAGTTTTCACGTTAAATCCTTGTGTTGTTACTATTGTCGATATTTTATTCGTGTTGCTTCGCAATTATCTCATGGGCAAATCTTGAAGGCGGTATTTGAGGCGGTTCAAATACCCAACATTCAAGATACTACTCTAAACATTCCCCAACTTTATGGGAAGAGACAAAAATTGATTCTTCCACGCACTCATCTTCATGATTGATGATTCTATCAATATTATGCCATATTTGAATAATTTTGGATGCACATCAAACCAAATCCTACGAAATCCTCGCTTGCATTTTTTTTTCATATAGGATACAATTTTTTTATAAGGAAACAACAAAAACACGATACAATACCCACTTTAATTATACTAAATATGCATACACAGCTAGTCAGCTACACACATTATTACTACAAAATTTAAAAGAACGGTTCAGAAGAAGTTAGCCCATCATCTTTGTAACATAGTAAATGTCCGGTTGTCCTTACTCCTTACCCTACATTTGACAAAATTGCCACATTTTCTAATTTAAATATATCCACGACAAATTTCCAAATCATAGACACATCTCACCCAATCAATTATTACTCTACTACTTATATACACTATCAGTCACAACTCACTAATTACTCAACTTAATAACCAAAAATGGCTACCCTCTCTCTGCCTTACGATCCGGAAGGCGCCACCGCATACGCCCCAATCCCCGCCGGACCTCCGGTGGAGCACCGGCGATCCAGGAAATTACTTTTTCCCATTATCTACTTTTCATCTTTCCTTTTGCTCTCTGTGATTCTATTCATTATAAACCATGGCCAAGATCCAAGTCCTCAAGTTGAAATTGATAATAAGCCAAGTCATTTTTCTCCGGCGGAGACTTGGTCGAGAGGGGCGGCGCAGGGGGTGTCGGAGAAGGTTTTCCGGCCAGCCAGCGGCGGCTTGGGGTCGAGCTTTTCTTGGACCAATGTTATGCTGTCGTGGCAAAGGACAAGTTACCATTTTCAACCCCTAAATAATTACATGTGTGGTAGGACCAATTATGCTTTTACATTTTTCTTCAAAGGCCAAGTTCTTTTATTTCTATTCATTTTGAGATTCTTTTATTTACGCTTTCTGATTCAATTTCTATTCTTGTTTCTCATGGAATAAATCTGCGGGATGAATCTTGTGATTGGTGCGACAGATCCTAATGGTAAGTGTATCAAACACCATCATCTTGTTTAATATTTATTTCTTGGAAAAGGTAAATTTAGAAAATAATGCAATTATTTTATGCTAAAAGCGCTTACAATTAGTGTCCAAAAGTTGGATCAAATTATTATAATATTAGCGTTAATGATAGTGAGCCGCTAAAACCCTAAGACATTTCAAAATGAGGAATTTAATTTCGAGACTTATCTATTGCTGACTAGTTTGAACGCTACTACTGAAAATAAGTCCTCGTTATATTGTGTTGTGTTCAATTTAAATTCCACGTTGTTATAGAAAAGCTAGAACTTCGGAGGTTTATAACAATATATTAAAAGAATATAGGAAAATAAGAGTAAATAAATGTTAGGTATTTGAGTCGACAAATACGCGCCCCCACAAATTGCCCATCGTGGATATAACAAAACAAACACAAATAAAATATAACGATCGTAACAACCAGTGTTTTCAGAACCGGACCAGACACTGAACCGATAACGTTACGGATTACTGGTTCAATCTGTTGGATCGATTTAACCACTGGTCGAACCCGTAAACAATATATATTAATTTTCTTATAGAAATAGATAATAGATAATAAATATATGATATTTAGATTCTTAATCTTGATATTATATAATTTAGATGCTTAATTATATTAAATTAGAATAAAGGGTTCACTTTGCAATTTCCACACCATCAATTATGGTTAAAAGACTAAGATTTAAGCTTGTGGAAGGCTTAGTGGGCTTTAAAGCCCACTTGTTGCTTCAAAGGAAAAAGCCTAAAGCATATATTATATAATATATTAGAGAACAAAATTTTGTGAACCCTAGTGACAATTCAGTTGCTTTTCGCCGCCGCTTTAAAGCCCACTTGTTTCTTGTTTCTTAACTTCTTCCCATCTAGTTTTCTTCTCTTTTAACGATTTTATTTTTTAAAAATTTGCTTCTAGCATTTAGAATTAAAGTTGTGTTAATCTCTATTTTCACGAATTTTGCTGCTACCTCGTGTGCGAACCGTTTAGTTCGAATTCATTTTTCTTTTTTTGAGGGGCAGGAAAAAAAAATTGACTCCAAAAAAAAGTGAGCGGTTCTCTTACTGGTTCCGTTGACCGGTGAAACCCGATTTTTTTGGGTTTCTGGCGGTTTGACCAGCCAAAATCGAATCGCTGGTTATTGCCTCCATCTGGACCGGACCAAGGTCCGGTTACCGGTCAAACCGGTTCGACCGGCCGATCCGGTCCGGTTTTCAAAACACTGGTAACAACACAAGAATTTTACGTGAAAACTCTAAAATCGGAGAAAATATCACGGGACCCGAACGAAAATACACTATGTAAAAAATTATTGCAACTACACAATTCGCTCCCACGGGTCCTTTTTACCTGTAGCACTCCCCAAATACTCCTCACACTAATATAGAAATATTACAAGAAGAAAGAGAAATATTACACTGCAAAATATTGCTCTTAATTGGATACTTCAAATGAGGAATTTACATTGCTATGTATAGGTAGCAATTGGAGACCAAAACTTCAATTTCTTCGCGTTGCAATCTGTTGCCATAATTTCTTATGGCAAACAAACAAACAAACAAACAATAATGCATGAACATGCATTGGCCATTAATTAATTAAGGCACCACAATAATTGCACCTCCAATAATTGAATTCCTCACATGGGATTTCGGTGCCAACAATCTCCACCTTCAAGATGTGATTATTAGTGACTAATCACGTCTTCAAAATCATCCCCATTCCGGCATTGGGCAATCGCATACCCACCCCGCCTCAGAAGATCTCCATATCTCCTGCTATCGCTGCAACCCAGTCGTACTTTTAGAAGTACCATGCTCCACCATAAAGCATAACCACCCAGAATAAGCCAATTTCGAGAACTTCCCTTTTCGGCCCATGTCGAACATTAACCTGCTGATAGGATGGTGCAACTTCCCCTTTTGGCTCCTCCGAAAGTTATCAGCCAACTGACATAAATATACCACACCTTGCATTAACGCCCAAAGCAATGCCTGTGTGCACACTAGACCCACTAACATTAACGTTCTGTCTCATGGCAACTTTTAGGGTCTCATGCCATCAGGACGAGCATGCTGCTTACAGAACTTCAGATTCACTGCAATAAATAATGTTAGTATCTCCCCCAGTGTTTCCCTTTGATGCCTCAGAGCCATTTGTCGAACCGGCTCCCTTTGTTGGACAATTTCTTCTAACGTGACCAGATTGTCCACACCGCCAACACACTTTCCTCCTAGAGTTTGTCTTCATGCCATTGTAAGCCACCAATGCATTGTTTACATGTGAATCGTTACCCCCGCTAAGCCCCCTCTCTTCAGACAGAAGCTTGCCCGTAACTTCAGAGAGATTGACTTTCTCTTTCCCATGAATCAATATCGATTTCATGTGTTCGTACGAACTTGGAAGAGATCAGATGAGTCTCAAGGCTTGATCCTCCTCATCAATTGCAACTCCAATGAATTCAACCTCAGCAGCAATTCCGTTCAGAACACTCCGATGATCTGAGATACTCGCACATTCTGCCATTCGCAGTGTATGAAACTGCTCTTTCAGGTACACGCGATTCAACACGCCCTTCGCCTCGTACAACTCCTCTAATTTTTTCCAGAGTCTCTTTGCCGAAGAAACCCCATGCACGTTCGCAAGAACATTTTTGGCCAGGCACAGACGAATTGCGCTCGCAGCTCGCAAATCTAGATCCTCCCAATCATCATCGTCCACCACAGCTTTTATGCCAGCTGCCTCGGAAGTCGTACTAGTACCGACGCTAGATTTAGCGACAGCCCTCCCCCCTTGTGTAACCCTGACTGAATCAACAAATTCCTGATTTGAACTTGTCACAAGCCAAAGTTAACTTTTTCGTCAAATATTCCAACGTCAAATCTCACCATATTCGTAGCCTTGCTCCCTGACATTGCACCGGCGAGCCTTGGTGAATTTTAAGTAGATCGGAATAGCACAAAGTAAACCCCCGAAGAGAGATAGCTCGTCTTTCCAGACAGAATTTCAAGGTTCCCACGTAATTGGTGAGGTCAAAGCGGTTCTGCTTAATAACCAATTACCTTTGACAGAACCGCTTTTATCAGCACGTATTCACACTACTATCACACCAGGACTCCACCCCAATAAAAGCTCCACCTCCAGCAGTACCCGAGCTCTGATACCACTTGTTAGGTATTTGAGTCGACAAATACACGCCCCCAGGATTTGCCCATCGTGGATATAACGAAGCAAACACGAATAAAATATAATGATCGTAACAACACAAGGATTTTACGTGAAAACTCTAAAACCGGAGAAAATATACTATGTAGAAAATTGTTACAACTACACAATTTCTCGCTCAACCCAATCGATCTCCACATAGCCTTTTACCCGTAACACTCCCCGAATACTCCTCACACTAATATAGAAATATTACAAGAAGAAAGAGAAAATATTACACTGCAAAGTATTGCTCTGAATTGGATACTTCAAATGAGGAATTTGCACTGCTATTATTAGGCAGCAATTGGAGACCAAAACTTCAATTCCTCCGCGTTGCAATCTGTTGCCATAATTTTTTATGGCAAACAAACAAACAAACAATAATACATGAACATGCATTGACCATTAATTAATTAAGGCCCCACAGTAATTGCACCTCCAATAATTGAATTCCTCACATGGGAATTCGGTGCCAATAATAAAGAGTATATTACTTATGAATGAGTGTCTTTCTCTTCATCTTGATGACCCCTTATATAGGAAAGAATTTCCAACATCTTACACTATTTACAACAACTACTACTATTATAAAATAGTATGTTACATAATTTTCAACAATGGCCACTTGCTATATTCCACTTGCCATGTTTATAACACTCTCCCTTGTCCATTTGAAGATTTTTGTTATGTACATTATCCGTCTTTTGCACACGTCTTATGCTGCCTCGTTAAAAACCTTATAAGAAAAAAAAAACTAGTTGGATAAAAAGCTTAATAAGCGAAAAAGAGTGCAGTCGTGTGAACTCCCCCTCAAATTTGCATCTTCAATTCTTCATAAGTCTCGTAGGTGACGTATCCCAATAGTTACATGTTTCTTAAAAGTTACAGTAGGGAATGCATTTGTAAAGAGATGTGTCATATTTGTTCTTCTCGAGTTACTGAGTGTAGGCAGAATATCTTGGGGTATGTGTTTGGTTGGATCACTCTTAACATAGCCTTCTTTTTATGTGTAATACATGCAGAATTGTCTTCGTATAATGTTGTAGGGTCCTCTTTAATAGGTAAGTCAGATGTACTTCTAATATGATGTGTCATTGATCGTAACCATACACATTTCATGCTTGCTTCATTGAGTGAAATGATCTCATCATGATTCGATGATGTTGCAACAAGTGTCTGTTTCTGAGAACGCCATGAGATAGCAGTGCCTCCATACATGAATATATATCCAGTTTGAGATCTAGATTTATGTGGGTCTGATAGGAAACCTGCATCTGCATAACCAATCAATTCTTGTTCTACATTGTTAGGATAAAATAGGTCAAGATCCATAGTTCCTTGCAAATAACGAAATAAATGTTTAATTCCTTTCTAGTGTTTTTTTGTGGGTGATGAGCTAAACCTAGCTAATAAATTAATAGTGAATGATATATTGAGTCTAATACAATGTGCTAGATACATTAAAGTTCCAATGACACTTAAATACGGAACTTCAAAACTAAGAATTTCTTCATTTTCTTCATTTGGACGAAATGGATCTTTGTCTTTAGTTAATGATCTAGCATTGACATGATGATTTAAAGGAGTTGCTTTATCCATGCTAAAACGTTTTAAAATCCTTTTGGTATAATTAGATTGATGCACTAATATACCATTTTTAGTATGCTCAATCTGTAAACCAAGACAATATTTGGTTTTACCAAGATCTTTCATTTCAAATTCATTCTTTAAATAATTCATAGTTGAATGAATTTCTTTGTCAGTGCCAATGATATTTAAATCATCTACATAAACCGCAATAATTGCAAAACCAATTGATGTTTTCTTGATAAAAACACATGGACACAAATAATTATTTATATATCCTTTGTTTAATAAATATTCACTCAAATGATTGTACCACATGCGACCTGATTGTTTTAAACCATATAACGATCTTTGCAATTTAATTGAGTACATTTCTCTGGTTTAAAACTAGATGATTCAGGCATTTTAAGTCATTCAGGGACTTTCATGTAAATATCATTATCAAGTGATGCATAAAGATAAGCTGTGATAACTTCCATGAGATGCATATTTAAGTTTTCATAAACAACTAAACTGATTAAGAATCGAAAAGTAATTGTATCCATTACTGGGGAATAAGTTTCTCCATAATCAATCCCAGGTCTTTGAAAAAAAACCTTGTGCAACCAGTCGAGCTTTGTATCTTACAATTTCATTTTTCTCATTTCTTTTTCGAACGAAGACCCATTTGTGGCCTATATGTCTCACGTTTTTAGGTGTGAGGACAATGGGTCAAAAAACCTTTCGTTTGTTGAGGGGATTCAATTCAACTTGCATAGCATCTTTTCATTTAACCTAATCGTCCCGATTTTGGCATTCATCCACAGATGGTGGTTCGGGATCCTCATTTTCATTCATAAGATCATAAGCAATATTAAATGAAAATATTTCACTTATGTTTTTCATCTCATTTTTCAACAAGGTTCACTTCCTTTTCTTAGTCTTTACTCTATTGGTACAATTTACAAAAATGTCCAGGTGTACGACACGTATTGGCACATTGTCCTTTCATTCCGCAGTTAAAATAGTAACCTTCAGATTTATTATGAGCATTTTTCTTTTATTATGATGGTTATTGTTATGGACCGTATCACTGGTCGAAGGGTTGTGATAACTACCTCGACCACGTCCACGACCATGACCGCCTCTATGGCCACGACTACCTCTAGAAACATACCCTCCTCTATAACCACCCTGAACTTGATATTGGCCTCTGCCTCGACCACCATTATTGTAATTTTCTCGTCTACATAAGTTTGAGAAATTTATGGCATGTGCTTCTGGCAATGCTTGTACTCCAGTTGTGCATCACTCATAATTCTTAATCAATATATTATTACTATTCTCTGTCTTTAACAACACCCTCTCTAGTTCGTGATACTTAGTGTATCCGACTAGGATGTGTTTCATTTGGATGAGTATATGACTGAGATGAAAAATAGAAAAGAGTTTTTTCAATCATTTCCTCATCACTAATTTATGTTCCGCAAAATTTTAGCGTTTGTCGAATATTAGGAATAGTAGAGGAGTAATCATTTACTGATGCAAAATCTTGACACCTTAATGTGTTCCACTGATGTATGGCTTTTGGAAGAATTGTTTTCCTTTGGTGGCCATATCTTTCATTCAGATTAATCCATAGCTCAGAAGGATATTTAATATCGAGGTATTCCGTTTGCAGAAAATTATCTAAATGTCTACGCATGAATATAATTGTCTCGCATTGTTGCTGGTCAATACATTCATTTTCCTCATCAATTGTTTCCGATAGGGATTTCGCAGTAAGATGCGTTTTCACATTTGATTCCCATTTCATATAATTTTTCCCTTCGACAGTGAGGTCGTAAAATCTACTTTCGAGAGATTAGACATATTGCAGCTAAATGAACATTAAAAAAACATAATTTTGATCAAGATATTTTATTTAATACGCAACCAGACAAGCACAATTATTACAATAGTATGATGCAATTATCTCATCTCTAGCCAAATTATGCACTCAAACATTACTACGACAAAACGAGGAATATCATAGGTAGAAACATAGGATTGTCCTCAGCTACTAGCATAAACATGAAAAATAAAAGGTAAAGGAACATCAAGATCATTGTTGACGTGCGAAGCATTGCAAGATGAGAAAAAAAATAGATGAAGATTTGTGTGGAGTTTGAGTTATGAAATCTGTATATTTATAGAAGAAAGATATTTACAAGTAGTCGTTTTATAGCCGTTAAAAAATAATCATTTTTCTTTATTTTGTTTAATTTGGCATGATTGATGAATGATAATATCTTTAACAATCGAGCAACACAGATTAATTTTATAACAAGTAAATAATTTCAACCGCATTAATAAATAACAACATGCATAAGAAATAATATTATGATAAGTAAATACATATATATATTTTTGCGACATTACTATGTAAAAACTTTCTTGGGCTTGTGAAATAATGTAAACAACTAACATAATTGAAATAAACTAAGTGCATAAATAATTTTCGCCACGTTACTATGTAAAAATATTCATGGGCTTGTGGAATAAACTAAGCAATATAATAGGAGATAAAATATTTCATAATAATTAAGTGTTAGTAGTCATTTTTAGCTTAGGGTTAACTCAAGCATCAACGAGTGTTAAGATTATTATTAATGTTAGAGTTAGAAAACAATAAAATTATAAAGAAATTTTTATCTAATCTTAAAATTATAGATATGCGGTAATCCGCCTTGTCTATAATAATGTAGATAGATGAACAAATAAATATAAAACTTTAACAATAAAATTATAAACATATGTTCATCTAATTATAAAATTATAGATAGGCGGTAGTCCGCCTTATCTATAATAATGTAGATAGATAAACAAGTAAATATAAAACTTTTATACCTTTTGACGTTGAATATTTTTTTTAACAGAGGAACTTAATTCTTCCAGACTGAGCACTATCGTGCTGATAACGTGTTATAGAATAGCTAAAACTATTAGGGTTTATAACAATGTATTAAAAGGACATAGGAAAATAAGAGCAAATAAGGAGTATATTACTTGTGAATGATTGTTTTTCTCTTCATTTTGATAGCTCCTTATATAGGAAAGAATTTTTAACATCTTACACTATTTATAACTACTATTATTATAAATAATATTTGTATATAGTTTTCAACAATGACTACTTATTATATTCCACTTGCCATATTTATAACACACGTCTTGTTGTTTCTTGTATTATTAATTTTCGTTAGACTTGGTTTGAGTAGCTGTTTTATCTTAATGTTTGTGTGCTTATTATATTAATAAATTGAATGCGCGGCTTAGACAGTTAAACGACGCATTTGCTAACTATTAAGCTGAACGAAACAAGGATTAGATCATTAGACAAATACGGATGTGGTGGGGAACGTGCGTTATGACATTTCATGACCTGGAAATAAATAAATAAAATTCCAACCTTTTTGCAGTACAATTGTTTCTGCTCTAGTAGTTGTGGACCAATGGGGTTGAGATAGAGCATAATTTGTAGGATCTAGAGCCCAACATAGTCGTTATTTATTATCGTAAGGAAATATAACAACATCGTATCTTAAATTTATTTATATATATAGTTTGTGGAAGCCGCAAAAATAAAATTTACTCGAATCGAAAAGTTTCCAATTGACAGCTCATCCTGTTTGATAAGAATTGAAAATTAATTAGGAAGTTAACTCGTCTTGAATTGCCAAAGATAAGTCACGTAGGATAATACAAATTAAGTAATAAGTCATGAATCAATTAGGTTTACATTGCTTGTTGACATTATTAGTTCAAAAATTGACCAGTCGGAAAATTACGTCCAATCCTATATCTTTGGTCTTGTTTTTCCCATGATTGTCATCCACGTGGTTTGTCCCTCTACTGCTAAACATTTTTGATTTTTTTTATTATTAAAAGTAATCGAACTGTATATATGTGGTATGTCTTCATTCTGTTAAATGGAAAATTTACTACGGCAAGAAATGGTTTTCGTGAATGATTTGCTAATGGCGATATTCAAACTTAAATCACATAATTAATATATAATAGTATTATCTTAAATGTAACTTATTGCTATTGTACATGTGACAGGTCCATTATTTCACAAGGGATGGTACCACTTTTTTTACCAATACAATCCTGAATCAGCTGTATGGGGCCACATCACATGGGGCCACACTGTATCCAGGGATCTAATCAACTGGTTCCACCTTCCCTACGCCATAAAACCTGACCAAACATGCGAAATCAACGGTGTATGGTCCGGGTCCGCCACGATCCTCCCCAATGGTAAGATCATAATGTTGTACACTAGTGGCACCGCCGATCTTGTGCAGGTGCAAAACTTAGCGTACCCCGCCAACTTATCTGATCCCCTCCTCTTAAAATGGGACAAGTACTCGGATAATCCGATTCTGGTCCCCCCACCCGGTATCGGTGAAAGGGATTTTCGGGACCCGACCACAGCATGGTTAAGCCCCGATGGCAAAACGTGGCGAATCATAATCGGGTCGAAGGATGCAAAGAAAGCGGGTATTGCGATGGTATACGAGACTGTGGACTTTAAAAAGTATAAGTTGTTGGATGGTTACTTGCATGCGGTTTCGGGTACGGGTATGTGGGAGTGCGTTGACTTTTACCCGGTTTCATTGACCAAAACAAATGGACTCGACACATCAGTTAACGGGCCGGGAGTGAAGCACCTGATGAAGATGAGTTCGGATGATGACAGGCATGATTATTATGCGCTCGGAACCTACGACCCGTATAACAACAAATGGACACCTGACAACCCGGAATTGGATGTGGGTATTGGGCTGAAATATGATTATGGAACATATTATGCTTCAAAGACATTTTATGATCAGAATAAGCAGAGGAGAATTTTGTGGGGTTCGACTAAGGAAACTGATGCCAAAGATCTTGATCTTTCGAAGGGATGGTCGGGTCTTCAGGTATAATTTATTTGTCGTCATCTAAAAACTTAAATAAAAATTATATGCCGCAAAAAGTGATTATCGTTTATTGAGTCGATTCTATTGTGTGCAGTGTATTCCGAGGACCATTGTGTTCGACAAGAAGACAGGCACCAACATTCTTCAATGGCCAGTCGAGGAAGTGGAGAGCTTGCGATCTGATAGTTACGAGTTCGACGACGTGAAGCTGGGACCAGGATCAGTTGCACCACTTAAAGTCAAATCAGCTTCACAGGTTTGTATTTTGTTTTACTATCTACCAGCATGACAAAAAATCTTATCAGTTGCACCACTTAAAGTCAAATCAGCTTCACAGGTTTGTATTTTGTTTTACTATCTACCAGCATGACAAAAAATCTTATTCAAAACTAATCTAATGCATGAGCTGATTTGATTTGTTACTCATGCAGTTGGACATAGTTGCGACGTTTGAGATTGATTATGTGGCGTTGGAGACATTAGCGGGGGCCGACTCTTCTTACAGCTGTCCTACGAGCGGTGGTGCTGCTACTAGGGGAAAATTAGGACCCTTTGGCATTGTGGTTTTCGCCGATGAAACAAGAACGGAGTTGACTCCAATTTACTTCTATGTTGCTAAGGGGGCGAACGGGAAGGCCGAGACGCACTTTTGCACCGATGAATCGAGGTTTAGTACTTCTTTCACTATTTAATGTATAATGTCATGCCGAAGGATCTTTTGCTCCACCTTATATTAAGGTCAATCATACATGTTATAATCACAATATAGTGAGACCTTAAAATGTATCAAATAATCATTGTCGCCAATTTCACCAATTAAATTCTTGTCAATCTTTGCATACATAGGTTAAAAGGCATATAAATAGTCGTATCCTTAATCAATCATCGATCGTGAAAATGTAGGTCATCGGTGGCTTCAGATGTTGATAAAACAGTTTATGGTAGCACAGTACCAGTCCTTCATGGCGAAAAGTACTCCTTAAGAGCATTGGTACGTGATACCTTTTTTTTCTTAAATATTTTTTCTTTTCTTTCTTGGTTTGTTGTAAGAATCATAAATTATCCAACATAAATTATGTGCAGGTGGATCACTCAATTGTGGAGAGCTTTGCTCAGGGAGGAAGAACAGTAATCACGTCAAGAATTTATCCAACAAAGGCCTTCGACGGTGCATCTCGTGTTTTCGTGTTTAACAACGCTACTGGAGTCGGCGTCACTGCATCAGTCAAGATCTGGGAAATGAAATCTGCGGATATTCGTCAATTCCCCGCAGATCAACTCAACGCGTAAGATTTTTAATTGTGTACCAATTCACTTTACAAGATTGAACGCCATTGAAGAATGATTTATATAGCATTTTTAGTATCACATTTGGTACTTGAAATTTGTTACATATTGAGATCATCATCATCAACTATTTATTGGCTTGAAATTGAGATATCTATTGTTGTTGTTATGTATAAATTTATTTGCCATGAGATCATCATGATGGGGTATTTGGTCACATGTAATAATTCTATATATATTTTCGAATAAATTGAGGGTTTTTATTTTCTTCCGTCTCATCCACTGATTTTCTTGGATGTCTTTTTTATTTTTATTTTTGGTGTATAACTAAACTAAGTTCTTGACTTTCCGTTCATGTATAATAAGTTTGTGACAAGGTGTGATGATAAGGGCTCGTTTGATTGGCCTTATTATAAGGTCCTTTAAGGGGCAAATTAAACTGGATTGAATAGTGTTTGGCTTTGCTTTGGTATTAAGTTTCAATCCCGGGTCATTCATATTCAATATGAGTAACCCGGGATTCAATAGCAATTTGAAACCGAGGTGACTAGCCGTTTTTTACAAAATGACTTCCACGGAGTTTTAAACTCTTTAGGCGAAATTACCGTTTTTCCTTCGACAATCATCACTTTAGTACAAAAAAAGAATTCCCCAACCAAATCATGATGAGAGCAGCCCTCGAGAACAGTAAGCCCTAGATCCGATTGAGTGAACAATTGCAGCCAAAATCGATCGTTAATAGGTAGAATCCCATGAAGGAGTTTGGGAGGAGGATACAATTAACGATCTGAATTCGATGACCTTCTAGGGCTTTGCTGTTCGTCTTCGGTTTTTATTGGATATGTCGAAGGACCATAGGGGTTGATGTCAGGTGGATCAGCAGTAGAACAACGAGATATGATAAGATAGGCGTTTTTAATCCATGAAATTTGTTGTTATTTGCTCCACCAACAAATTCTTTTTCTTTCTCCACCAAAATAAACTCACCAACCAAACCCCTCTTTCTGTTACACGACGTTGTGGCAATGGCGTTATCCCTCGGAGCTCCGTCCTCCCTCCAGTCGCCGTATGTATGGTTAAGATTTTTAAGAATTTATTACACGGGCCTGTGGAACATGAATTCGTAGCTTGTAAATAGATAAATATATTATTACTTGTTTACACTGCTAGATTAGATTGTTAGGCTTGTTGCATATGTAGATTTGTGCAAGTATAAGGCTAAAGCATCTTTTATTTTCAATTTTCTTCACCGTGTTTGGCATTGATAATTGCTGCATGTTTTAGTTAATTTTGTATAATATTTTGAGTATAATTTGCCGTACGAGTTTTGCATTCAGCTGATCTCATCTTCACTATTTAAACTGCTTTCTTTTTCTTTTTATCAGTACGCCGACAATTTTGTAGTGCCTGGATATTGGATTACAAAGCGATGATGATCATGTTAATGATTAAATGGTTAAACAGTCTAATGTGACTTTTTTTTTTTGGTGTTCAAGTGAAAATCAAGCCCTTAGGCAATGTCTGCGTACAAAATAGATGTTAAACAAGGGGAGGGATCAAGACTAGTCTAGTTCCTTCCTCAAAAATGCATGGTATCTTTGCCAAAGCGTCCGCGACTTTATTCGCTTCTCTTCTCACCCATCGGAATGAATGATCCCAAGGCTTGTGTAAAAGTGAGCGACACTCGTTGATTATTCTTTGGAATATATGTCCGCGTACCGAGTTGTCCGTGATAACCTTGAACGCCTCTACCGAGTCCGTCTCAATTTCAATCCATTGTAGTCGTTTCTCCCAAGCAATCGTAAGTCCCCATTTTATTGCTTCGAGCTCGGCCTCTAGGACTGTCGAGGTATGTAGTTTCCTCACGAATCCCCATCTCCATTTGCCTTTGTCGTCCCTTAACACTCCCCCAGCAGCGCCAGAATTTGTATGCGCACATACACTCTTGTCCGTATTAAGTTTGTGCCATCCCGACTGTGGCTTCATCCACCGTGTAACCTGTCCCACACTTTTCGGTTTCCTTACAAACCCGAGGTCCCATCATTGTTGTTTAATTTGGCAGACAGTTTCATACGGCCTTATCGCTGTCCCCTCGAAAGTCCGAGTATTTCTTGCCTTCCAAATACTCCAAATTGTGGCCGCAAAGATGATATTCCATGCAGTTTTTGGGATTTAACGGCTCACCTCTCCCTCGAATTTCAGATTCTTCTTAAGCCACAATTTCTCATCAACTCCGAAGAACTCGCTCCAGCGCTCGCGGGGAATAATAATTCTCCAAACCTTCGAAGCATGCGGACAGTCGCGAAGAACGTGTATAACTGATTCCGTGACTCCCGTGCACCAAGCGCAGCTATCATCATTTGTAAATTTCCTTCCTTTGCGAAGCATGTTTGTCGTGATTTTGTTTTCGCAAGCAAGCCAAATAAAAAACCTGATTTTATTGCTACACGGGAGTTCCCATCCGCAGTAGGACTCCAAATCGGTTTATCTTCCTCCTCCTTCAACACGATTTGCATTTGAAACACTCTTGTTTCCCACTCAATCGGCAGTCGACTATGGAGGATCCCCATATTCCAATTCCCGAACTCGTCAAGCACATCTCTCAGTCGGAAGCCGATGTCCTCAACACGAATATTCTCAATCACATCACATAATCTCGTTTCCCCCAGCCAATTGTCGAACCAAAAAGAGATAGTATGGCCGTCCCCAATCTTCCAACGGATAAACAGGGTGATAAGCGACATACATTTAATTATACCTTTCCACGTATTACTATCGTAAGGCTTAATCACGTACCTATCAATTCGGTTCCCCTTCAAATATTTTGCTTCGATTAGTTCGGACCAAATATTTCCCTCGTGTTGTAGAACTTTCCAGCCAATTTTTGCAAGTAGGGCCTCATTGTTAAATCTAGCCGATCTCAATCCTAATCCACCCTCCTTCTTGCTTCTTAGCACCCGTTGCCATCCCACGAGATGAATTTTTCGTGATTTTGGATCATTCGACCAAAGGAAATCTCGATTGAATTTATCTAAGCGGTCGCAAACCTTTTCCATGAGCCAACTAGATTGCATGATATGTATAGGGAAAGCCGTTGACACCGATTGGACGAGAGTCGCCTTACCCGCAAGTGAGAGATTGACTCGTTTCCAACCCGTCGCGCGAGTCGATAATTTATCAATAACTCATTGAAGTTTTCCCTTCCTACTCGCCCGTGCACCAGATTTGCGCCGAGATATTTTCCGAGCGACGTAGTGCGTGCAACACCCAATGTTGCGCAGATCCGTCGCTTAATACTCCATCCTCCGTCATTCGAAAAGAACACCTTTGACTTAGCCTCATTGAGTTTCAGCCCCGACGCTCGACAAAAAATCTCTAAGACCCGCTTCATACATCTCGTCGTTCGCACCGTTCCCTTTCCCATAAGGATAAGATCATCCGCGAAAAAAAGATGGGTAAGTCGCGGTCCACCCCGACATGGAATTAAAGGTTCCCACTCCCCCTCTATTGCCGCTTCATGTATAAGATAAGAGAGCCTCTCCACACATAACACAAAAAGGTATGGCGACAGAGGGTCGCCTTGCCGTAATCCACACCCGTGTTCGAAGGCCTCTAACGGTTCCCAATTCCATAGAACTTTGGTAGACGAGTTTCGGACACAAAAGAGAATAAGCTCAATAATCTTCTTCGGGAATTCAAACGCAAGTAGCATATCCTCCAAAACAAAAACTCCCAACTTATTTTGTCGTACGCTTTCTCGAGGTCAAGTTTAAGAATCATACAACCCCTCTTATTTTTTTTCTTTGCACGGAGCGAGTGGAGTATCTCTTGCATTGCAAAAATATTATCTTGGGTGTTGCGACCTTTGATAAAGCTTAACTGCATCGGGGAAATTACTTTAGGCATATAGTCCTTCAATCTCAAGGTAACGCACTTCGTAATAAATTTATAAATTACGTTACAAAGAGATATAGGTCTAAATTGCGAGATAAGTGACGAGTACCTTTGGATTAGACACAAATGCGTACCACACACTTTCGGGTTGAAACTCCTGTCTCCAACGCCTTCGCGACAAACTCAAAAAGAGAGTCACGTGTCCATTCCCAATATTTTTGAAAATAGAAAGCTTGAATCCCGTCCGGGCCAGGGGCTTTTTTCGGACTCGTCTTCCAAACCACATCTTTAAGTTCCTCCATTGTTAATTCTTTCCCAACAAAATCAGCTTCATCCCTTTCTAATTTTGCTTGAAGCCGTGAGATAGGTAGCCCGTGACCCGTTAGCGCCTCTCCCCTAAATAAATTCCGAAAGAAGGTACGTGCGTGCGACTTAAGGACCTCTTGATCTCGGCACCAAATATCCTCTATTTTCAGCATAACAATCCGATTCCTCTTCCGGCGAATTAAAGTGGATCTATGAAAAAAGGTCGTATTTTTATCCCCTTCAGCGATCCATTTAATCCTCGATTTTTTACGCCAAAAAATCTCTTCTCTTCGAAGGATTTCATTATATTCGGCGATCAGATCCGCCTCCAGCTTTTGAAGGTAGTCATTCGTCCCAAGAGCTAATTTTCTTTGAGCTCCCTCAATGCGACGCAAGAGAGTCCGCTTCTTTTTTAATATGTTGCCAAAGCAGCTTTTATTCCATGAATCCATAATCTCCTGGACTTTATCGATCGCCTCAATAATATTCACTTGACCCTCCCACGCCGTACGAAGGGTTCTCTCACAATCGGGATGTCGTGTCCACATCTCTTCGAATCGAAACGGTCTTGTCCTATTGCCCCTAACCGAACCCAAGCAACTCGTAAGCACTGGATGATGATCGTCGTGGATGCGGGGTAGATGATAGACTTCATTATCCGGGAATTTTTCTAACCACTCCATGTTTGCGAGAGCTCTGTCTATTCTTCCTCTTATTAAACCCCCACCCTCGCGTTTATTTGACCATGTAAACTTCGGAACCTTAAACCCAAGATCAACAAGCTTCCAACTTTCTATCCCACTTCAAAAATGCACGGAATGTTCCCGAGACATTCGTCCAACCTCCACTTTTCTCGTGCGAGTAACAAATCTCATTGAAGTATCCTTGAACGAGCCATGGCGTGGCGATGTGCTGCGCCATATTTTTAAGTTTGCCGAATATCCGAGCCTTCGCATCCGAATGTGGCTTAGCATAAATTTCGGATAACGTCCACTTCGCTTGCCTTTTCGGACCTACCTTAGCATGGATCCCTTGATCGTCCACACTCACATCAATATTATCATTATTCCATAGCATCCATATCCCGCCATCCATACCATCTGTAGGCGCTATGCAGTAATCCGAGAACCCCATATGAGGTGCAATTTCATATGCTCTTTCCGGCATCACCCGAGTTTCAAGTAAGAAACCCACATCCGAATTATGGATTCTTACTAAATCCCGAAAGTTTGGAGCAAAATCAAAATTACTCGCTCCTTGGCAATTCCATGTAACCACTTTCATTGGAAAATTATCAAGATGCATCTGGTGGACGGGATTTTCAAGGTTCCGCCCCCTCCATAGATTCGTCAGTTGCCATAGAGTTTCCCTCATTAGAAACTCTTGTCGATTCTCTTCCCAATCGGTTAGGTTGAATTTCTGCCACCACAGGATTACGTTCTCGAACCTCTCTATCATGTGTGTATTGATTTCGAACTCCCATATTTTCGACGAAACCGCCATCACGTGAATTGTTCTCGGATCGATTAGTAATATCCTCGAGGGTCCGACGAACGAGTGCTCCATCGTGTCTATTTCCCAGAAGTTCTGCGGGATTTGCGCTATTAATTCGCCGTTCTCCATGTTGACGTTAAGTTCCCCGTTCTGTTCCATTGACGCGCGTGAATTATGTATCTTTGTCAATAGGCTCCGGCGTAATTTCTTTATACTCTTCCTCCAATTTCTCCTCTGAATCACTTAATATTTCAAAAGAGTTTTTGGTATATTTGTTTCCCACAGTGGCCGAAACTAGCTGCCTAATATTACCTTTTTTTCTTTCCTATTGGAGGCAATTTTCCACCCATATTTAGAATTGATTTAGGTAATATTCTTCTTCCCTTAGGAGTCTCCCCAGGCTTGGACTCTTTTCCCGGATGGAAATCCATTCCCTCGTCGTGTATAACCGCGTTTTCTTTGCTCCCGTCCGATCCCCTTCTCAAGATCGTGAATTTTTTCCCTTCAATTTTTTTACTCAGCTCGCGTGCTTTAGATACGGCTTGTCCTTTTCTATTCGCACCCTTATTGAGGTTCACAATCATCCATTCACCATATTCGTTATTTTTTGTCTTTTCTAGCAACCAATTGGGATCCTTTTTGGTAGATTTCATCTGGGTGTTATCTGTTACCATCAGTGTGTCCAACTCATCTCTCACATCTTGCATGCTCGTCGCTTTGCACGTAGTGGTGTTGTGGCCGACTCTACCACAAGTATAACATAGCGAAGGTAAATTTCGTACACCGCTTGGTACACTTTTCCGCGGATGTGAATACCTCTCGTCAAAAGTTTGTCCGTCGAGACTTGGACGCAAACGCGCGCGAATTTTCCCCTCGCCACCGTGAAAGTATTTTCGTCTATCTTGATTGGTTCTCCGACGCTACTTGCGGTCGCTTTTATGGCTGCTTCGCCAAACATCTCAAGTGGCAATTTCAAGATTCGGATCCAAGTTATTGCACAGTTAATTTTGTCGTCTTACGGATCAAAATCGCGTCCAATTTCGGATATGGAGGAAACTTTCGGCGAGTTTCCAAGGCCCTTGAGTGAGAATATACTCTCGTTGTTCCGCTGATAAGCCTCGTAAGCAATAATTTTCGTTACTTAAGTCGACCAAGTCACTTCCCCTCGTTAAATTCCACATCGAACTCAATTTGTTAACGAGGCTTGGAAAGTACCACGGTTTTTCTATCACTCGGATTAGAATTGTGTTCTGCCACGGGTCGCACATCGATTTGTGGAGATCGTCGGCGAATTCAACCGTCGGAAAAGGAATTTCCTCGCTTGGCTCAAGAACCCTAATTTTTCCTAGAGCCGCATTGATTCGTTCATCATCAATAAACACGTCTTTGGGTTTCACCATACTTGCGTATGATTTATTCCGTGTATTACCCTGTGTGAATTTCTCACGGTTGTGTTGGTCGATCTCACCGTTTTTCGACATTTCCCCATATTCGTATGCATGGCGTTGTCTTTTTTGATTCCCGACTTCCGCCGTAAATTTGAAATTAGTTTCAGATCCGTCGTTCGAGGGGATAGGGCTATCGGAGATTTGCATCTCCGATGGCATTGATGGCTGTTGGATGAGGTTCTGGTAGATCGTCACTTCGCCCTTATGTGTTTTCCTCAGAGCGTTTTTTCTCTCCTCATATGTTCCCTCTTTCGTAGTCTAATGTGGCTTTATTATTACATTTTAACTTAATGAGATTGAAATGGCTTCGTTCTTCTTATCTTACTCCTTTATTGTGGTTTTCGTAACTAAAATACTGAGTGTTATCCTTCGTGAGAGAACGTATTTACTGCAACGCTAGTTCTTACCTAATTTATCTTGTATTGATGCGTGCTAGAGGCCACCATTGGGGTACTTGTAGCAAACAAGTTGTTCCTCGTTTGTTATTTGAAATTATACGGTAGTTGTTGGTTGTTGTTTCTTATCTTCTTCATTAACTGTATTGGATACACCTGTGAGTGATTCTACTCTTTCAGGTATTGAACAACTAGACCAACAAAAGAAGGCACGTGAAAGTACGGTGGATGCATCTCCAGAAACATATGAGAATGGGAGGAATTTTATCATCTATAGACCAAGTAGTACACCAGTCTATCCCTGGACCTGAATTATTGGCTGATAAGCTATCGCCGAAACTTACAAATTCCAATCTCAGTGCCAAGAATCAACGTTTTGGGGAAGGAAAAACATAAGTTCGTCTTAGTCTCGCTGGTCAAATGAGAATTATTGTGTGCAATGAAATTATTTAGAATATAAACTGGTGAGGGGGTAATAGGTGCCAGAACAGATTCTTCTATTTTCTATTTCAAATAAAGAAACTTTTATTGAAATGCATGGATCCTGATTCCTGCCAAAAAGCAGCTGCATATAACTGAGTTCAGACTGATGCATATAGTTGGTTCAAGCTAACCTGATTAAAACCCTGTATTATATTCTCGACGATTTATCTAGCTGTAAGGAATTTCTTTGTTTCTGGAAATGTTATTGTAGTCAACATGTACTCGAAGCTGATATTTGTGTGTAGAAGCCCTACAAAAACTATTAATGGCCTTTTTAATTATGTTGATTTTCGAGTAAACTGATGTATTGTAATAAATTTGGCTTACAAACACCGTTATTTAAATGTTATTTCTTTTTGTGTTAATCCTTGGTGAAAAGGCTGTTCTTTGGGGTTAGGAAACAAATACGTAATTAATATTGAGTAGAATGTTTTAAATTTGCAAGATTTTTGCTTTACTGCTGTTGACACTCTGTTTTTCCTTTACTGTTGTGGACTATATTGTGTGAAGGAACTGCCCATTTGTAATGATGAAGAACTTTATGATATTTGATTCATTTCCCCTAGTTGTGCAGTCACTTTGTTAATCGATAACATTATTTTCAGGATGTGAGACTAGCAAAAACCATTTTCCCTGGACACTATGAATCAAAAATTGACTGTGTTGTATTCTAAAATTAATGTTGGGAGATCTACACTAAAGATATATATGATCTATTAAACAATAGAGCAAATTATTTTTTTCTGCCCTTTAATTTTAGCTATATTTGTCTTTTGCCCTTTAACTTTTCGGGCTCCAATTTTGCCATTTAACTCCTATTTTTTGACCAAAAATGCCCTATGGGCTTTTGTACGAGGACAAAATATTCATTTCATTTATTTATAATAAAAAATTTAAAAAAACAAAAAAATAGACCCACCCCCACCCCCACCCCCCCGCCCGTCGCCCCCCCCCCCCCCTCCCCTTCCCCGCCGCGTGGTGATGCGATTTGCAGCCACCACGGCTGTAAATCGCGGTCATCACCGCGATTTGCAGCAACACCGCTGCGAATCGCGGTGATTCACCGCGATTTGCAGCGGGGTGGCTGCAAATCGGCGGGGTGGGGTGGGGGGGGAGCGACGGGGACGACGGGGAAGGAGGGGGGGGGGGGGCGACGGGGCAAGGGGAAGGAGGGTGTCTATTTTTAATATTTTTTTTAAAAAAAATTTCATTTATCAAAAAATTTAATTTAATTTAATTTAACTATTTTAAATTTATTATCACAACTAAATTTAATTAAAATAAATAAATTAAAGGGTATTTTTGGTAAAAACCCTATGAAAAAGCCCATAGGGCATTTTTGGTCAAAAAAATAGGAGTTAAAGGGCAAAATTGGAGCCCGAAAAGTTAAAGGGCAAAAGGCAAATATAGCTAAAATTAAAGGGCAGAAAAAATAATTTGCTCTAAACAATATCTATGCAACTAGATGGTGAATTGAAAATATTTGTGTGCTGCATAATTGCAACCAAACAAGTGCATGGAGAAAAAATATCATTTTTTTTTGTCCCCTATAAAGCTTTCCTCCAGACTTTACAATAATTTTCTAATCCAAACTACACCTTCCAGGTTTGTTTAATAATAAGTCTTATATTACTTTGGTGGTTGGTTTTGATTAATTATGACCACTAATATGAGATTGTATTTTCTACAAGATACGCTACCAAATTTTTTACTGTTGATACGGGAAAAAAATTGTGATTTTCATACGAAATATATGGCGTCGAATTAATTTAGACTATTTTAATCAAAGATATCAAACACTAAATACAACTTATTCCTTAACTAAACCAATATATTATGAAGAAAAGATAAAACGACAATTAGTAACAAAATATATTAGTAACTACGAATTTGAAGCGCATGCACCAATTTGGGGGAAAATATTCAATTTGGCATCTTTCTCTAGCAGTATGCATTTTGTCCCATAAAAAAGTGGCTATTTTAATGGGGTAATGGTTTAGTTTTTTTAAGGGTAAAATAGCCTTTTCATAAGCAATATGACATAGTGAAGCTTCAAACTAAGTAATCAAAGGTAGTATAGAACTTAACACAGTGCCCTAATATGAGGTAGTTTTTTTTGCAATCAAAGGTATTATAGAGATGATTAATATGGATCTTAATAGAATTGCCATTGAATATGACACAATCTCACCCGCCCAACCAAACGAGCCCTAAATGCTTTATCATGATATATTTGTGGTTGTTATAAATATGGCAAGTGGAATATGGCAAGTGGTCATTGTTAAAAATTATGTACATATACTATTTTACAATAGTAGTAGTTGTTGAAAATAGTGTAAGATGTTGGAAATTCGTTCTTATATAAGGAGCCAAGATGAAGAGAAAAACACTCATTCACAAGTAATATACTCATTATTTGCTCTTCTTTTCCTATGTTCTTTTAATATATTGTTATAAACTCCAATAGTTTTAGTTTTTCTATAACACGTTATCAGCACGATAGTGCTCGATGCGGAAGAATTCAGTTCCTTCGTTAAAGAAAACGTTCAACGCCAAGAGGTATGAAAGTTTTATATTTACTTATTCATCTATCTACATTATTATAGACAAGCCGGGTTACCGCATATCTATTAATATATGATTAGATGAATATGTGTTTATAATTTTATTGTTAAAGTTTAACATTTACATGTTCATCTATCTACATTATTATAGACAAGACGGACTACCGCCTATCTATAATTTTAAGATTAGATAAAAAAAAGTTCTTTATAATTTTATTGTTATCTAACTCTTAATATTAATAATAATCTTAACACTAGTTGATGCTTGAGTTAACCCCAAGCTAAAAACGACTAGTAACGCTTAATTATTATGGAAGATTTTACCTCCTATTATATTGCTTAGTTTATTCCACAGGCCCATGAAAGTTTTTACATAGTAATGTGACAGAAATTATTTATGCACTTAGTTTATTTCAATTATGTTAGTTGTTTACATTATTCCACAAGCCCATGAAAGTTTTTACATAGTAATGTGGCGGAAATATCTATATGTATTTACTTATCGTAATATTATATCTTATGCCCGTTGAAATTTATTAACGCGGTTGAAATTATTTACTTGTTATGCAATTAATCCTTGTTGCTCGATTGTTAAAGATATTGTCATTCATCAATCATGCTAAATTAAACCAAAAAAAATGATTGTTTTCTAACGGTTATAAAACGACTACTTATAGATATCTTTCTTCTATAAATATGCATATTTCATAACTCAAACTCCTCACAAATCTTCATCTTTTTTTCTCTCATCATGTAAAATACTATGCACGTCAACAATGATCTTGATGCTCGTTTACCTTTCATTTTTCATTTTTATGCTAGTAACTGAGGACAATCCTATGATATTCCTCGTTTTTGTCGTAGTAATGTTTGAGTGCATAATTTGGCTAGATATGAGATAATTGCATCATACTATTGTAATAATTGTGCTTGTGTGGTTGCGTATTAAAATAAAATGTCTTGATTTTAATTATGTTTGTTTTAATGTTCATTTAGCTGCAATATATCTAATATCTCGAAAGTAGATTTTACCGAACTCACTGTCGATGGAAAAAATTGTATGCAATGGGAATCAAATGTGAAAACGCATCTTACTGCGAAATTCCTCGCGGAAACAATTGATGAGAAAAATGAATGTACTGACCAGCAACAATGCGAGGCAATTATATTCATGCGTAGACATTTAGATAATTTCCTGCAAATGGAATATCTCGATATTGCAGATCATTTTCAGCTATGGATTAATCTGAATGAAAGATATGACCACCAAAGAGAAACAATGCTTCCAAAATCCATACATCAGTTGAACAGATTAAGGTTCCAAGGTTTTATATCAGTAAATGATTACTCCTCTGCCATTCATAATATCCAACAGACGCTAAAATTTTGCGGGACATAAATTGCTGATGAGGAAATGATTGAAAAAATTCTTTCTACTTTTCATGTCAGTCATATACTCATCCAAATGCAACACATACTAGTCGGATACACTAAGTATCACGAACTAGAGAGGGTGTTGTTAACGACATAGAATAGTAATAATATATTGATTAAGAATTCTGAGTTACGCCCAACTGGAGCACAGGCATTGCAAGAAGCACATGCCATAAATTCTCAAACTTCTATGGACGAGGAAATTACAATAATGGTGGTCTAGGCAGAGGCCAATATCAAGGTCGGGGTGGTTATAGAGGAGGATATGTTTCTAGAGGTGGTCGTGGACGTGATAGTAGACATGGTTGAGGTAGTTATCACAACCCTTCGACCAATGATACTATCCATAACAATAACCACCATAATAAAAGAAAAAATGCTCATAATAAATCTGAAGGTTACTGTTTTAACTGCAGAATGAAAGGACATTGGGCCAATACGTGTCATACACCTGAACATTCTTGTAAATTGTACCAAGAGAGTAAAGGCAAAGAGAAGGAAGTGAACCTTGTTGAAAAAATGCCTAATAATCCCACATATTTGGTAGCATCTGATTTCACGGATGATCATGATGTTACTATGGCTTGATATGAATTATGTGATTCATGTATGCGTGATTCCTGATTTGATTTGCATTACGTGATTCCTTGTTGTGTGATTTTTGAATTGATATGTATTTGTGATTTCTGCTTGTAATGTACTATGTTTTCATTAATTGTGTTTCCTTATGTATCTTAATGAAACTATTTCCATTTTCTCAAATATATGCTTCATTTATTGTTATATCATGTTTAACCCTACTCGTTTGACATGAAGCCACAATGGAGCATACCAGTTATTTTTGCATCCCTAATAGCGGTACAACTCACACAATTCTCACAAGTAAGAAATATTTTACATATATCTAAAACCAACAAAGGCAAAAATCAATACGATATCAGGTCCTACTGACCTGATTGTATGATTTGGTAAAGCTAGTTTTATTTTACCAAATGGAACGCTATTTATCATCAGGGATGCCTTATTTGCTCCAAAATCCAGAAGAAATTTGTTGAGTTTTAATGATATATATCATCATGGATATGATACTAACTCTAAGACTGAGAATAAAACTAAATATATTTCCATTATTAAGTATATATCAGGAAAGCAACATATATTTGAAAAACTACCAAAACTCTCATCACAATTGCATTATACTTATATTAATGCTATCGAGTCAAATATGGTAGTCAATGAAAATTCTAAATTATTAACTTTATGGCATGATCGACTAGGTCATCCTGGTTCAACAATGATGCGAAGAATAACTGAAACTACACATGGACATTTATTAAAAGGATCAAAACTCAATTTAATCAATAATAATCCATGTGAAACATGTTTTCTTGGAAAACTAATTATAAAGCATTCACCAGTTAAAATTAAGACAAAATTACCAACATTTCTTGAAATAATTCAAGGTGATATTTGTGGACATATTCATCCACTATGTGGACCATTTCAATATTTTATGGTATTGATTGATGCCACAAGTCGATGGTCACATGTCTGTCTATTATCTACTCGTAATATGGCATTTGCGAGATTGTTGGCTCAAAAGATTAAAATAAGAGCCCAATTTCCTGACTATACGATCAATAAGTCAAACTTGACAATGCTGGTGAATTTATATCTCAAGCTTTCAATGATTATTGTATGTCAATTGAAATTACTGTTGAACGTAGTGTTGCACATGTACATACTCAAAATAGTTTAGCTAAATCATTAATTAAGCGTCTTCAGTTAATTGCTATGCCATTGTTAATGAAAGCTAAATTACGAACTTCTGTATTGGGACATGCAATTTTACATGCTGCATCACTAATTCACATTAGACCAAGCTCGTATCATGAATATTCCCCATTACAACTTGCTTTTGGTCATGAACCTAATATTTTCCATGTAAAGAATTTTTTTTGTGCGGTTTATGTTCTGATTGCACCACCACAACGAATAAAAATGGGACCTCAAAGAAGGTTAGGGATATATGTTGAATATGACTCACCATCTATAATCAGGTGTCTTGAACCATTAACATGTAATGTCTTTACGGCACGTTTTGTCGAGTGTCATTTCAATAAGGCAAATTTCCCAACCTTAGGGGGAGAAAAGAAGCAGTTGGAAAGGATATATCATGGTATAATCCATCTTTATCACACTATGATATTTTAACAAAATAATGTGATTTGGAAGTTAAGAAAATTTTACATTTTCAAGATATTGCAAATCAATTACCTCATGCATTTACTGATATAAAATGGGTAACCAAATCATATATACCAGCTACGAATGTTCCTGCTCGGGTTGAAATTTCGAAGGACATATCCAACAATAATAAAATGAATGCACGTAAAAAATGTGGTCACCCTGTTGGTTCAAAAGACAAGAATCCTCGAAAAAGAAAATGAGAAATATTATTAACTCCATTATTGAGGAAACTATTAATGATGAAACAAAAAATGTGACAAATGAGATAACTCAAGAGATCACCGAACTAAATCTCAATACTGAAATCTCTGTAAATTATGTTAATTCAAGAGTTATTTGGAATCGAAATGAAATAAAAAAAAATAAGTGAAATATTTTCATATAATATTGCTTATGATCTTATGAATGAAAATGATGATTCCGAACCACAATCTGTGGATGAATGGGTTAGGTAGAAAGATGTTATGCAAGTTGAATTGAATTCCCTTAACAAACGAAAGGTTTTTGCACCTATTGTCCTCACACCTAAAGACGTGAGACATGTAGGCCACAAATGGGTCTTCGTTCAAAAAAAGAAATGAGAAAAATGAAATTGTAAGATACAAAGCTCGATTTGTTGCACAAGGTTTTTCTCAAAGACCTGGATTGATTATGGAGAAACTTATTCCCCAGTAATGGATACAATTAATTTTCAATTTTTAATCAGTTTAACTATTTATGAAAACTTAATATGCATATCATGGATGTTGTCACAGCTTATCTTTATGAATCACTTGATAATGATATTTATATGAAAGTCCGTGAAGGACTTAAAATGCCTAAATTATCTTGCTCTAAACCTAGAGAAATGTACTCAATTAAATTGCAAAGACCGTTATATGGGTTAAAACAATCAGCTCGCATGTGGTACAATTGTTTGAGTCAATATTTATCTAAAGAAGGATATATAAATAATTATTTCCGTCCATGTATTTTTATCAAGAGAACATCATCTGGTTTTGCAATTATTGCGGTTTATGTAGATGATTTAAATATCATTGGCACTGACAAAGAAATTCATTCAACTAGAATTATTTAAAGAATGAATTTAAAATGAAAGATCTTAGTAAAACTAAATATTGTCTATGTTTACATATTGAGCATACTAAAAATGGTATACTAGTGCACCAAACTAATTATACCAAAATGAGTTTAAAACGTTTAACATGGATAAAACAACTCATTTAAGTCATCATGTCATTGTTAGATCATTAACTAAAGATAAAGATCCATTTCGTCCAAGTGAAGAAAATGAAGAAATTCTTAGTTCTGAAGTTCCGTATTTAAGTGACATTGGAGCTTTAATGTATCTAGCTAATTGTACTAGACCTGATATATCATTCACTATTAATTTATTAGCTCGATTTAGCTCATCACCTACAAAAAGGCACTGGAAAGGAATTAAACATTTATTTTGTTATCTTCAAGGAACTACGGATCTCGGTCTATTTTATCCTAACAATGCAAAACAGGAATTGATTGGTTGTGCAGATGCAGATTACCTTTCAGACCCACATAAATTCAGATCTCAAACTGAATATGTATTCACGTACGGTGGCACTGCTCTTTAATGGCGTTCTTAGAAACAAACACTTGTTGCAACATCATCGGCTCATGATGAGATTATTGGACTCCATGAAGCAAGCAGGGAATGTATATGGTTACGATCAATGACACATCATATAAGAAGTACATCTGGCTTACCTATTAAAGAGGGTCCTACAACATTATACGAAGACAATTCTGCATTTATTACACAAATGAAAGAAGGCTATGTCAAGAGTGATCGAACCAAACACATACTCCCAAGATATTTTGCCTACACTTAGGAACTCGAGAAGAACAAAGAAATCAATATCCAATATGTTCAATCATGTGACAATATGTCAGATCTCTTTACAAAGGTACTCCCTACTGTAAATTTTAAGAAACGTGTTCAAAGTATTGAGATGCGTACCTAGGGACTTATGAAAAATTGGAGATACCAACTTGAGGGGGAGTTCACACGGCTGCATTCTTTTTCCCTTATTAAGGTTTTTATCCCACTGGGTTTTTCCTTATAAGGTTTTTAATGAGCCAGCATAAAACGTGTGCAAGAAACAGATCATGTACATAACAAAATCTTCAAATGGCCAAGGAGGAATGTTATAAACATGGCAAGTGGAATATGACAAGTGGCCATTGTTGAAAATTATGTAATACTAATTTATAATTGTAGCAATTGTTGTAAATAGTGTAAGATGTTGGAAATTATTTCCTATATAAGGAGCCATCAAAATAAAGAGAAAAACACTCATTCACAAGTAATATACTTCTTATTTATTTTTCTTTTACTATGTCCTTTAATATATTGTTATAAATCTCAATAATTTTAGTTTTTCTATAACATTGGCCACAAATTTATAGTATACAATGAAATTATGGATGATATCAATTATGAAGGTCTGTTATTTGGCATATCCTGATTGGGGGTTAACCACGGACAAAAGCCACTTGGACGGGAACATGGAGTTTTGTCTAGATTGACCGAGTCCAAAGAAAATAGTAAATAACGCAATTATGATTATATAAAAAAGAGGGGATGGCAAAATTGGAGAGACAACGGCCGCACTGCACGATTAATTGGTACGGCGTGTAATGGAAATCGATGGAATTGGCTTGTGTAATTTACCATTATTTCTTGGGTAGTAATTCAAATAGTCAATCGTCACAAAAAGTTCATTGCAATGAGTGAATAAGAAAGCAAAACTACTAAAATACTATCGGCTGATGCTTAAAAAAAGAAGGATAATTGCATCAATGTCCATTTGGCTTGACATAATTATGAGAATCTTTCTTATTTGCCAATAGTTACATAAACATCCATATAACTTTCACAAACATTTAATGATCAGTCAAGTTTTAAAGCTCGAGTTTATATTAATATTCAAATATTTTTCATCTTTAGTATCTAAATACATCTATCAAAAAAGACGGTATTATTTATTAAGGTGAAATAATAATTCTATAATAGTTCTTTTAAGGAAGGTACAGTATTTTAAAAAGCGTTCTTGAAGCGCGCTTTGAAGCTAGCCTTGAGGCAAAGCGCAAGAAAAATGCTCCAAGGCTTAGGTGTAAAGCGTAAGTCCTAAAAAGCGTACGCTTTTACGTTTGAGGCGTACGCTTTTTTGCGCTTTTTACGCTTTGGACGCTTTGGACGAAAAGCTACGCTTTATAAGAGTTTGAGAAAAAAAATAAAAATTTACCCATTTAAGGTGGCAAAAAGAAATTACACCAATTTTTTAAGGTAAATAACCAATACTCTATTTGACTCTTCACTTTCTCTTTTGCGGAATTGCTTCTTCGTCATTCTCCTTCCTTCCAAAGGTAAGCTTTATTCCTTTTTTTAAAAAAAAAATGATAATATTTCGTGAATATCAAATTGTGCATGGTGTTTTTTTTGTTGGAATGAAGCTTTAGCAAAGCAACAAGATAACTATCTAACTACAAATATATTTTTTCAAAAACTTTGATTTAGGGTCTTTTTTTCTTGAAAGACATGAATCTCTTATGGGTTTGAGAAATTGAAGTAAGAAACATTATTTATTTTTTATGGGTATTATTTAAACTTCAGAGCCATCATTTTCTTATGAGAGTGACTTCTATGAAAGTGATTAAGAGTTTTACAAAGTTAGTCTCATAAGAGTATTTAGAACTCTATCTTTTGCAAAACTAGATTTGTTTTTTGAAACTTGAAAAAGTATTGGAATTGTAATAGTTGCTTTTCTATGCTTTATTTTGATTGAGCTTTGGAGGAATATAAGCTTTAATTGTTTGAATCGCATTTGGATATTGGTGATTTATTTAAAAATGCATGAGATAACATTTTCTACTAGTTTAATGGAATAAGAATCTTGAAAAGTAACAAATATTATACTTGCAAAACGTATATAATATATATTTAAATATTAAATTAAGTAACTCGCGAGGCTTACGCCTCGTGCCTCAAGGCTTACGCCTTGGCTTTATGGATTCAAAAACGCTTCGCCTACGCTTTCGCTTTTTAAAACACTGGGAAGGTAATGTACGAAAGTATATGATCTACAACAATTTCTCATTCAAAAGCTCAGCCTCATAGAAACGGACTATACTTAGCACATAAGATACCATAAGATGAATAAGCATGCTATGCTGTCGAACTGATTTGATCTCCTTGTCGTGGCGCCACTACCTTTGTCATAAAAGTTTGAACCTCCATGCTCGCATAAAAGGCATTAACTACCTTTAAATACGACCAATCTATGTTCACGTATTAAATAGACCCCCTCATCCCGCCATAAATACTCCTGAAAAAATCAACAGTTTGATCATATTAGCTCAACCGTCCACTTTACGATCTTCATATTGGACAATCACGTATCAGCTTCGTAAACCACAAAAGGAGATTTAAATGTTCACTCGACACAAGCCTAATGGACCTCCTCAGTTCTGATCGTCTACCTTGTCACCACGAATTCCTCCATGTGGATTCACAAATCGAATATTTATGACCCCATATGGGCCACTATATTTTGAAATAAATAGTGTGTGTCCTTCTATATTTATGACCCATGAATACCTCCTTGTGTGCTTGACTTGTGCGAAAACTTTTAGATTCTATACATTCATGGTTATACCACTCTAAACTTATGGGTATTCAACAAGAATAATATGGAATTTGACATTTATATACATCAAGTTTTATTATGAATAGCAATTTAAAGAGTTCGATATGGAAAAATTGGGTTTTTGAGCCAATAGCAAAGTGAAAGATGACATTTTGTATTAATAGAGATTGTCTTCTAACAAGGTAGCTTATGAACACTAAAAATTGCGCTGGAGGAGGTAGGCCTGAGGTGGGCCGGGAGTCCGTGGGGTCGGGACCCCGACCCACAGATTATGGCTGGATCGGGAGCAACGCAGAGGCTCCCGATCCGCCCCGCGTTAGCGGAACTCCTGCTGATATTGTCTTTTATATCCTTCCCATAGTTTGACTCAACATGCTCATAAATATCAAATACACCTCTCAACTCAAGGGCGACTTCAAGCATGATATACGTAGAATTCTATCGTGTCGGAACATCCAAACTTAGTAACTTTTTACTTTCGATCCCAATTTTTGATACGGTTTCTTTGAATTTTGTATACCGGGAGGGAGTGGCTTTGATATAACGAAAGCACAGATGCGTTATATCGTGCAATCACCGCCCCTCATCTTGAACCCATCTTGCACCACGAGATTTAAGATGTGAGCAATGCATCTAATTTGCATGTTTTCCCATTCTCTTTCGTAATGAACCCCCGGGCCGACCACTTGGTGACCAATTCATCAATAGCTACGTCATTTGCTGTCGCGTTATTAACCGTAATTGTGAAGACCTTATTTATCTTATAATCTCTAACCACCACCTTGTTGACATCACGTGCTATGTGTATCCCCTTATGCCCCGAAATCAAGCTAAAACTAATAATTTTTTTCTTCAAATTCCATTGATTGTCAATGAAGTGCATAGTGGCATTTGATGCACCGATACTGATACTAAGTCATCTATGCAGTACCCGATACATATCGATATTGATTCAGATACTGATACACGTACTAACGTATTCGATAAGCCACGTGGCGTATTCTTTAATTTTGAAAATTAAAAAAATCTCGATATGTATCCGATACGTTTTTTTTAGGCGTATCGGAACTATTGTGTGTCTCTTTTACAAACTTTAAATATTTTATGGGTTACAACAAGCTTGTTAACTTGTTGTTTAACAATTAGTTATAATTCACATTTGTATGTTTTCTTTTAATTTTGATGTATGGTTTTTTTAAAAGTTAAACCTTTTTTATGTATTTTCAATTTTTCTTGTTTAAGTTTTAAATTCCATTGTTTGTTAAAAATAAAAAATACATATAATAAATATTAATAATTTATTTTATATAGACGTATCCTTGCCGTATCGGTATCGGTTGTTTTTAGAAAATGTTGTATCGACGTATCCGTACTATACCGTACCCGTACCGCCGTATCTGAACCCGTGCAACATAGATAGTGACACACATGTAGTTGTCCTTGGAAATTGAAGTCCATGAGTCGGTTGTGAGGCACACACTCTGGGCATTTTCCTTTACAAACTCAATCAATCGAGTTCTCTCATTAAGATATAACTCATAGCATGCATTGGTGATGGTCTTTCGACATGACAATCTCAAATGCGGGCATGCTTGTTTCATCATAGCCGGAAAGAAGGCTTCTCAACGGTGATGAACGACATCTCATTGTCAATCAAAAACATCACCACACCCTCCAAGACCCACTCTTGATTAAATTTTCAATTCGCCACCTAACCATTAACTTCCACTTTCAACCGGCCTTATTTTTTGACATTTTTGTTAACTCATTTTGGACACCTCTTACTATGACTTTGAAGACCTCCCGTACCGTGTTGATGTCCATCTGCAGTGATCTCCTTGTCGCAATTGATACGCCGCCCTTTCACGTATTTCTTTATAGGGCATTGGAAATGTTCAAATGTTGCCCAATACTGGGATGTTAGATGGTGGAGTTTTTGCCATTTTGTGATTTTACCATCCACTTTTTTAGTGTGGAAAGTAATAATGGTCTTGTGCACTTTCTCTTCTTGTTCTTCCTCTTCTCCATCCTTTTCTTCATCCTCTTCTTCATCCTCCTCTCCATCCTCTTCCCTATCCTCTTCTACCCCCTCGTCTTCCTCATCTATTCTATCTTCCGACTGATTCATATCATCGCTCATATCTACTTCGTTTTCTTCATCTTCACTAATAGTATGTAGATGATCCTCCCACTCCCCATGTGAATAATCATTATTGTATCTATTCGGGGGAGATTCATGTCCATCCTCCGGTCACGAGCCTTATTTTTCGCCTTCCTTTGAGATGCCAAAATCGTCGATTTATTTCCTTTACCCCGTGAAGTATTCGGAGCCTTTCCTTTACCCCGTGAAGTATTTGGTGCGTTCCCCTTATCACGTGACGTTACCGGTGCCTTCCCCTTATCATGTGACATTACCGATGCCTTTCCTTTACCCCGGGAAGTATCCGATGTCTTCCCCTTTCCCTTAGCACATTTAAGAGGACTTCGACGGGGAGTAAGTGTGGAAGGTGTACTTATTGAAGCTACTTTGGACGGTGAACGACCACCACCACGACTACGATTGCTACTCTTGTTTACCATTTCTACAATAAACCATGAACGCATATGATTTACTAATGCAACCACCAAATAAAAGAAAATTCACTTTCCAATACTTGATCCTATTATCAAAGGATACCATACACTTCAAATCCCATTATCAATTTCACAACATTACGAGAAATTACAAGCAATTTCACAACAATACAAGATATTATCAAAGAATACCGTACACTTCAAGTCAAAACAATAACTATTTTCGCTTTTTGTTGTTAATTGTCAATCAATTGTTACCAAAAATTACCACTACTTACAATAATATCCCCTAAATGGGCCAAATTTGAAAACCCCTTTGAAACCCTAATTCGAAAAAGAATACATCTTGTTTTTCTTAATTTCAATAATTTCTAACAAGAACAAGTGTTCTAAGAACAATGGCTTAATCAATTTAACAAATTAACAAGAAATCTTGATTCTATTTTAAAATTTGGAGACAAATAGATACCTAGATTGGAGTGGCAGAGCGACGGAGTGGCAGAGCGACGGAGTGGCTGACTGTCGGTGTCGGTGCCGGAGAAGACGAGTGGGTCGGTGGTGTCGGAGTCGTAGTCGGAGTTCCGAGTTTGTTTGGTGGAGTCGCGGCCGCGCGTTTGAGGAGAGAGAGAGTGTTTAACAAAAAAATTGTTTTTTAAGGTCTGTTAACTGAAAGTCTAAAAACGTAAGAAAAAGAAACATTAAAAAAAAAAAAAACCAGGCTGCTCCCTAGAATTATCGATCCGACCTTTGCTTCCGACTCCGACCCGCGTGAGCAGCTGCAGGAGTAAAATCCCGCAACTGCGCGTCGGAGCGTTTGGCGAATTTTTCCTGCCCGAAAAAAATCCGCTCGGGTCGAGTCAGGTCTTGGGAATCCGACGCGGTCCTCCCACCCCTAGGAGGAGGAGCAGGAGCTAGTAGTTACACCTTAACTCCAGCCCAATAAACAAGATGAGATTATTCTGAAAAGTCTAAACAAGAGGCCCAAGTGTCACTCAAATTGGGCCAAGTTCTATTTTGCGCATATTAAACTAAAATCTCAATATATCTGGACTCCAAGAAATTCTTTTGATAAACGCAATTACGAAAATGTTAAAGATTTGCGCAAAAGGGAAGAAACATCTCAAAAGATGAGTTGATATTGAAATGAATTATTTAATGTCCATTAGAAAAATACTTTAATTTTGTGTAATCATCGCATACTATTTTTCATTATAGACTTTTATGTGTGATTAATCATCTTAAAACTTAGAAACACGCTTTCTTAATTGTTGAATTGAAATAAAATTTTATAGGGTTTACAGGGTGCACAAAATGTTACTTTCAATCTTCATTCGGCCAAGTAACATAACCTGAGATTCTAGTTGGCTCCATGACCGTTAGTGCATCATCACAAAAGACATAAAGTTCAAACGACTTCAGGAAAAATAACAAATTATGAGTTGTAAATTATTTGTTTGGCAGCATCGATGCAGCCAATAACTTTTACTTTTTATTCATTTAGCCAAAAGATAATAAAATATTATTTTCCTTCCCCCAGACAAATACTCCGTTGTTTTGTGGTTGTCTCTGAACTATATATATTTATATTCTACTTTTCCATTTGCTTCAGCAATGTTGCTGCCCCTTTCTTAGGGATTTGATTACAGTATCCAATGCAATCTGATATTATTAAGCTCCTTCCTTTCCCTTTTGTCTTCTACTAATTATAAAATTTCAAAACTGATACCACAACACGCTTTTATGTAACTTTACAGGAACCCACATTCCATCGGATCATTTGAATTATATTAATTATAATAAAGTTAATTGACATATAAAGGAGAACTATAAATTTTATTGCAAAACTCAAGTATCAAAAGAAATAAAATAGCTATGTCAGTCAAAGTTTATTTTATATAATCTAATGAAGCTTAATCGATAAAACATGTTGCCTCACAATTAAAGATAGTACAACTAGTGGCGTATTTAGAAATCGGATATGGGGGGCTAATTTTTTTTTTTTAAGAACAATAGAAAAGGCATAATCCATTGCGTTTGATTTATCAATAACTAATTCATGTTGCATTTATATTTAAACATATCTAAGAACTAATATTTTTTTTCACAAAATTGATAACAAGCATGTGCACGTATGTAATTTGAACAACATTTATTAAATAAATACAATAAATTTTGATCAAATCCGATTTTAATTGATTTTAATTAAGTGTAGTATGAGATTGTTTGATATTTTTAACAACACAATTGCTTCAAAAAAAAAACAGAACAGCACAATGAGATTCTTTGTTAAATTAATATAATGTATAGAGTTTTTTTCTTACTAGATGTAAAGAAAAGGAAGTCTTCACAATTTACTAGCCTTCTTGCTTTGTAAATTGTATTATATGGTTAAAAGCTTTCAATTTCCGGATATTACAAGATATACATGCATAGCTTTGTAAAGACATGATATGTATTTATCACTTCTTTAGATGAATATTTGTAGTTATCTCTTTTTTCTTATGTTATGATTATTGTAGTTATCTTTTTAATCGTTTAAGATAAAACTTAGACGCTAGTATATTTTTTTCTCTTTCACAACACATATAGGTAAAAAAAAGGTTTTAAAAAAATTGGGGGGGGGGGGGGGGGGGGGGGCTATACATAGATACGCCGCTAGTACAACATAATGTTTCCTACCCAAATAAGATAATTCATGCTCGCAACATCAGCATATTACATTGTAATGTCCTAAGAAAAGTAATATCTTAGCTTGTATAGTACGAGTAATATTATTAAATTGAAAAACACCTGGTGGTTCATACTAAAGAAATATCAAAAAATTTACTTGCTGCTTCAGGAAGATATATCGATCTGGTAAATGTAACTTTGCGTTTATTTATCATCAAATGAAGTACAACAGAGAGTTAATGTTCATTTATTTATTTGTAGTTGAAGGCTCAGGTTCACCCCGCGTGCCGATAAATTTGGCATAACTTGTATACACTGTACTATGGAAATTAGAAATAATCTCCAGAAACTCGGTTTTTTTTTTTACCAGGCATAAATTTTTATTAATGCGAATACAAGGGGTACTCTAATTCTAAATACAAAAATTTACACATACGTAGTTGAGAACCTATATCAATCAATAAACGAGAAGGCGAACCCCGGAGATTTTGCTTTAACCCACATCCACATCTTTGCTTTGATAACTTCCGTAATATTTTCATATCTTGGAACAACATTTTCGAATACCAACTTATTTATAGCACACCAGATCGCCCAACACACACACTGAAACCACATAGCACTCCAAACTTTCGTTTTCCTTTCACCTTGCACCATTGTGCAATGTTGAACAAAATGTTTCATCGGCTCGTCAACGAGAGCCCACTCAATGCCCCACCAAAGAAGGGTGTTCATCCAAACTATGTAGGTAAAAGGAGAATGTACAAATATATGTTGCACATTTTTCTCATCTCTCCGACAAAAACCACACAGGTTGTTTTCATTACTAGAAACAACTCCTCTCCTCAACAAATTATCTTTTGACGGGATTTTATTTTTGATCATCATCCAAGCCAAAATTTTAGTTTTAGGCGGTGCCTCAATCTTCCAAACGTAGAATCTCCCAACCATTTTTCATTCAAGAAATTAGTTGTATTACCATTACCAACCTCCTTCTTAATTCAACTTTTGAACTATGCTTCTTCAACGTTATGAACGTGAAGAACAACTAGATCCTTCCACCATCTCGGCCCATTTCTTCTTCCGTTCGGCCATGCCTTGCAAAACGCATATGGCTGCTCATTCCCATACTTAGAAAAAATGATTTTCTTCCATAGAGTATCACCGCATGTAAGCAATCTCCACTTCCATTTGGCTACGAGCGCAATATTAAATCTCCTATGCTCTTTAACATTGAGACCTCCTTCCTCCATTTTTTTGCAAACTTTGTCCCAACATACCTAATTTATTTTCCTCAAATTCTCATAACACCCCCATAAAAACTTCCTTTGAATGCTAATAAGTTTCTGGATGACATTGCTTGGAGCTTTACAAAAGAAGAAGTGATAAATCAGTAGTGCGGTCATTACAGATTTGAGAAACGTAGCTCTTCCTCTGATTGACAAAGAGTTTTTCCTCATGTTAGAAAGTCATTGTCCCATAATATCAATGATCGTCTTCCACATGTTAATTCTCTCTGGATTTGCCCCAATTGGCAGCCCTAGATACTTGAATGGTACTTCGCCAATTTTACAATTCAATGTTTCAACAAAAGCTTCAAGTAGCGAGCAACTCACATTAATTCCATAGAGCTTACTCTACATAAAGTTTACTTTTAATCAACCAGACACTAATTCAAACATTTTCAATAAGCAATTTGATTGCCCAAATATTAGAATCACTCGGCTTACAAAAAATGATAGTGTCGTCTGCGAATAGGCTTGTGGAAACCAGGACCTCATCCTTTCCCACCGTAATTTTTCGAAAAAAGATTATCCACAATTGCTTTCTTAATCATCCCATTTAGACCTTCCGCCACAATTAGGAACAAGAAGATGGATAGAGGATCCCCTTATCTAATTCCTCATTGCATCTCGAACTCTTCCGTAGGGATACCATTAACAAGTACATAAGCCGTTGCAGATCTAACACAAGCATTTATCGAACTTCTCCATTTTTCACAAAAGCCAAGTTTTTCCATCATCTGATTCAAGAAATCCCAGTTGACGTAATCATACGCATTTTCTAAATTTACTTTAAACATCACGACAACTTTTCTCGTACGGTTCGCTTCATCTACCACCTCGTTAGTGATTAGAATGCTATCCAAGATATTTCTCGCGTTAAGGAATGCACTTTGCTCTTCTGATATAACATAATTCATGATTTTTTGTAACCTTCTCGCAAGAATTTTAGCTATTATTTTATACACACAACCAAGGAGACAGATAGGTCTAAACTCTTGAAACCTTTGTGGATTTTGTATTTTGGGAAAGAGCGTTATGAATGACGAGTTTGCTCCCCTAACAAATTTTCCAAACATGTGAAAGTCAAACACAAAATTACAAATATCAGTTTTAAGTGTACCCCATAATTTCTTGATAAAATTGAGGTTTAATCCGCTTGGCCATTGACTACTTGACCCTTCACACATCCATACAGCCTCTTTGACCTCTGATTCAGAAAACGGTAACACAAGCTGCCTTTTTTCTTCATTTCTGGGTTTTTTAAACAAAATATTATCAAGACTTGGGCGTGGCCAACTTTCCTCATGGAATAGTGAAGCAAAATAATTCCTCGCTTCGTCCTTCTACTTGCCTATATAGGACAGAAATTGAACCTATTTATTAGAAGACTAAAACTAATTTGTGAAAATATTCGAGTCACTTTTGAAACTTGCACTAAAAATGGCAAAATAGAAATGGACAAATTTCTCGCTATAGAGCCAAAATATATATCCCTATTTCTAAAATAAAGTTAAAAGATACTTTCATATATATATATATATATATATATATATGTATATAATAATGACTAACTTGCCAAAACAATAATTTTTGCTGCCAAAGCATCTTTATGTCTCAAAAACACCCTTATCAATTAAGGAATATAAAAATCAAGTGCCTAATTAGAGTTAATGACGCCTTTTCTTAATTCTTAGTTATTTACTCAGCTTTAATTCCATATGTTATTAATTAAACACTTTTATATTCTGAAAACACAATCTTTTACATTATCAAATAATCATACCACTAACTTTCTTATTGAGTGAAATGTAGGTGTATGCGTGCGGGTCAGTCCTGAGGTCAACGAACGCTTGATTCATCCATTTTCCATTGATGAGGTATATAAAGCTCTTAAAGACATGTATCCCTGTAAATCCTCGGGCCCTTATGGCTTTTGTCCTCTTTTACTAAAAAAATTTGAAAAATTGTAGGTAACGATGTCATCAACTTGTTCTTGCGTTCTTTAATGATCGTGTACTTAACCCTAGGGTTAACTTCACGCATATTGTGTTGATCCCTAAGTGACTTAATTCGAAGTCGATGACTCAATTTTGTCCTATTAGTCTTATCAATGTTAGTTTCAAATTTGTATTTAAAGTCAATGCTGATAGACAAAAAAAATTTTGCTTGATATTATTTCTCCTACGCAATCTGCTTTTCTACTTGGTCGGCTTATTACTAATAACATTCTGGTTACTTTTGAGCGTAATCATGATTTGAGAAATAAGAGAACACGGAGGTGTTTCCATATGACCCTAAAACTTGATATGAGCAAAGCATACGACCGAGTTGAGTGGTCCATCCTGGATAAGATAATGAGTAGGATTGGTTTTTCATGAAAGTCTTGTTGACCTTATTATGAGGGGGTTCGTATTGTGTCTTATTCTATTCTCTTAAACGGGAGGGAGTCGAGTGTTTTTCTTTCGAGAAGGGCATCTGGCAAGGGGATCCATTACCCCTACCTATTCTTATTCGTTTATGAGGTTTTTTCAGCACTGATTTCTAAAGCCAAGGAAATATGGGTACTTACGGGGATTGCTATCAGCCGAAATACACCTAGAGTGTTGCATCTCCTATTTGCGGATGACGCGTTGCTGTTGTGTGATGTCAATACTGCATCTGCGGTGATAATTAAAGGGATAATGGAATTATTGAGGCGACTTTTGGGCAAAAAATTAACTTAAAAAAAGCAGTGGTGTTTTTTAGTAAAAATACAAAGGATAGTGTTTTGTCGGGCCTGGAATCCATATTTGGTGTGGCGGTGGCTTGGCACGAAATGTATTTGGAACTACCTTCTGTGGTGGGAAAGTCGAAAAAATAGGTGTTTGATTATATCAGGGGAGCAAGTTGGAAAGCGGGTACGAGGATATAAAAGTAAAACACTGGTTGGAGCGGGAAAAAAGGTCACAATAAGGCAGTTATGCAAGCTATTCCTTCTTTTGTTATGAGTTGTTTTCATCTGCCCGATACCTGATAAAGGAGATCAAGTCGCTCATTAGTAATTTTTTGGGAAATAGTGGATCTCAAAATAAAATCCATTGGGTAGCGTGAGATAAATTGTGTAAACGGAAGGAAGAAGGGGAGTGGGTTTCCGTAACTTGAAGCCTTCAATTTGGTGATGTTAGCTAAGCAAGTGTGGCGTATTTTTAAGTTTCTGAATAGCCTTATTAGCAAAATCTACAAGGCCAAATATTTTTTGGATTGTGATTTATTGGAGGCACCTATAAGTAATTCGTCGTCATTCTCGTATATATGTTTGTAGGAAGCGATTCTAGTGGTTAAGAGGAGAATGCGTTGAAGGGTGGGAAAAGAAAACTCGATTTATTATGGCATGAGGGATGGTTACCTTGCCCAATCACTCCGTCAAATTCGATCGCACCGTTCACACTCGTTAGTGAACTTATTGATTCTGATCGGGGATGGTGGGATGTCGCGACGTTGAGGGTTTTTTCTGAGATGATGACGACAAGCTTATTTTATCTATTCCGCTGGGTAATTCGGTGAATGAGGATTATCGTATTTGGCACTATGAGCATCACATGATTTTTTCGATGAGGAGTGCATATCACCTTACTGTTTCACAGGGTTTATTGCTGGGATCTGGTACCTCGGATTCAAGTTCGACTAATCGTAATGCATGAAAGGGGTTTTGGCATGTTAGATGTGCGAATAAGATCAAACAGTTTTTGTGGCGTGTGTGCTTGGAGATTCTCCATATCTGATGGTGTTTGAAGTGGCGTCATACTTGTGAGGAACTGTCTTGAATGGTTTGTAGAGTCGAGGTGGAAAACTAATGACACTGTTTGTTCGAGTGTCATGGCGTCCAGTTTCAGTGCTAGTGAACATCTCAATCTTGAAGTTAATCCAGGAAGAGAAGCTCTTACGGATCAGTTTGTTTTCTCGATCAGAGACAAAGGATGAGGTGAATAGTACATTTACTATTTGTTGGGCTATGTCAGGAATATGAACGGTATTTTGGCGGGTGAGCAGACGCGCGTCCAGACGAGATAACGTCATTTGAGAAGACGTATGCACAAGGATGTAGGGAGTGTAATAACCGTGAAGCCGGGTAGCGATGAACTTGGAGGTACTGGTTGGTGATATTGTTATCATTAATTTTGTAGGTGCTCCGTTTGAGTATGAGAATCTGTAGAGATCGTGGTTATTGCTCGTGATTGTGGTGTTACGCTTGCTCGTCTTCAATGAAGAATGATAACATTTTTGGAGCCATATTCCATTGAGGCGTTAGCGGACAGGGAGGCGAGCCATGCGCATGTCTTGAGGGTTATAAGACGACTCTTCATGACTAGTTTTTTTTATCGACAAAACAAAGTGCATATTATTAAAAATAAGAAGAGTACAAACAATATTCAAAAAAAGAATTCAAAGCAAACAAGCAAATGGGAAATTTGTCCAGTCATAAAAAGAAAACAAAAATCCTTTATGCCTACACTTCAACCAAATCCACGACTTAATCTTGATGCTATCTAGAATTTTAAACTTTTTTGGAACCTCGCCATTGAATATACAATTATTTCAAGCCATCCAAATACACCATATAGCGAAGAACCAAATACTTTGCCATTGAATCCTGCCTTTTGCAATCATGAGAAGATCCGAGAATTGGTAGAGGTGATTCCGAATGTCGCTTGTCAAAGTCGAGGAAATTCCAAACCAATAGAGAATGTCCCTCCAAATATCATACACAAAATGGCATTTGTAAAATAAATAATTGATGTCTTCCTCAGCTGCATTGCAAAATGAACAAGTAACAGATCCAAGGAAATTCGAACCTCTTCGAGCTAGATTAACCAAACTTGGGATTCTATCAAAAAACACCCTCCAAGCAAAACCTCTAATCTTTAATGGTGCTTCAGCTTTCCATATTTTAACTAATGAAGGATCTGTAATATCTCCAGAATTGTAAGTCAGTAAGTTATAAGCAGATTTGACGGTAAAAAACCCGTCACCATCCCATTTCCAAAACCAAAAATCATGAGAATTGCCTTGAGGAATTTTGTCACAAGAAAGGGTGGTAAGTTTTGAAAGAACTTCCTCGTCCCAAACAAACAACAGACGTCTCCAAGTCCATTTCCATCCATTTGAAGTAGTATCCCATTTATCAGAAATAGTAATATCTTTATCAAGAGCAACTTGAAAAAGACAACTAAATCTAGAAATAAGAGCTTATTCTTCGATCCATTTATTAATCCAAAATTTAGTGCTTCTACCGTCGCTAACCTTCTTAGATAAACCTTCAATAAACCAATCTTGATTATCAATAGTAGAGTTGATATATAGAAGATCTGACCACCAAGTTGAGCATTTTCTAATGAGACCTCTATGGAAATTAAAGTCTTGTGGACTCTCAATTTTCCCATATTTAGAAACAATTGTCTTTTTACAAATACCATAGTCTTCATTTAGCAGTCTCCACTTCCACTTAAAGAGAAGTGCATGATTGAAAAGTTCAAGATTCTTGACTCCCAACCCTCCGTGTTCTTTGGGTTTGCAAACTTGATCCCATTTAATCCATGGGATTTTCTTGGCCTCACCGGTTCCACCACAAAAAAGATCTTTGCATACAAGTAAGGATTTTAAGAACTTTCTTCGGAGCTTTGTAGAAAGAAAAATAATGAACTGAAAGGCCTGTGAGAACCGAGTTTAATAATGTAATTCTTCCTCCAAAAGAAATATAATTGCTACTCATAATCTTGAGCTTTGAGCCAAAAAGATCGAAGAGTGGATTCCATGTGGAAATACATCTCGGATTTGCGCCAACCGTTATTCCAAGGTATTTAAATGGGACAGATTCCAGTTTGCAATGGAGAAAATCAGCATACCTAAGATTTAAATCGCCATCAAAGTTCAAACAAATGAGACTGCTCTTGTGGAAATTAAGTTTTAGATCGGACGCCAATTCAAAAATGCGCAAGATAGATTTTATTACTCGAATATTTTGGTGAGTATCCTCATAGAAAAGCATAACATCGTCTGCGTATTGCACATGAGTTACCTCAAAATTCCCCCTCCAATGTTGACACCCTTGAAAAGCCGCTCCTCCTTTGCCTTTTTAATGATAGCACTTAGGCCTTCCGTCGCAATAAGAAAAAGGAGAGGAGACACCGGATCTCCTTGCCTAAGTCCTCGGGAAATGCAGAACTCATCTGTTGGAGAACCGTTAATAAGGGTTAATATATCGCTGAACTAAGACACTAGTGTATCCAATCTCTCCATTTTTTGCAGAATCCAAGCAACTCCATCATGTGATTAAGATATGCCCAACTAACCGAGTCGAACGCCTTCTCAAAATCAACTTTGAAGGCAATCATCTTTTTTTTTGGTCTTAATCGCTTCATCAATAATTTCATTTGTTACTAAGATACTATCCATAATTTTTCTCCCTTTACAAATCCCGACTATTCTAAAGAGATGACCGAATGAATAACCTTACTTAATTTGTTGGCAAGGATCTTTGCGAGGATTTTATAAATAGAGCAGATTAGCGATATAGGACAGTATTCATTGAGGCATTGGGGGTTTAACTTCTTCGGAATTAAAGCAATGAAAGAAGTATTAATTCCCCTAGTCAATTTTCCATTTTCATGGAACTCTGCAAGGAATCTACAAATGTTGCTTTTTAAAGTTTCCCAAAATTTCTTGAAGAAGTTCATATTAAACCCGTTCGGGCCTGGATTTTTGGCCCCATCGCATGCCCAAATAGCTTCTCTAATCTCAACTTCTGAAAAAGGCATTGTGAGAATGATGTTTTCTTCACTTAAAATCTGCCTAAAACTAAAACTTTTAAATCTTACAAACTCTCTGAATTATATTGTCTCTCGAAATGGGATCTAATTAGAGGTTTTAACTCTAGGGGTTCATCAATCCATTTATTTCCAACCTTCAAGCCTTTAATCGCATTGAACATCTTTCTTTTGAAGATGCAATAGTGAAAATATTTTGAGTTAACATCTCCTTCGCTTATCCATTTCAAGCGAGCTTTTTGATGTAGTAGGCTTTCCCGAGAATTAACCGTTTGCCACAAATCTCCAACTGCCTCATATCTTTCCTGGGCCTCTGTTGGTAAAAGAAAACTTTGCTCTCCCTTAAGATCAAGATCAAAGATAATTTCTTTTGCCTTACTTATTCGAGTTTCAATATTTCCGAAGACGAATTTATTCTAGAGCTTCAGTTCTACCTTAAGACTTTTTAATTTCTCCTTTAGAACATATCCTCCCCAACCTTGAGGATTACAGTTTCTCCATTTATCTTGAACAAATGATACATAATCTTTGTGGCTCGACCAACAATCTAAAACTCTGAAAAGTGTAGCTCCCCAATTGACGACGTGAGTCGAAAGGATAATAGGACACTGATCAGCCACACTTCTTTCCAATCCCTTTTGTACCAGGTTGCCCCAAGTCTCTGTCCAAGCTTCGGATAACAAGAACCTGTCAAGCCTACTCATGGTCGTTCCGTCACTCTTATACCAAGTGTATTTTCTGCTTCTTAAAGGGATATCATCAACGCTCATTTCTGAAATGAACTCGTTGAAATCATAAATATCTTTAGACTTCCTGCTCGTTGTGACTGAACTCTCTTTCTTGGGTGGACCTGACCGAGTTAGAATCATAAATATGGGACTCCTCGCGCAGTCGTCGTCGTCCGTCCGTCTCGACTCGACTCGCCTCGCCTCGTCGCGTCGCGTCGCGCGTGTCCCTGCTGGGAAGGCAGTAAATATCTTTTTGTGAGAAATTTATTTAATTATATTATTAAATAAAATGCTTAATGTCTGAATTCTGAATTTAAAATTTAAATTCAAGATTACACACTTAAAATTAAATCGGCAGATTTAATTCGTGAATTAAATAGGATGTTTTGAATTGAGTCAAAACGTTTTAAATGGTGAATAAATTCCCTTCATTGTGATGGCTGTTACATTTCATTCTCATGCTATAAAATAAGACCTCTGCGCAGAGGATTTTCCATCGAAAAGAAAACATAGCATTCTGCATTTTAATTTTCATATACAATCTCAGAGTTTCTGCAAATATCGTTTGTGTTCGAATAGAAAAACAGTATAGTCCTTCACTTGCTGTTTGTTTGAGTGGACGTTGTACCTTGGGAGATCTCTTCCTTACGAGGGCTTGAAGGATAGTCGAGGAATTCGATCTTAAGGGGAGAAGGCTTGCTTTCAACTCGTCCTAAAATCTTTCGTCAATCCAATTGTTCGCTGTATCGGTAAAATTTATTTGTTTACCTTATGTATTTTTTTGAATATCAAGATCATGGATAAACGTTAATTTATTGTCGATTATTATTGTTATACGTATGCAACGCAATACCAACAATCTTAAGATCGAATTCCTTTTTCATATTATTATGTGTTGCATGTATAGGTGGTTGTATTTTCTAGAATATGTTCGTATGCTTCTCTGTGGATAATATGTTGCTACTAATCTGTTTACAAGTTTTTCAGGATTTAGTTCAAGGGGAATCTATCCAGTAACTTTGGTAAAAGTGCTGCAGTAGTTATGTATTTTTTTTTCCTTGGAATTGTATTGTTGCTGTATATTTATTTGTTGTGTTTTTTGCATGGGTCTGCTATAGTTTTCTGCTAATTTGGTTTCAATAGTGTCTGGTTTTTTTTTTTCTTTATGTTTATGGTCAATAGCAGTAAACTGTTTTCAAAAAAATTTCTTATCTGTTCCTAGTTTAAATTTTGAAAGTGTGTGATGATTTTTTTTTCAAAGGTTTTAGAGCAGCTCTCTGTTCTAATTTTTTTTTCCAGCAGTTTAGTTATCTGGGTTTCAAAAATTCGAGCAGGTTTCAAAAGAAAAATTATATTTCAATTCTGATGTCACCCGAGATTCAAACTCTCACCCTCCTGTTTGTGTTGCTCGTCCGTTACCTATGTGCTAGAGTAATTCATGTAAATTAATTGTTACGTTATATATTTATTGCTTCTTTATTCTGTGATTTAATTGTAGTTTTCAAAAAATGTAACTACTGGGAATCAAACCCCTATCCCTCCGTTTACTAGTTGTGGTCTTAACCGTTTGAGCGTTATGATTCGTGTGTATTAATTTGTTCGGTTACGTATTTAATACGTGCCATTATTCGCTGAACATGTTTAAAAATTCCAAAACGTTTTCTACGGGAATTGAACCCGCGACCCCTCATCCGTTTCTTGTGCTCCTATCGATAGACTAAGGGTCATGATTGTTAAAGCATGCGTTACATTTATTATAATTACTGTTGAGATGCTGTTAATTATTTCAAAAATGCTTTATTCCAAAACGCGTTGTTCTGGATTCGAACACGCGACCTCAGCGTACGTTTCTGTGTTCCTTACCGTTAGTCTGTAGTTATTTCGTGTTAAATGCATGCGTTATTGTATAATTAAATAACGTGCGACAGTTTATTATTTGTGTAATATGCTTAATATATCCACGCTATAAATATATTTAAATTCATATTTTGAGTAGATGCAATTTAAATATGTGGTTATTAGTTGAGCATGGTTATGTGATTAGTGAAAATAATTGCAATTGAGATATTTGAAAAGATAAAATTGCAAGTGTACCCTATGAAGACTTTAAATAATTCTAAGTGCGAGACTTGTGAATTATTTAGAGATATGGGTGGTGAGAGCTCTAACAACAATGCCGCGAGCATGGAGAATTTTCCAATGACGGGCGACTTTGAGGTCGTTACGTTAAATCAAAAGGCTAACGGTATTGAGACCGTAGTACCGGTTTTGAGAACCACTATGTCATATTCTCAACTAGAGAAACCTAAAATAATTTCGAAATAATTCTAAGTACTGAGACTTGTGAATTATTCGAAGGAAATTAAAATTGAGAATAATTCTAAGTATTGAGACTTGTGAATTATTCGAAAAGAAATTTAAAAAATAAAAATAATTCTAAGTATTGAGACTTGTGAATTATTCGAAGATATTCTAAGTGAGAATATTTATACAGACGGTTCTGTCGCAGAAAGGTGGAGTGTAAGCGGACTTGTCCCTCCACTAGCCTGGGAACCTAATATTCTGTCGCAGAAAGGTGGATTTTAAAGAGGTTTTGTCCCTCCACTGGCCTGGGAATATCTGTATAAATAGTTCGGTTGAGAATTCTCAGCGATACTAATATAAATAATTGTGTGAATTATTTAATTAGTTATGGCGGCTGAAAATTAAAACAACAACCCGAACGAATGATAGGTAGACACTGGGGCTACTCGACCACATATGCGCGAACAAGTGGATGTTCACGACCTATCAACTTGTGGAGAACAAGCAGTGTTTCTTGGGAAACTCTGCAATCTCAAAAATTGAAGGCAGGGGAAAGGTTGTGCTAAAGAGGACCTCGGGGAAAGAGTTGACCCTAAAAGAGGTGCTTCATGTTTCAGAGATTCACACGAATCTAATATGTGAGACAATATCGAACTAGAAAGGGTTCATACTTGTCTTTGAGTCAGACAAGGTTATCCTGTCTAAGGGTAGAACCTTTGGAGGAAAGGGATTTTGTCTGTTATGACCATGTCACCTAAGGGCGAGGCTAGTACTGAGGCTAGTAAAAAGTCTCGTGTGAGGAGACTACTTTTACGAATAAATGTAATCGAAGTTGCATGTGAGGCAAATATTTCGATTACTTGTGACGTCTTTATGATATGGAAAAATAATACAAGTGCGATACTTGTATATTGTGTGTATATACATATACTTATGCATATATATTTGTGAGAAATACAAGTGTGAGACTTGTATAATATATATATATATATATTTATATTTGTAGGAAATACAAGTGTGAGACTTGTATAATATATATATTTATATTTGTAGGAAATAAAACAAGTGCGAGACTCGTATGTTATTTCATATATATATATATATATTTGTTGAGAATAACACAAGTGTGAGACTTGTATGTTATATATATTTGAAGAAAATAAAAACAAGTGCGAGACTTGTATTTTATTATATATATATGTGTGTTTGAAATATTTGGAATTGAGTCTAAATATAAGTGTGTAAATTAAATTGCTTAGTGAGAAGCAAGTGAGATTTAATACTATTTATTTTACTAAATAGATTAAATATTCAGATTAAATACGGTATTGGAATGAGTTGTGTGAGTACCATTGTCTTGGTATACACAAAACGCCGAACAGTTCAAGGCATCACGTCCACTGGTTGGCAAGTATATCCGATGGTATTTCACTAAGGAGTGTTCAAGGCCAAAAACCACCTATCCTGATGCAACAAGTTCCGGCAGAACTCTGAAATTGCATTTAGCATCGTTAGGCTCACGTGCATTTCAGCCAATTACATTCATGTGGGGGATTGTTGGAGAATTTTAAGATATTTGGGCTTAAGTGAGTAAGCCCAAATAAGTAAGTGTGTGAATGTGTATTGACTTAAGCAAAGGGTAAGGGACTTTGTCCCACATTGGGAAAATACCTACAAACTCTATTGGTTATATTGAGATAACAAATTAGAGAGTGTAGTGAACTAGAAGATATGGGACTCCTCGCGCAGTAGTCGTCGTCCGTCCGTCTCGCCTCGTCGCGTCGCGTCGCGTAGCGCGTGTCCCTGCCGGGAAGGCAGTAAATATCTTTTTGTGAGAAATTTATTTAATTATATTATTAAATAAAATGCTTAATGTCTGAATTTAAAATTTAAATTCAAGATTACACACTTAAAATTAAATCGGCAGATTTAATTCGTGAATTAAATAGGACGTTTTGAATTGAGTCAAAACGTGTTAAATGGTGAATAAATTCCCTTCATTGTGATGGCTGTTACATTTCATTCTCATGCTATAAAATAAGACCTCTGCGCAGAGGATTTTCCATCGAAAAGAAAATATAGCATTCTGCATTTTAATTTTCATATACAATCTCAGAGTTTCTGCAAATATCGTTCGTGTTCGAATAGAAAAACAGTATAGTCCTTCACTTGCTGTTTGTTTGAGTGGACGTTGTACCTTGGGAGATCTCTTCCTTACGAGGGCTTGAAGGATAGTCGAGGAATTCGATCTTAAGGGGAGAAGACTTGCTTTCAACTCGTCCTAAAATCTTTCGTCAATCCAATTGTTCGCTATATCGGTAAAATTTATTTGTTTACCTTATGTATTTTTTTGAATATCAAGATCATGGATAAACGTTAATTTATTGTCGATTATTATTGTTATACGTATGCAACGCAATACCAACAGAATCCCCATGAAATTGATTCGTCAAGCGGACAAGATTATGCCATAGAGTTTTCTTTTCAAGTGCCACACAAGGGGAATATATATTGACAATATAACAAGGAATCTTATTAGAGATAGACTATCTAGAAAAATAAATCCCTCCCCACAAACTGAATTGATTAGAGAGAAAGAGCATTTGGGCCAAATAGTAATGAGCCCACCTGCTGTGCCCCTTTAGTTATTTCATAACTAGTGATTACTTCTCGGCTCGTTGGGTGTGTAGAAGTGCAATCAGGGAGGCTCATAGCTTCCCAACTTAGGGCGAGATGCTCATAAGAATAATGGTTGACCTGTTCTATGTTTTAGAGCAAGGTAGAGGTGTTTGGGCCGGGTCGGGACTTTGGAGTCCGACCCGACCCGCCGAGTTTTTCCCGAGCCGGGAAAAACCCGGCTCGTTCCCGTCCCGGGCAGACCGGGAAATTGGTCCCGGTCTGGTTCCTGCCGGGAGGGAACGGGATCCGAACTGGATCCCGTTCCCTCCCGCGGGATCCCGGGTACAGTGTATTTTTTTTTTTGATGGTTTTAAATCTGCAGGTACACTCTTCATCACTCTCACACACAGAACACACACACATGTCTGTCTCTTCATCACTCTCACACACAGTGACACACACACACATACTCCATTACAAGGGAAGGAGGCAGCAGCAGCAGCAGCAAGTACCAACCTCAGAAACAAAATATCCGATTTCTTCTCCTCCTATAAATAAACCCTACACACACACAAACACAGACACACGCACAACTCAGGCCACCATCCGCTCACCACGCCGCCGCTGCTGAGCCTCTTCACCACGCCGCTAAGCCGTCGTTGAGCCTCCTCACCACGGCACCACCAACAAAATCCAAAGCAGTAAACTGCCCGCCGGGATCACGGGATCCCTCCCGTCCCGGCGGGACTCCCGCGCCAGGCGGGAGGGACGGGAACTGCTCAGCAGCTCCCGTCCCGGCAGTTTCCGGTGGGCCGGGGTCCCGTCCCGGCGGGACCCCGGCCCATAACACCCCTAGAGCTAGGTAGTGTCATTTTCTATTTTTTTTTTGTAATTTCTTAGTGCTATGCGTTTTGAGGTCTTGTATGGAACGTTGTTGGCGACTTTGTGCCCCTGTTCTCCAAGGTAATTCATGTTGATTTTTTAAAACAATATATTATTTTTGAAAGTATTAGTTTCTCAATTCACTCGATTTTAAGCAAACACAACGAAGAAAACAACAGTTTAGTTCTTGAATACATCTCTTGAAAAGGGTAACACCCAAGCTAAGACGATTTTTTAATTACAATCAGCTCTATATTGAATTTTATTTTGCCAATTCACTCATTTTTTTAGTAAATAATATGCCACGCCATTTTTGGGTACAGTGACACTCAATATAAATCAAACGAAATCCATTTTATTTACGGACAAAATCTTTTTTACCAACAAAGTTAACTTTAATATTACGCGAGAGACTTTTGTAAATCAATAACGTACAAGTTTTGCATATTATGTTGCGATTCGTATACTTGAATTGTATATTTTTGGTGCACCTTGCATTCATATTAAAAGTAATACGGGTACCAATAAGTACATGAATACATTAAAGCATAGAAGAAGGTACGCTAATACATTTGTTTTATTGCATGAACGAGTTTGAATTGTTGACTAATCGCGGAGAATAGACGTTCCCTATGTCACATAAGTCGTAAACGCGAGCGCGTGCGTGTGCGTGTGCGGGTGCGCCAGTTCGCCTATTTTCAAAAATTCACTTCTTAATGCGCCTCTAATGCGTCTATTAAAAAAATATTAAAATATTAATAATATTAAGTAAATTTTTAAATATTAGGCAACAAAATGATTATTTTCGCCAAAACAATACTAATCATAAACAAGATAAGTCTTTTCATTCATCAAAATGTCAGTTTGTTCATCACAACATCTAAATTACTTGCTATTACATTCAGAAAATGAGTGACGTGGTGACATGCTATATTTCACTCACTTGCAAGCATCAACAAAATATATTATATCTTAAAAACTAAACTACTAGTATTTATTATTTTGCTTACTTTTTTATATTTATATCTAAAAAACTTAACTACTATTTATATTTATATCTTAAATTTTTTGATATTATACTATTTAAAAACGTGATAAAAAAAGAAAATTCAAAAAAATAAGAATTCCATTAATTAAACTAGATTTTTATTTAATTAATAATTCAGAAAAAACTTCATCTTGATCAAACGATATAAATTTTCAGAAATTAAATTTTTGCAACAAATCTAATTAATACTTTTTAAGCTTGATGTTTTAATTCGAAATAGCTTTAAACAATTATGTCTGTTGAAAATATTCTGCTTTCTGAAAGTATATGTTAAATTTTTGTAAGTAGAATTATTCTATTATGAACGAATTATTAAAAATGCCCATTTTGTTTGCTGTTTTGATGAAAATGCCCTAAAAATTCTACGTGGCGACGATGTGGCCGCCACGTGGACCAAATAGCCCAAATAATAGAGATTGGGTATTTTTGACAAGGTATACATATAGTTACGGCATATTTTTGAAGCCCAAAATTCTTTTGGGTAGTTTTAGAAAAATGGCAAACTTAATGGGTAGATTTAAAAATTCCTCCAAATCTTAACTATATATGATTTTTGTTCATGTGAATTTCAAAAGTAAAAAAAAAAGGAAAAAAAAGAAAAAAAGGAAAATTTGTGCACAAATTACGCATTTACACTTAATTCGCGAATTAGTATTTCTTAGTTCGCGAATTAGTATTTTTTAGTTCGCGAATTAGTATTTCTTAGTTCGCGAATTAGTATTTCTTAGTTCGCACTGGAGCGCCGCACGCGAACTCAATTCGTGAGTTCACGAATCGTGCGCTAGTGCGTGAGGGGGGGTGCGCGAATTATGTGACCTAGGACGTTCCTTTAAAATAAAGAAGATGTGCTCTAAAAGGTAGCCATAAATATATATAGAGGTCAATAATGATTCATGCATGTGTATAGACTATAGACTATATGAAATCATTGCAACTACTCATGTTTTTAAATGTTGGTCAATTTTATATTCCATTTGGTGTGGAATTAATGTCAAAATTTCGGCTACAATCACGTTCCAATTTCCATTTCCCGCCGTTCATCTAGGACCCGTCATTGAATATTTCTCTAAAATTAGAATTATTTCGAACACTAATTACTAACTGCCTCAGCCACGAAGACATGAAACAAAAAGAAAAAGAAAAAAGGCTGATAGCAAAAGTAAAATAAAGTTTTGCACCTAATGAAATCTACAAAATTAATTTTGATTTTGCCCCTAAATCTTTATTATCTCATTGTGCATGAGTTTTCTGGTGACAAGTGACAACCACCACGGAAGAACCACCACAACATGCCGACAATATAACAAAACTCTTTTTGTTTCCTCCCCTGGTGATGTATATTACTTTATAAAACTGCTTTAAAAGATTTAAACTAAGAAAATATCTAATTTGGTCGATTGACGGTGGGCGTTGACCCTTTGGGTATCAAACTGGCAAACAAACTGATGTTCTTTAAGTCTAGTGGGGATAATAAATTAATAATCTTCATCAATTCATCATAAAATTTCGGTGCTTTCCAGAAATACAATGTCTAATGAAGCAACAATAGAATGAAAGGTAAAAATTAAGTACCGGTTCAAATTGTTTTTCTAGAAAACAGAATAGCGTGTAACCTCATAATTTTGTTTAGCTCAATCTGTTTTCTTGTCATCTCTCTAATTATCTTTGTCGACAAATGCACTTAAACCTAAGGAGTAAGGTTGCTCATTTAATCCTCAACGAAAAGGTTAACATCACACTTCACTTTTATTTTAATGTTCCAAATTACGATTCCATTTCTTAAACTGTTTGTTCCAAAAACTTTTCTCATGTGTAAAAAATAAATGATTTTCAATAACATTCTTTTGACTATTTGTGAAAATTAACATATCCGACTTTTTAATGTTTACTTTCGTATTAATAGAACACCAATATAATCTAGGGAAGATTACACAAACTACCATTGAATTATGGGGCAATTACACAAACCACCTCTCATATACAAACCACCCTTATGTTAAAAAAAAGTAAAATAATGAAGACGACATGGCAACTTCAAATCATAGCAAAGATAATTCATTTATACTTTGAAGATATCTTTTTTTTAATTTTTTTTTTGCATTTTCAAACGAGATAAATGAGACCTAATACAATAATTTGATTTATTTTTTGTTTTTTGTGAAAAATAAATGAAGAATATGAATTTATATTAAAAAAATTAATAATTTTTATACCAAAAAGGGCCATAAGGATAATTTGCGTAATTTAATAAACGTAAAAGTTAGTTTATGTAATTATCCCATACCCCTATAATCTATAGAAGCATAGGCGTGTAATTTCTCAACATAGGACAAGCGAAGTGAACGAATAACAATGAATTAGTTTCTTCATATGCATGTTAATAACTTAATATAGTATACTATCAAGTTAAATTGACTGAAATTTAAAATTAAAATATTATGTGCATCATCTGTTTGTTTTCCTAATTTATTGTGAACTTAAATGGAGGGAAACCATATTATGATATTACCCATAAAAGGAAACCGTAATGGACAGAAAACTTTGGGACCAAAAGTAATATATTGTTTAGATAGATACCTCATTTGAGTACATTGACAAAACTGAACAAGTTTCCTACCTTACTTTTTCTTCTTTTTTGGTATTATGCAGAATAAAATAAAGGGCATACATATTTTAAGGAATGTTGGGGTATAGTATAATTTTTAATTATGGTTGTATTTATAATAATAATAGCAACAAACAAAAGAAGGAATAAAGGTTAAGCCACCACGTGGAAGGTTAACTGGTGGGCCAGCAAAAAGCGCGTGAGGGTGGGGAACACAGCAAATATCGAAATGGATAATTTTTTCATTTTTGGCAAATTGGTTGATGTCAGCATGTGCGCGTGAGTGGGCCCCCAACGATTTGCATGTGAAAGCGTTGCAGAAAATCTGAACGTTGGTGATGGCGAAAGGGCGACGTTAAGTCGTTTGAGGATAGTATTTGCACACAAGTCCCTCAGTTTTGTCTCTTCTGACTCAGCATCCAATGAAATTTTAAAGAAAAACACAAATCATTTCAAAAGTTAACGCATTGAACAAAATTATTTCATAATAAACAACCGAATTACTAAACTCTCACAAAATACTCATGGTTACTTTTTAAGTGTTAAGATTATAATTTTTTTCCTATTTGTTCTTAGAAAAGGTCAAAACAAAACTGAAATAAAATACAAGTTAAAGATGTGGAGTATGTAATTAACTATGTGGTGCCTTTCGAAGTGCTTTTATAAATAAATATGACATTTTATGAATTTAATGAAAGGAGATAATCATTTCTCATTAAATATTACAAAAACTTAATGCTGTAAGTAAATACTTTTAAGATATCTGCAACTCCCGGCTTTTAGTTTCAAGCATTTCAGCCAAAAAAAAAAAAAAGTATTTTTTTTAAACTTTAGCAAAAACAATGATTAAAACATCTAAATTCAACTTTTCACTTAATAGCTTAGAAAATGTAGCAGATTTAAGGAGCGTTAATCTTAATCAAGAGTTTTATAAAAGCATTGAAAATAATGATGAATATTAAAGTATACTCTTTATTTGAATCTCATAAGTTTAAAACCTAAACAACTATGTTTTATTCCTCATATGTTATACATAGTCAATGCTCTAATTATGTTAGAAATTAATTTAATCATTTCATGGAATATCTTTCCGACTCATCCAATAAAAAGCAAATATTCTATATTTGTGACAGAAAGGAAATAAATTATTCCTTATTAATCTTCCTTTTTTATATATATATGCTGTGTTGGTGATATATGAATTGGAAACGAGAAGATAATGCATAAATGTACAGATATATTTATGGATTTACAGAATTCGAGTGAGATCACAGAAATCTAAGCTGCAATTAGTTTTTCCTTCCTTTAAGTCTTCCTTTTTTTTTTTTTTCACTTTTTGTTTTTTTGAAAAATATATAGAACACGAAATCTTCCCAAAAGTATATTCGCTGTTAAGGCAATTATTGGGATGTAACTAGTCACTATGATCTAATAGCTGATACTTAAAACTCAATTTAGATTTTTGAAAGAGCCTTTTTAAATTGTATCGAGAACATGATAATTTATTATGATTTATGAATGTAAACAACACTAGTGGCATTCATGAAATTCCGGTGCCAATTTAATATAAACGCAAACACAGGGGTGTTTTATGTTAAAAAGAATTTAGCAAAATTAATTACAGAGAGAGAAGAAAAGAACAACAAACCGGAAGGTTAAGTAACCGGTAAAGGAAAAACGCTCATCACGCCACACATTTCTAGAAGCCAAAATAAATAAAAGCGCATCGATACATACACATATATATATATATACATACACACACAGAATTTGAAAAGGAAATTGTACTACACACACAGCACAATACATACACACATATATATACAGCACACTCACACTACACAGCAAACAGCCGCCTGTTTGTTTTCACACTCAATACACGCTCACAGATCTGTTAAAACCCCTGTTCGTTTTATCATGTAAATTGGACGGAGATAAAGAGGAAGTGATAAATATAAATACCCTTTTGTAGTTTTGAGATTAATTTCATAATCTTTTGTTGTTGTTGTTGTTGGTGGAAGAAGAAGAATGGCAGCGTACGGTGCGTTGTTGTTGTTGTATGGGATTTGGTGCATTGGTTTGTTGTTAGGGTCGTGTTTGGGTGCTGACCCATTTGCCAACTTTGACTTGGAGTATTCTTACATTACTGTTTCCCCCCTCGGTGTTCCTCAACAGGTTCTTTTGTTTTTCAGTGTGTGTGTGTGTTTTTTCAACTGCTTTCTGATGATTTGCCAAAAGTGTAGCAGCAGCATCACCATTTGGGGTTGTGTAGTGTGTTTTGCGAAAATTTAAAAAAAGTTATTGAGGGACCACGTAGAATTAGGGTGAAAAGTATGTACTTCTGGGTATATTCGTACGGAGTTTGTTTGTATAATTCTTTGTTGTTGTTGTTTTATTTTCCTGGTTAAGACCTTGTTTATGAATTATTTTTGTGTTATTGAAATTGGTTTGTGCTATATTATGAGTTTTAAATTGGAAGCATTAGATGGAATAATATGCCTTTGTGCAATTAATTATATTGTAGGTGATAGCAGTCAATGGGAAGTTCCCAGGCCCTGTTCTTAATGTCACAACTAACTACAATGTTGTGGTCAATGTAAGGAACAAATTGGATGAAGATCTCTTAATCACATGGTAAAGCTTTGTTCGAGGCATTGTGGTTTTATCTGTTTTCGCCGTTGTGGTTTTCGTTTTCTAATGGTTATGTGAGATTATAGGTCTGGAATACAAATGCGCCGTGCTTCATGGCAAGACGGGGTACTGGGCACAAATTGCGCCATACCTCCTAAGTGGAATTGGACCTACCAGTTTCAGGTCAAGGATCAGATTGGTAGTTTCTTCTACTACCCATCTCTCAATATGCAGAGGGCCTCCGGTGGGTATGGTCCTTTTGTTGTTATGAATCGTGCTATCATCTCAATCCCCTTCAATACTCCTGACGATGATATAGTCATCACTATTGGTGATTGGTATACTCGCAACCATACGGTTAGTTGATCTCCTGCTTTCATAATGTTAGAGTCTGCTCTTGGTTTGTTGAGTGTATTAATATCTAAATCTGGTATGTACGGGATTGATAGGCCCTGCGGACTACCCTTGATAGTGGAAGATTGTTGGGAATGCCTGATGGGGTTCTTATAAATGGGAAGGGGCCGTTCAGATACAACACAACTCTTGTTCCTGATGGCATCGACCATGAAACTATTAATGTTAATCCTGGTAAAACAATTCTCTTACAAGACCCCTTCGTAGATGCTTTTCATTTAGTTCACATTTGATATAAATTCTCATATTTAGATTCATCACTTAATTCTTCCATAACCCAATGAAAGGAAACTCTTAGTCAAATGCTTTATTGCGCGCGCACTAGGCCATGGAACAGACTTACATCACTCTGCCACTCTCGATTTAGATACTGTTTTTTACTGGTTTTGTCTCGGACTTTGCAGGTAAAACTTATCGCGTTCGAGTGCATAATGTTGGGGTGTCCACTTCTTTGAATTTTCGAATTCAGAACCACAATCTGCTTTTGGTAGAAACAGAGGGTTATTATACGTCACAGCAGAACTATACTAGCTTGGATATTCATGTCGGCCAGTCCTACACTTTTCTCGTTACTATGGATCAGAATGCAAGCAGTGACTATTACGTTGTAGCGAGTGCTAGGTTTGTCAATGAATCACTTTGGCAAAGGGTAACAGGCGTTGCAGTTTTGCATTATTCCAACTCGAGAGGAAGAGCTGCTGGTCCACTCCCAGACACTCCGAATGATGCTTTCGACACATCGTATTCTTTGAACCAGGCATTGTCAATCAGGTAGGCTAGTGCTGTTATTTATGCTCATCAAACTCGTTTATGTTATAATGATTATATTGATGGCATACAGGGCTATTTAAACTGGCCTGGAATATGTGTATAAGAGTCTTTCGTATCTTACCATCCTATTCGTGCATATAAGCCGTGGTACAGATTTTAGAAAAGTAGAACTGAGCTTGTTTCAACTGCATTCGAAATATACCCCACATAGCCTGGAGTAGTAGTGTTTTTCTTTGCCACGGACTAATATCTTGGAGATTTTCAGTTTATCCTAATTTCAACATAAACGAAGTATACACGACTCAGAAAAACCTTTTTAGTTTTGCTTCTCTGATGTCCTGTTGTTGCACAGTTCATGTTAACATAATTGATGTGTTTTCATGTTCTGTGGTTAGGCAAAATGTTAGTGCAAGTGGTGCTCGTCCTAACCCACAGGGATCCTTCCATTATGGTCAGATTAATGTCACTGATTCTTATCTGCTCAAGAGTGTGCCACCAGTGGTAATTAATGGGAAACTACGGTCTACATATAATGGGATTTCATTTGCTAATCCAAAAACTCCAATACGTCTTGCCGATGCATACAAAGTGAAGGGTGATTACAAGCTTGATTTTCCTAATAAGCCACGTGACAGGGCACCCATCATGGATACATCTTTAATCAATGGTACCTATAAGGGATTCATTGAAATTGTATTGCAGAATAACGACACAGTTGTGCAGACCTTTCACTTGGATGGTTATTCGTTCTTTGTGGTCGGGTATGGTCAAAACCTTGTATTATCTGTCATTAGCAATAAATATGTCCGTTTACTTTCTAATAACAACATGCTAATGTTTACAGGATGGGATATGGTAATTGGACTGAGAACAACAGAGGTTCATACAACAGATGGGATGCAATATCACGTTCTACTGTTCAGGTGTGGAATTGATCAGCTGTGCTCTTCTCACCAAAAGTTGTGCGGTTGATTTAAAAGCTGGTTACGTCTCTTCAGATGTTTTCTTTCTCAAGCTTGGTTTGTTTTATCACAGGTTTTCTCTGGGGGTTGGACTGCCGTCTATGTATCTCTGGACAATGTAGGTGTATGGAATCTTAGGTCTGAAAATCTCGACAGATGGTATCTTGGCCAAGAAACGTACATGAAAATTGTTAATCCTGAAGACATTGGGAACAAAACCGAATTGCCTGCTCCAGACAATGTTCTCTTTTGTGGTGCTCTCAGCAATTTGCAGAAGTAATTAACCTTAGCACTTTCACTAGCACACGTGCACAGCACTGATGTACGTGTTCCTATTAGCACTTGGATACTGACGTTCAGTTTTTCTGTTATTGCAGGCCTCAAAAAACTTCATCTGCCTCAGCTCAAGTTGTTTGGTCAAAGCTTCTTCTCCTGATTGTTGTTATTACTCTATTTTCCTTTTTAGGCTAAGGTTGCACTCTGGTTGATACAGAGAACTGCAAGGACAGAATCGTCGTGAATATGTCGTGAAAAGGCTGGATGCAATTGTGGTCCTTTAACAGAGTTTTCTTTTTTCTTATCTTTTGAATTCTCAGAAATTTGGATTAGACATTGTTTCTGTTAGGATTTAGTAACAGAGTGTCAAATTGTTCAAAGAAATTTGTTGCAGCATGTTCTTTTTAGTTTTCTGACTGTAGGTGATTGTCATTGGGGGTGGTTATTTTTTATTGATTTATCCAAAAGTTACTTCTGTTGCCATTTTTCTGGTAATTATTGTGTCAGTGTTACATGTTTGTTTGGTTGCCATTGTTAGCTTGTGTTGAAACAATTAATAGTTCGAATTTAAGTTTATTGTCTTCGCTCACCCCCTTCTACATCAAAGTTTCTACAGACACATGCTCTGCAGTTCTGGCAGATAATTTTATAGATTAAAGTAAAATTTGAGCAAATTCCAGCCTCCAGGTATTAGTTGAATTGGGGCCTGCACAAACATAATTAATGCAGCAATTTTGGTCTGATGCGAGAGCTCTTAATCAGAGTGCTTAATTTTTATTTTTTTAATTTTTATTTTTTGTAGTGACTAATTTACAAAAGCTGATTTGTACATGATGACTTGAGGGAACAAAAGTTCGTCTTGCGCAACTCCTGTTTTTTGTCTTATTCCTGTTTCTTTATTTTGTGGTCCTAATTGTCTCACGATATAAGAAAATACGGATGAAAAAACAAAATGTGTAGAAACTTTGATGTATCAAAAAAAAAAAAGGCGCGGATGTAAATTGTATCAACTCAATCTTCTTTAGAGTTAAATCAACTGAATCTTCTAGAGACCAGATTCTGACATTTAGAACCATGGTAGTAAATATAAAATTTCGAACTGGAGCCAGCATTCATTCAGCATCATTTCCAAACTAAGTATAACTATTCAACCCGCAGAATTAAAGTTCATCTGCATTGATACTGTTGTAATATATGTTACCATGCAACGAATAAATAAGAAACAACAAAAAGAAAAAAAAAAGATATAAAACAGCATGTCAAAACGGAATGGAGAGTCTCAAATTTGAGATCACTACTCAACGGCTAGGTCACATAATCCTTCACATCGTCAAAATTTTCGGTGCACAGGCCTCGCACTGGCGCATTCAGTGCCCATGCTTCGCACTGAGACACATTATAAATTTTTAGTTCTTTTATTCAAATTTAATGAATAATCATAGAAAATTTGTAAATAACGAAACAAATGAATGATAATAAAGAAGAGTCGAAGCAGATGGAGAACAAAACTAGGTTAAAAATAAAATAAATATAGAATGTTGGAAATAATTTAAGACTTATACCCTTGTCTTTCCACCATAATAATTTAAAAGATATTATATAAAATTAATTGTTATGAGTAGTTATTAAACAATACTCAAATATATATCAATATTCAATATTTAATTATTTTTAATGAACGCATTAAGGCGGATTGAAGTTTAGGTATTTTTAAATTTGGCGAACTGGCATACCCGTATCCGCCTTATGTGACCTAGCTCAACGGTTGCATAACATAATATCTTCATTTTAATAGAGAACACATTTGCTTTCCACTCAGATTAAGTCATTATCTCTTTTGTTTATTTAATTATTTACTAATAATGATTTGGTTTTGTTATTAGTATTATTATGTAATAATATAAGAAAAAGAAAATAACTTGGTATAATTGATATGGATGAAGCATACAAAAATATGACTACATTCACTACTACACCTACTAAACTGACCACGTTTATTCTATATTTATATTCTAACACTCCCCCTCAGGCTAGAGCGTACTACGCTCTAAGCTTGTTATGAATAACACACATAATTGAAAGTAACTTTAACTACATAATAAGTTACAATACTTGATAGAAAGCGAGCGCGACCAAGACTTCTAACCCATCTTGATATTTCTGGATATAATCTTTGTCAGAACACCTTACGGCAAAGATTGGCTACACCAATCAACAAATATGGATCACTAGCTCCACCAACTAAGACGTCATTGAAACACCTTACGGTAACGATTGGTTATACCAATCAAACGTGGAACACCAAGTCCACCAAAAACGTTGTCGAAACATCTTACGTCAACGATTGGGTACACCAATCAACAAATGTGGATCACTAGCTCCATTGACGACAAACACCTCACACAACGATTGGCTATACCAATCAAACAAACGTGAATTACAGGTGCGTTAACAAAGACAACATATTAATATTCTTAATGCCCAACCGTGTGCTTCCACACTAGAAACTCATAAATCCATAGATTGTAAACCCAAATATGTAGTCAACAGAAGACAACAACAACAAACAACAAAAAATATATTAACATACTCACTACTCCCCCTGAGCAACAATAAACCAACAATAAACCCACTAGAACCATAATTCATCGAGAAAACTCACTAAGTTACTCGGGAAACCAGACATCAAGTTAGCTCACGCGACTAACTTGGGAAACCAAACATGAAGTAGCTCGCGCGACTACCTCAGGGAACAGATACAAGTTAGCTCACACGACTAACTCGGGAAACCGAGATAAAATCCCGAATGCAAATTCTAGCAATGAAGCGCTGAAATTGCATATTCAGAGAACTGTGCATCTGAAAATCAGAGAACTTTCAGGCTGAAACTAAAAAGTTCAAGAAGTGAGGGACCAAAACCAAAACCAATAGGACTTAGAGGCTGAAAGTACAAACTGACAATTTTTTTTTTGAAGGAACAAAAAGCTAATAAGCCAAAGAACTGGTGTACAATTAATAATAAGCCAAGGAAGCACAACTAAAATGCAATAAAAAAAAACACTTGGACATAACTTGTTTTCAGATCGGGAAACCACCTGAACATAACCTGATACCAGGCGCAAGCAAACCATGAGCGGCGGCTAGCCGCTAAAGAGATAGAAAGAAAGCGATGGTGAGAGGGTGTCCAAAGGGCAGACTTCGCAAGAATTATGTTTTTTTTAAGAAACTCTTACGATTAAAAGAACACTGAATTGGATGGCGGAAAGGGGCGGCGGAAGATGGATTTAGGGTTCCGCCGTGGTGGCGGCAGATCTGGAGCTTGGGAGAAGAAAAAACAAATAACTGAAAAATTCTCTATTTTTTTTCTTTTACTAGGGGAGAGATAAAATTGAAGGGGCAAGAAAAAAAATCTGAACTTTGACTAGCCGCGACAGCGAGTTAAAGCTGGCGGTGCTAAGGTCACCAGATCTTTTCCTTATAACAACTTGACTGTGATACCATGTAATAATATAATAGAAGGAAAATAACTTGGTATAATTGATATGGATGAAGCATACATAAATATGACTACATTCACTACTACAACCTACTACACCTACCACATTGATTCTATATTTATATTCTAACAAGTATTATAAGAATGCCACATGCGGAGGGGATATAAAATAAAAATTACTTAGTCAAGAATAACTCATCGTCCCGAGTAGCAAAATATACATAAGAATTTTTGGAACACCAACAAACTAAACGCCTTAGTACGACCGACTATGAGGACAACATGACTTCGAGGTACTGGAACATGTGGAGGATCTGGATCATATCGAGGATTATGAACATGTTGAGCATCTGTACACCTCGAATATCAGGGACACGTCGAGGATCAGGACACGTCAAGTATCCGGGGCACGTCGAGTAGTTGTGCCATGTCGAATATCTATGTCGAGGTTGTATGTCGAGTATGTATATCGAATGTATATACTCGATGTGTGTTTGAATAGTGTTGTGCAGTTAATGAATGTACCTGGGTTTCCAAAACGAGGGTATTTTTAGACCTTGGGACGCAGGGACCAATCCCTCGATTTTCAGGATGAATCAGGTATATGTCGAGTAAAAATACTCGAAATACTTCAATGAAAGCTTCGGTCTGTGGTTTGGCTCAGATCCTTGGCAGGCCGGCGAATTAAGCCGCGATATTAGCACATATCATGTATCCCCCAGTTTGAGAACTGTTCGTTGTCAAGGACAATTTTCAAATTATCCTGTTAGGTATCCCGGTTCCCCCAATTTTTAGTTCGAGCTCAAGGAGAAAATAGAGACGGTATTCTGTTTGATCAGTTAATCGCTCCCCCAATATCATGGTTGATTGATAGGAGAGATCGGGATGTAAATTGATGTTCCGGGATATGATCGCATTGTTGTTTCGCAAAGTGTGCTCAAGGTGAGTGTGGGTAACATGTTGACTGCGTGCCGTGCAACACGGAAGATGTAGAATAAGGGTACAGTTTTACAGCAAAAATCACAATTTTTGGTATGTCGAGGAAAATAACTCGATATGTGTAGTACATTGAGGATACGATGCTCGACATGGTTGGTAAAGTGTGGAAAATTAAAAAGAACAATGTTTTAGTATGTCGAGTAAAAACACTCGATGTGCATGCCATGTCGAGGATATAATGCTCGACATGAGTAATTTTTGTATTTAGAAAATGAATAAAAAATTTTGGTATGTCGAGTAAAAGACCCCGACATGTGCTGTATGTCGCGGGTAAATACTCGACATTGGTTCTACTAGGTATATGTCAAGGATATTAAACTCGACTTGGAAGATGGAAAGTCTGCATTTATTGTGATTATTGTGGGGAAAAAAAACTATAAATAGAACTAAGAAAGAGAGAGAAGCATTTGCACTCCGAAAGAATTTTACTATTTTTGGCTAAACACGTCGAGTTTTGAGGTATGTCGAGTTCTTTGTTTTGACATGCAAATTTGATATGCAGGGGATGTCTAGTGTAGTTAAACTCGACATACACTCGATGCGGGAAATACATAGAGTGTTATAAATAATTCGACATAACGTTCAGATCGAGGAAAAATACTTGACATATTAATAAAAATCCGACATGTTGCCTTAGAAAAAGTTTTCAATTTTTGTATGAAGTTCTGATGGTTGTCTCCGATTTTCAGGTATTTTGGGTAGCTTGTGCTTTGAAAAAAAGAAGTGAGTTTTATGATTTCTATTTGCAACTTTATATTAATCATTTTTCCCATGCATGTGAGGTTCAGATTAGCTTGTTTGTTGAGATTCCTAGAAAAATGTCTCACCGAAGTAATCGTATGTTTGACCACGGATTGGAGTCTCATCGTGGTGAATCAAGGGATGAAAGAATGGCTCTCCCCCTAAGATTTAGGCAATATCCAGCTGTTAGAGCAAGATAATGAGATGTGGCACGCGTCTAAACTTCTAGTTGAAGACAATTACATGGAGGAGGATCCGGAGTGAGATACTCCCTATATGGATGGTAGTGATTATGGTGATTTGGATCTTGGGGGAGGGGTTAGGGGGCGACGATTTATGACCCATGAATGTTACCATGACATGGTGGCTGATGTACCGTGCACCCGAACATGGGACAAAGAGAAATACTTATGAGTTGCGATTTCCAGCACCATATGAGAGGATGTATACTTCTCTTGCGGGATGGATTACTGTAAATGCCAATCATTTTGTAAACGGGCTCCGCTTCCCGATTAGTCATGTGTTGAGTGTTATGTTGAATAACATAGTTGTTTGTGTAGCTTTACTACCACCTAATTCTATCAGTTGCTTAATGGAATTCATCATTGTGATGAAGGCCTTTGGGCCCCCACACGGTGCTAACGAGTTTTGGCGGCTTTTTCAAGTGGTCACCAATGTGAAGGGTGGAGATAAAGGGCCTTATTTTGTACGAACCAATCAATATTGTAGCTTCTTGAAGGGAGCGCAAAGCGGGTATGTAGCGCGAGGAAAGAAAGATTACTTTTATATAAAAGAAAAGCTTCATGGGGAGTTCGAGTCGCTCCGCCGAGTATGGTATGAGGTAAAGAATGTAAGGATCCCTCAGGGTGTGGGTAAACCAACGTGGGAGAAGGGTTTTCTCAAAACCTTGATCGATCATGAGTTAGATCTGACAAAGAAGACTTAAGATGAGGTTTTTAAGGCTGGGGGTTTGTCGCCAAAGCCATATGTTGGTCCACACAGTCTGGGAATATGCATATATAGTTTAGTATTGTGATATATTTCACTGCCCTCGTTGTGTTTGTGGTTTAATAAATATATGTTGGTTTTGTAGTTGCCTTGGTGCTGGGACGACAAAGTTGTATGAGGAAGTTTGTTGCAATACAGTGCGATCATGCCGCTGAGGTGATTTTGGTGGAGGAAACACGAGTCATGAAGGTATTGATGTCGTAGTCTTGAGACCCCTTTGAGTCTCAAGGTGTTGAGGGTGGTGCCTCTGAAGATCATATGGGTGCTAGAACCGAGGTTGTCCCAGCCATTCAGGCGGGGGTTGGCGAAGGCGGTAGCAGTGGTGTTCCGCCCGTACCGAATCAGGGGCAAGAAGAGGTTACCAAAGGCTTAGCCGGTCGCAAGAGGCCGACACCGAAGGCGGGTCTTCTGATCCAAGGCTCAGTAGTCGGACCTCTAGGGGCCCAAGCATAAGTGTTGGGGGTACGAGTTCAACGAGGAGGATGCTGTGAGAGGTATGCAAACTTTCTTTCCAGTGCTGGCACAGGAACCGCGGCACAACTAGAAGGTACGAGAGTTGCTGGACAGGGAGGGCATTCATGTTTTTTTGCCATAAGCCTTTTCTCGCGTTTAGTGGTGTATTTATAATATCTTCTACTGATTATTCTTGTTTACTTGGTAGATTGGCAAGCTCATGTCAAGCTGTGGCAAGATCGTGATCGGCCTAGAAGTTGATAAGACTGAGGCCACCGAGATGCTTAAGGAGGAGATATATAAACTCTCAGCCAATGATCCCTCCGTTGAGAAGTCTACTCTAAAGAAGAAGAAGCTGACTCACAGTAAGGTCAAGGATATGAATGAGAGTATCTGTGTTGCCCGCGATGAATCCCAAAAAGTAGGCCAAGAAGGCCATGGAGCAGGTTGTGAAGGAGAAAGAGGCTGCAGAGAATAAGACAAAGGATTTGGAGGCGGGGTGGAGACTCTTCGTAAAACCACATTTTGAGCTATTATACCTGCTTAATATTTCTCAATGGATATAGGATCCGTCATCGAAGATTAAACTACGCATTGCCAAGTAATTCATCACGAGTGGAATTTATCAAGACATTAGCTTAGAGCATGGCCGCCAAGATCATTTTGAAGCTCAGGCATTGACCATTGGGCAGATAGCCAGCCTTAATGGGTTTGTCGAATATTTTGACGTAACCCAGTTGGATTTGTTGTTGGGGCCCGTCATGAAGCAGATGGAGGAATCTGATGATGATGAGGATGACGAGCTAGAAGTTTTGTCCCCATCCTCCAAACAAGAGCTTGGTCCTGGATGGCATAAAGAACGCCCTCCCGATTACGAACATCTGAGTATTTCCAGGCGCTGCGTTGCCTTTTTAAGTTTTCTAATAAGTTGTGAACTATTGCATTCCAGGCAGAGTGCCTCACTTGTTTTGTACCTGCATTCATACAATGTTTTATGTATTTCTTGCGTATTTTTGTGGTGTCCTGCGTTGGTAGGTATTGGTTGTTTTTTTTCTCTCTCTTTTATAAAGAATAATCTTGTCACTCTTTGAGGAACCAATTATTATCTATAGCCTTTGGGGCGTTTTTTTTTTCCGTATTGCAGCTTATATGAGTTATGACATCACCTGTTAAGGTACTTTCTGTCGTGTCTATTTGGATAGGAGGTATATCGTTACCTGTTAAGGTATTTCCCATTGTATCCTTTTGGACATGAGATATAACTTACCTGTTAAGGTATTTTCCGTTGTATCCCTTTGGATAAGAGATATCTCTTTACCTATTAAGGTATTTTCTACCGTATTTACATGTTAAGGAATTCTCTGCTGTATCCCTTAAATAGGATATACATCTCAACCTGTTAAGGTTTTGTTTCCAGCCGTATCCCTTAGGATAGGAAATGTCTCTTTACCTGTTAAGGTATTTTCGACCGTATCCCTTTGAATAAGATAAACATCTCTACATGTTAAGGTGTCTTCTGTTGTATCCCTTTGGATATGAGATGTCTCATTACTGTTCAAGTATTTCTGCCATATCACATTTGATAGGAGGTAAGCTATTACCGTTTAAGGTATTTCTCTTACTTGTTCATCAAGTTTAAACAAATAGAAAAGGAATAAGAAATGCTCAAACAAATAGAGAAGCTGAAAAGATAATGGTTGAGATTGAATATTTTCCAACTTTCCTACGTATCCCGTGATATGGGAATTAAGCCAACGTAGTTCCCTATTTAATTACATTGTTGCCGTCGATGGGGGCAATTTAGGTAAAATGAAATTGTTCACACAAAGATAAATTATTCATGCATAATTAAGAAAGGTAAATAAAATTGAACGAATTGACAAGTCAATCCACTATGACTTGATTTCCGGGCGCGAGAGCTTCAAGCTCTACAGCTTCCCCTCGTCAACCAACTTTGGGGGAAGTGATGTGGCAAAGCCACGCCTCCCTACGGTTCCCAATGATTTCTCATGTTTCTGGTGGAATGTAGATACCACTGCTTAGATAGCACTGAGTGCGAGACGACCAATGATGACATTATATGCGAAGGGCTCATCAACTACCAAGTATTAAATGTTGAGTGTACTTAGTGGTCGCTCTCCAAATGAAGTTGGCAATGTTACCTGTCCCAAGGAAACCACTTCTACCCCCAGAAAAACCATGGAGTGGCTTGGATATACGCTCAATGATGTTGTGGCCTAAGGCCATTTTGTCCAAGGCATGACCCAATATCATCTTTGGTGAGCTCCCATTAACAATTAGAACCTTAAAAATATCATAGATGGCAATATCTAATTTTACCACAAGGGGACAGTCTAGTTTACCTGCTTGGATCGCCATCAATGAGAGTTGCAGCATGTCTTTCTTTGTGAAAGTGATTTCCTCCTCGGGCAACATCTCAATTTTGAGCAAGGTTGTAAAACCTACATATCTGTCTACTCTTATCTCTCGGGTTATCCTCTTACGGTCATTGGTTGAGTCTGCGTCCATTGGCCCTCCATTTATCATGGTGATCATCCTTCTAGATGGTGCGTTGATGACGCCTTGATTATAGTTGCTCGGGGTCCTCAAGAGCTTTCTGTTTGTCCTTCCGTGGTGAGTGGGATCGATGGCTCTCATCCTTGTTCTCAAATTCCTTTAGATTTCAGACATATTCTACCAGTTTCTCTTCTTGGATCAACCTTTGGATTTCATCCTTTAAATCATTGCAGTCCTCTGTGTTATGCCCACCCTGGCGGTGGTATCGACAATACTTCTACGAGTACCTTGTACTTGGGGTATCTTTCAACTTCCATGGCTATTCAACCAACCCTCTTCTGAGCCACCAAGAATATAATCATGATATCTTTGTTAAAAGAAGTGTACCTCCTGGGTGATCTGTCTCTGTTGAGGTCATTCCTGTCGCGATTCCATCCATCTTTTCCCTTGGGTCTGCTCTGTCCTTGGTTTGGGTACTTTTCATTGCCATCATCTCATCGTAATAGACTATCTTGTGAGCGAGTTCATTGATCTGATGTATGGTTTTTGGTTCCTCAGCTAGGAGTGCGACTGCAAATTTCTTGTGTCTGGTTGTATTGAAGAGAATGTTTGCCACCTGGTCTGCTTTAGGTTCGTCTACCTTGAGAAACTCGTCATTGAATCTCTTCATGAAATCCCAAAGGTTCTCTTTCTCATTATGCTTGACCGAGTTGAGGTGATTGAGATTGGTGTGCATCCTCTTTTGACTAGAAAACGGACTTTCAAACATCTTTTTGAGTTGTTCATAATTGACCAATGAGCCGGTCGGAATTCTGGTTAACCAATCAAGGGATCACCGATGAGGGTTGTGGCAAAAATCCTTTCCTTCACATGCTCATTAAAATCGTGTAATGTAAGTATCCCATCGATAAAGAACAAGTGTCCACGAGGGTCGCTCTTCCCATCACAGGCTTGGAGTTGTGGAATCTCCTCGCCTTTTTCCAAAGCCTCAACCCAATCTCTTCACAAAAAGGAGTGAGTCTCCTACGACCCACTGTCTCCATCAGTTTTCGTTGAACTTCTTCCCTCTCATTGTTCAACTGCTCCATCCTTCTGCATATCTCCCTCAAATCAGCTCTTAGGTAGGGGGATCTTTCTCCCTATCCCCTAGAGATAAGGCAGTTTTGCCGGGAGTCAACTTCATCATCCTAATTGCGGGCCCTTTGCCTCTCAGTCAGAATCCTAGTACGCGACTCCTGGGGCCGCGTTGGTAAAATGTTTGCCTCCTGAGCAGGTTTAATAGGGAGTGCTGCCGTCATGGCTGTTCTTACAGTGGCCTGTACAGTTGCCGTGACTTGTGCTATCATTATAGGGGACAAGACACTTGGTCCTGCCGGCTTTGGTTGAGATGATGGAGTCCTTTGAGTTAGTTGAGGAACAAGGGCCACATGGGGCGCTGCTACTCCTCTGCGGGGATTGGTGGAGGCCACTCAACCGGGATGTCTCTTGTCATAAGGTTGTCCGTCGTTGCTATCTGAGATCATGATCGGGGCACACGTACTATCCTAACACGACTCGTCTAGGAACGTGGTGTTCCCAGACGACGCCACTAATTTGGTACAACTTTTTCTGGGGTACACACAAATACAACCGAACACACAAATACAACTGAACATAACTTATACACAAATTATGTTAAACTATACAAGATTCTAGTATAAATTTATCTGGAACACCAAAAGACTAAATGCCTTAGTACGACAAACTACGAAAACCTAGCTTTAGGAGGACAGCATGACCTCGAGGTACCAGAACAAGTCGAGGATCTGGAGCATGTCGATGATCTCACATCGAATATCAGGTGCACGTACGTCGAGTAGCTGGGACACGTCGAGGATCAGGACAGGTTGAAGATCAAAACACGTCGAGTATCTGGGGCATGTCGAGCAGTTGTGCCATGTCGAATATCTATGTCGAGGTTGTATGTTGAGTATGTAAATCGAATGTATATACTCGGTGTGTGTGTGAACAATGTTGTGCAATTAATGAATGTACCTGGGTTTCTAGAACGAGGATAACTTCTCGACATAGGGTATATCGAGTAAAATACTCACACTACTCCAGCGGAAGCTTCGCTCCGTGGTCTGGCCAGATCTTTGGTGGCTGGGCTGGCGGATTGGCCGTGATATTAACCCATATCAGAACGTATGTTCAAAATTTTATTTAGCAGAACTGAAATTGGTCCCCGTTACAGGCGCCACCGTGTTGCTCAATTCGAAATTGGAGAAACGCTGACATTCGGTCTACGAACATCATAATAGCTACGAACATCATAATAGCAGGTGACACGAAATGTTTCAGGTTGGTAATGATGATGTCAGTTTCCTTTACAAACTTTTGTACATATTCTACTAATATATGCATAATACAAACATATATATATTCATATATCTATATATTAGAAATTGTTCTAATGAGACACTATGTCTGACATGCGCAGCAGCGAATCATTACTAGCTAAATTTATACATAAATATATTCTCTGCTTTTGACCTGATTAGAACCACAGAAGAATTGGCCACGCGGACTTGAAAAGCTAACGCCCTTTTCAATTTTCCTAGTATCCCGCCATCTTTCGAGAGACTGATCGATCGGGTCAATGAGTATCTCGATTCTCTGCTTATATATATATATATATATATAATAACTACAAAATATATGCTGTATACAATTTGCATATATCTCCATACATATAGGTGCGTTTTAAAGGTCATCCGGACAAAGATTTTTCAGCATGCACCTCTTTTGTGAATGAAAATCATATCAAGTAAACACGATTGTGTTTCATGCATGGCAATTAAGCTGCCGCTTTGAAGTTCATCATTGCTAGAAGCTAGAAACAATATTCCAGAGGACTGGTAATGGTTTGTTTGATATTGTTCTTGCTCAAAGTTTTTCGCCGATATTATTCAGATTAAACTTGAATCCGTGGTGCAGTGAATAGAAATGCTTTCCTTTAATTTCATGCAATTTTTCTTCTTTCACTATTCCAGTTTTCAACTGAATACTTCGACCGCATTGTTGTAAGGGACACCGGCCTCGTGCCGACTACGAGATTACTTAGGTAGATTATAGGTTTTAGGAGACATCGCTACAATTGTTTGTATTTATTAATTATCATATCATTCTCATGTATTTATATTAATACAACTTTTTTATTGGTGTCACACTATAACCACATCGACTATATATGCACTGATACACATAAAAATACAATTGGTCAACTTTTCTCATTATGCATGGTCTTTAATATAATGTCACAAATCTATGTTAGAATTATTCATCAAAAAAACAAATCTCTGTTAGAATTAGTTTAGGATTTCAATTTGCAACTTTAAGCGTTATTCACCTTCTATATTTGGAAAACAAAAACTTTAGACCTAACATCGTAATTTAACATATATATGGTCCAATTTCACTTTTTCTTTTTCTTCTTCTTCCATAAAGTCATGATCGAGGTGCATGCTGATACCATATGGAAAGTTTATTTCATAAACGAAACCATAACCAACGGATACTACTGGACCATTTTCTCCATCTCTTTTATGAAACTTGAAGTACATACTTCCAAGTTTACTTATGTGTAAAGGATAAGAAAACTTTTTACATAAAAAGGTTTTGTAATAACTCGATTGTGGCGACAGCGAAGACAGAGATTAGTGGGCACTGATTAATTAGGCAGGCCTTCGAAGCAACGCTATATTGAGATGGACCATGAAGCATGCAAATGACTCAATGATCATATTTCCTTCAGTGCACCAGAAGCTTGAGTCAAAGTTCCTAAACATTTTCTTGAAATGTAACGAAAAGTTTTTCCTTCTGATTTTGAAAATAATTTCATTCGACTTATTCTCAATTGTAAATAATTTCTTGGAACATGCCGAAAAAATCTCAAGATATTGTGTTTTTTTTTTGTTTTCTAATATTTGCAAAATCAACAACATACTTCAAAATTATATCAGAAGATACCATTCCTTGGCCAGCACCTTTCAAATTTGTAACAATTTATAGATTATATTAATTAGCTCGAGCAACTAGTTCAGCACTCGAGCCGGCCGTTATCTGCAACAATTCTCAGATAACTAACTATTCTTGGAGTACTTCAAATTAATTACTTCTTTTTCCCGTCCACTTGTAAGGGTAGAAAATTAAATTACTTTCGATACCCATCTGTATATGGATGCACCCTTTCAGTTAGCATGTTATTTCGATTATATATGGTACTATACAATATGTACAGACTTATAATCATCAGGTTTCCGCGCATGTTATGAGGGTTTGCATGCCTATATATACCGTGCGAAAACATCTTTTGTGGTCATTAATTAATATATGTCAAATAACTCTAGCCAGTCAAAAATGATTTTACTATCTCCCAAACTTCTCTTCATCAATCTGAATTAAGTTGATTGCGCAAAAACCTATTATGAAAATTTAGAACCGAAAATTCCAGTAAGTCCACACACACACACACATATAGAGATATAACTTGATTTTAGAAAAAAAACGTTTTTTTTTTCTTATTATCCTTACAAATTAATTAACTAGCTTGTTTCTATAACTAATATGTAAACCTGAATCAATCTAATTTGGCAATAGTAATAATTATATAATAAAATGAATACATAGATATTATATGTATTTCATTTTTCCAGTAGCTCCCAGTACTCGGGATTCAATACAAACATATCTGCTACACTAACCACGGCTTAAAGTGATAAACAGCACTGTGGTTTATATATCATCATATCATAGTTCAACTATAATAGATCATGTTATCTCACAAGAACAACATATATCAATCGTCGCTACTTAGATTTTTGTCCTCTTAACTTATAAATCCTAAATAAATCCCAAATTATTAAAATAGTTGGTCATAATAATTTTAGTTTTATTATATACAAGAAACATTGTATATATATATATCCCCAGTATTTGAGCAGAAGGAGATCATTTCCACAAGTAATCAATCTGACCCGAAGAGGAAGTCGAGGCCGCATTATTCTCCCGTGCCATTTCTGGCATGTTGTTCATATTTCCAGCATTGGTATAACTTGAGTCTCTATTCACCAGAAATGTATCTTTTTCTTTTGCATTCTCTTCATGACTTAGTTGAGACGCCACAAATTTGTCGAGCACCCTCCAATCTGTCGTCACCTGATCAAATGTGTGCTGGATTTGCTCTGACGACCCAAAGGAGTTCATCGGGTTAGAGCCCATGCTGGTCTGGGCTGGTGGCATCATTTTCGGGCTTTCTAAAAGGGGAAGCTGAAGAAACTGCTGATCAGAAGCTGGGATTAGTCCATACTGCAAATCCATCTCTCTCTTACAAGAACTATAGTGATAGTGGTACGGCAAATTTGCATGAGGATTATGCTGCTTAGGAGAATCCATGTCCGGCATGAATGAAACTTGATCGTCGTACCAAATAGGAGAATCGTGTTCGCTGATTCTTCTCATGGTTGTTGCTAGTCTTTTCTTGAAAACTCTACACACCACCCATCCTTCTTCCTGTGTTTATGTTCAATAGTACTCATGTGTTAGGGCTTCAAAATTTAGACTTATTTTTAACATTGAGATATATTATTGGATGTTATCTAGAATAATAAATGTAAATCCTCTCTACAAGCTACATGACATGGTAATTCAATATGTTATTAGATCTCGGGCCAAAGAAGATATCATGGGTGCAAACTTTATCAAGAAAACTTCACGCAGTATCAAAACAATTTACCGCCTACACGTGAAGAGGCGTATTGAAGACTATATTTAAATTAGTAGCTTTACATGACACGACAATTCAATAGAGAGTTCAGAAAGGATCGTTGTGGGATGGATAAGCCTCGTTTCATGAAACAGAAATGAAATCAATAAGTAGGACATGCACTTACCTGGGGAGTTCCATTTTCATCGGTCTCCATGCGATATTCATGCATAATCCAATCTGATTTCTGACCATTGGGAGCTCTTCCCTTGTAGAAAACTAGAGTTTTTCTCATACCAATCAAATCATTCTTGGAATAAATAGCTTTATCACGTCCGGTTGCTTTCCAGAACCCGGCTGCAGTGGCTCTATTTGTTCGTGTTCCTGTTGGATATTTCTTGTCCTTGTGGCTGAAGAAGTACCATTCATTTTGCTCTTCTGTTCCAATTCTGCATAGCTCTGAATAAATCAACAGATTTTGTTTAGTAAGTTATGATGAGGAAAGGATTGGTTGAATGTATTTCTTCAAATGCGATATATAATCTCTCATACCTATTAGATCCCAAGGCTCGATTTTGTAAAGATCAACATCCTTGATTACATCCAAATCAATTCTTTTTGACATAATCTTTCTCCTCAGGTAATAATCTACAAGTTCTTCATCGGTAGGATGGAACCGAAAACCCGGTGGAACATGAGAAAGGGTATCCATTGAGTATATATCTACCTTGTGAAAATCCAAGACCTGGAAGCCATTCAACATATGCCTTTAGTCAAAGATATGATTTTGAGGCGCTTTCCTTTCTAGAGAAATAAAAGTTAAGCATGCAGCTTGGTTTGGACAGTTTGACTGGCATGGAGAAAAGGTCTATATCATCTTGCATTATTCCAATGTATAGTGCTATTGCCATAAGCTGTTAATCTCAATTCTAGAATCAATCTTTTTCATCTATTACCATATATATCTTCTTTAATTTCTGAATACATAACTTCTCAATGCCAAACAAAAATCGCAAGATGGAACAAATGGAAATGCAATGCTTATAACTGCATATCTTGATTCTTGACTAGTACAATTTTTTTTAGTTGTTTGAGGTTGTTTATATAAAGAGAACCACAATATTAATGCACAATAATCCCAGTTGAAAAGTATCTAATTAGATTCAATTTTTCATATTAAGTACTGACTACTTTATTTATATAAAGTTAACAAATGAAAAATATATAGAAAGATATTCTTGCTAGGAGTAGAAACAAGCATCAACTCAGTAGAGAAAAACAACAACAACGCATATATATGGCAAAGTACTAACTATCTAGTGTCGTCATTGAAGTAAAGGAGATTTAATTGAGTTATTAATTAGTGTGTAATGTTGAAAAATCGACAAGTTTCATACACACACACACACACACACACACACACATATATATATATATATATATATATATATATATTTCATGTCCCAAGCACATTTATCTTGTTCGCGGGAATAATTTATAGATTATTATCAGATAAGCAAATCATGTGAAATTCAACCAAACCTATTCGAGATGATATCCACGAGAGATCGACGATTAAGTTTAATTCCCATGCAACGAGACATTCACATAAATTAATACTAACTAATTAATCATCACAAATTATTGCTTAAAATCACTAGTGATATTGCTCCGGGGGGACTTCATCCCAAAAGTCAGAATAAGACATGCGATATCACTACAATTTAAATGAGTGAATATTATCATATCAGACATATAGATTTATAGGTGGCTTTAAAAGAGTGGATCACGTAGCATGATCTTAAATTGTCCCAAAGGCATGCTCATAAACTACGCTTTCAGTATGATTACGAAAAAAAAAAGCACAAAGGAAGGAGAAAAACCATTAAAAGAAAGAACATGAAAAAATGAAATTTAAGGCTCTAGTTAAAAGAAAAGATCCATTTTTTGGTTTTTTCATAACAAAATCTTATAAGAGCTATATACTCATCAAATAATTAACAATAACAAGCTTATAATAGAAATTGTGACTTGATATAAAAGTTTCATGCTGCTATGTATAAAACTGAAGCACCCTATCTTAAGCTGTTTTGATCTATATATACAACCTTTAGTTTCACATTCAAACACACATTAAGTAAACTTAACTAAAGAAATCAAACCGAACCTTGAGAATGAATTTGCTGCACTGATCTGCTGGGATTATAAACTGCTGGATCGATCGGGTCCTTCTGAAGTGGAAAAGATATATATAGTTTAATTTGGAGCTATAAAGTTTGGGTTCAAATCCCAAGGTAGATGAATAGTAGCTAGCTCAAAAGGAAAGTTGTAAAAGAAATTAAGACAAGTAAAAGACAAACACCAAAAGAAAAGTGTAAGAGCAAGAAGTACTTTGTCCTCGGGACTTGAACCCTTAACCGTTTTCTCTATTTAGAACTCTGCACGTAATGTCTTCCTGCTGTCGGAAAAAGGATTTGAATGATGAACATAAATAGATGAAAATGAAACGCGGGCTCCTGGTTGTGCAAAGGGATCGAAGACTGGAATAAGGTAAACGGGAGTTCTGTATATAAACAAGAAATACAATGTTTTTTTTTCTAGAGAGAGAGAGGGAGAGAGAAAATGGAAACCCTAATGATGTATAGGTCTGATTAATGATCTCATGAGATTTATTTTGATTGTCCCTCACTATCTATCTACAGTGGGAAGAATTGTTGGCAAAGTTTATTAGAGAGTGAGAGAGAGAAGAGCGTGCGGGCAACCGCCACCCACAACTGAAAGAGACCCAAACACTAGGGGAATGTTCTCTTTGCAAATATTACATAATTACTACTATTCTTGTCATTTATATATTATAATTTGTAGGTCGAGAAAAAAGAAACCGACTTTCTTACTTTATGTGGGTATTATAAGTTGTTATGGAAAAGGAATTATTTGATGTAACTATTGCATATACTTGTGGTGCATGTAGTTGGTTATAGGGTATATATATATTGTTTGGATGAATTCACGAGAAGATTATTAGCTATAGTTTAAAAAAAAACATTTTCTTTGATCTGAGTTGTTGGTAGCACCATGTGTTCAATAGAAACTAGTATCCTTTGAGAGAGGCGTGAGGTAATTGTCTCTAATTATTTAAATACATATTCCCTCTTGAAAGATCTTAAGTATTTTACGTACTACTTATTATTAGTAATAGACATTACTTGTTACAACATGTAAGTAAGTAAAACAAAGACACATGGATTTTAAAATGGTTCGGTCATAACAGACATAGCTAGTCCACTTGGTTTTCGGTTGTTTGAGCAACTCAAGTTTCTTTTTCAAAGTACAAGACGCGACCCACTCAAGATTTAACTCGATACTTGTAATCTAGACTCCGTCTAATTACTTTCTTCATACTTTGACGTGACTTCTTACTTGGAGAACTCTACTTGACTCTAAAAATACCCAAGTACACACGAAGATCATTCGCCTTGATAGTTATTACATAAACAATTGCATAAAATGCTTTGACACTCAAACAAATAAAATGACATCAGACTTATATTCTACTCTCTTGTCTTCAAATATATTCAAGTCTTCTGCTTTTATAGAGTTTGAATACTCTACGAGGAAGGATAGCTGCTGCACCACATCTTCAATCTTATGGGACAACTTGCAACCTTTCTTCACTCATCCGATTTGATCCTGTAAGCAAGTAATAGAATATTCTATTGCATATGCATATTATCACGTCTAGACCCATAAGAACAAAATCGGATCAACCAAATATAAAATATCTTATAAAATCAACTGAATCTTCTTTTCTTATTTATCCTGATGCGTCAGGATTCTGTTAAATATGGAAACACTAAGATTGAGTTCTAGAATCTCACCAACCTCATTTTCTTAATTATCTTGATACGACATGATCATGAGTAAAATGCAAAGATGTATAACTATTATCTTCAAAACACAATCAATAATATAATAATTAAACAAATTTAATTTAAGAATAATTAGACCAAAATATTCGCTTCTAATATTCTCCCCCTTTGATTTTATTTTGACATCAATAATATTAACTGCAAAATAGAGTTAGGCATAAAAAGATATTATCGAATATAACTAAGCTCCCCTAACATAAGAACATAGAATCTAGTTGCATCAGAAGTGCAACACTACAAACCAACACAAATAAAGACTAAATTGTTCAAAGTTAAAAAATGGGCGAAAAGTAAAAAATGTTTAAGCATCATAAAAATTAAAAAACTAAAGGTAGCGACAGCAACCCCCCAGCTATGTGCATATCTACCCCTTGCTGTCATAACATAATCAAAGAAGTAGACTACTATCTCTGCCCACTTGATCAAGCATGTGAGGGAATTCTAGCCAAAGTTCCTTAAGTCCTACCAGAGTGGCGGTGAAATGGACGTGGTTCAATGGACGATGACCTAGGGAAGGACCACACATTGGTTGTCGCACCAGGACAGGGGATGCCTTTATATCAGGATGGGTGAACATAGGCTCATTCGCATCATGCGGGATCCGTTGTCCACACAACACTATATAAATCAACGACGGGTAACCTAGGGACAACGTGATATTGGAAGAAAGTGCTGCTAATTTCCCAAGATTCGCAGGTTTACAAGCCACGATGTGAAACATGACTATTGTAACAAGACGATTTACAGTAGAGTGATGTGAGCTTGGTAGCCAATAAGAGATTAGGATTTTGAAGAGCAACTTGTACTTGGATGAGAGCAAATTTGCTGGAATGAAGGACCCCATGGACCTGGGCGACCAACTAGAGTATTTGGCTGCGAGTTCGAGCGCAACAACATCCATGCTTGTTTCCTCCAGAATTTTTAAAGTAAGTTAAGTCTCAATATCTAGGTAATCCATGTGAAGATTTAGTAGTGAAGGGCTGAAATCATACGCATGTCTACGCACATACTTTGTGGTGATAAAATGAGCCGGGAAGAGGTAGCTGTTTAGGCAAGTTAGCATACAATTCGTATATGATTGATGGCACAAAGGGACCAACTTTCATAGTGGACCTAAGAGGGCTATGCCTATCAAGAAATTTAGAATACCAGATTCACCATATGAACATAAGTCTAATGGACGTTCAGGAACAAAGTTCCTGGCTAGCAAAACATCAAATTTGGATTGAGCAAGAACTTAAAGAAGCGAGTATTGAGACTCTTAGTGACATCAAGAGGACGGAGTTTGGGCTTAACCCACGTAGGAGGAATACGTCCATTATGTGGTAGAGGATCAGGTATCTTCTTAAAGGCGACAATATGCGCTTTCGTTTGAAGGATTGAGATTGAGTGTTCATCTTTCGTGGAGGAAGAACAAATGAATGATTATGGGGTGAGTGAGAAAGTTATCGTCAGAGCCAGATACTCAGTCAGTGGAAAAATGAACCACTTTGCCTGAGGATGACATCTTTGCACATGAATTCAATTTTTTTTACAAAGTAGTCAAGAGACAAGAGATACACAATCAAACGATGATCTTTCCGTTACATACACCAATGCATGTTATGTACAAGGTAACTGGTATAAAGAGAAAAGGCAACCGAATTAGAGTTTCCACTATCCAGAAATAGAGGATTTCCATCGAATTCAAACAACTCACTTTTTAAAGCTGTATTAAAATATCATTCAAAGAGATTGGTAAATAAGGTAGTTTTCATGAAAATCGAGTGGCCAAGATTAATCATTGACTTTAACTCCTTTAAAAATGCAATTGAAATATGTGCCAAACGAAAGTGCAACACCAACTAGTGGTTAAGTGAACTTACCAATATAAGACCAAGTTTACAAACATCATAAAATCACATGGTTTTAAAAGAATAGTTTAAAAGGGAGTTAAGGCAGTTACAATTGAAAACAAAATTATCTTGATGCATCACTTGCAGCTTTTACCATCACTCATTTTTGGTTGAGGTAACTCTTTTCAATATCGCAACACGTGAAGTAAAAATTAAAAACTTTTACACTCACACCTTTTAGGCCAGGCATCTTTTTCCAGACAATCATCCATTTTGTTTTCAAATGCCAATTGACGTAGCGAAAGCTTACAGGAAAGATTGGAACAACACAAGATAATCAAAGACATGTTGATTCCGTAAAGAATGCCAAGAAATTGATGCAAAAAGAGAGAAACTCTCAAAACTTTCTTCAATAATTAACTAATTGTCTTCTTAGGGTTTACATAGAATATATACCCTAAAAACATAATTAAAATACTAAAAAATGTTTTTTTTTCAAAAATAAAAAATCAAAATAAAAGCATAAACTAAAAGTGCTACTCATATATAACACGCTACAACAAGCGGAATGCAATTTCGAGTGTTAGAATAAAAGATATAACTGAAACGAGAATTACTAAAAATAACAAAAAGAACCTTTTCGAGGCCTAAACGATGAAATTTCGCTAAAATCCGATCCATTAATGGTCTTTAGATGATTACAACTGTTTGTTGACCCGTTTCGAATGCAATTGGACTAATCGCACGTAAAAAATGGACCAAGTCAAAATCAGTCTAATCTTGGGATGATCCCGTTTTACCATAAACTCCAACGCCTTCTCGACTGCATCACCAATACATGAACCAAGGCAAGTACACTAAAAACTTTTGAGCTTTTAAACAAAAAAAGTTGATGTAAATGGTATCGTTAGCTCACAATTTAATACAAGTCAATAAAAACATGATAGGATGAACATTTGGAATTAAGGTATTAAATCAGTTCATCCACTAATGCAACAACAAGCTGTTGCGAATCACATGCGGCATATGCCAAGAGATTGTTTGTAATCACATTTTCTTCCACAAGATCACATTTGAAATGATATCTTATTTCAATATGTTTTGTACATGAGTGTTGGACATGATTTTTGGAAATGTTTATGGTACTCGTGTTATCACAGTAAACAGTTAAAAGATTTTGAGCTATACCATAAACGCTTACCATCATTTTCAACCAGAGTAACTGGGTACAACAACTTTCTGTAGCAACATATTCTGTCTCGTCAATTGACAAGGTGAATGAATGTTGTTTCTTACAGAACTAGGAGATAAGATTTGGTAGAAACATCCACTTGTAGTTCTGAGATGTATCTAATAATACACTTAACACCCTTAAGTGTGACTCTTTAGGGTTGGCTTGATATCTGACACACACTCCTACAGTAAAACAAATATATGGTCTGCTTGTTGTAAGATATAGAAGACTTCTTATCATGCTTCTATATAGACTTGGATCTACGGAGTTGCAACTCTCATCTTTTGTAAGACGTTCATTTGCCCCCAATGGGATTTCAGATGGGTTTTGCTCCTTCGAGTCCAAATCACTTCACGAGATTCTTGGCATATTTGGTTAGTGGGATGAATATTCCATCAGGTCCTTGCTTAACCTGTACATGAACCAAGGCAAGTACGCTAAAACTTTTGAGCTTTTAAACAAAAGAAGTTTATGTACATGGTACCGTTAGCTCACAATTTAATACAAGTCAATAAAAAACATGTTATAATGAACATTTGGAATTAAGGTATTAAATTGGTTCATCCACTAATGCAACAACAAGCTGTTGCGAATCACATGCGGCATACGCCAAGAGATTGTCTATAATCACATTTTCTTCCACAAGATCACGTTTGAAATGATATCTTATTTCAATATGTTTTGTACATGAGTGTTGGACATGATTTTTGGAAATGTTTATGGTACTCGTGTTATCACAGTAAACAGTTAAAATATTTTGAGCTATACCATAAATGCTTACCATCATTTTCAACCAGAGTAACTGGGTACAACAACTTTCTGTAGCAACATATTCTGCCTCGTCAATTGACAAGGTGATTGAATGTTGTTTCTTACTGAACTAGGAGATAAGATTTGGTAGAAACATCCACTTGTAGTTCTTTTTCGATTATCAGCCCAACCTACCCAATCAACATCATTATATCTTGCAAGATGAGAGTTAGTTTCAGAGTTGTAACACAATCGAAAATCAACTATTTCTGAGATGTATCTAATAATACACTTAACACCCTTAAGTGTGACTCTTTAGGGTTGGCTTGATATCTGACACACACTCCTACAGTAAAACAAATATATGGTCTGCTTGCCATAAGATATAGAAGACTTTTTATCATGCTTCTATATAGACTTGGATCTACGGAGTTGCAACTCTCATCTGTTGTAAGACGTTCATTTGCCCCAATGGGAATTCGCATGGGTTTTGCTCTTTTGAGTCCAAATCACTTCACGAGATTCTTGGCATATTTGGTTAGTGAGATGAATATTCCATCAGGTCCTTGCTTAACCTGTAGAGCAAGGAAATAAGTTAGTTCTCCAACCATACTCATTTCAAGCTCAGTTTCCATGACATAAATGAACTGTCGCAACTGAGAGGTAGAACCAAAGACTATGTCATCTACATAAATTTGTGCAATAATAAGATTTTTGTTCACCATTTTAGTAAAGAGAGTTATGTCAATGCTACCTCGTGAGTACACATTATCTAAAAAGTGTTGAGTCAGGCGTTCATACCATGCTGGGGGTGCTTGCTTAAGACCATACATAGCTTTCTTAAGTCTAAGCACATTATGCTGCACGCGCAGATCCACAAATACTTTGGGTTATTCCACATAGACTTCCTCATGGAGATAACCATTTAGGAACGCACTTTTGAAGTCCATCTGAAACAATTTAAAGTGTAGTAGACAATCAATGGATAAAAGTAATCGTTTTGATTCTAAACGTGCGACTGGAGCAAAAGTCTCTTCAAAGTCAATTCCTTCAATTTGAGTACAGCCAAGTGCAACAAGTCTAGCTTTATTTCGAACTACATTACCAAGTTCATCTGTTTTATTTTATAAATCCACTTGGTTTCAATGATGTTAGTGTTCGGAGATTTTGGTACCAGTTCCCACACTTGGTTTCTTTAAAATTGATTTAGTTCTTCTTGCATTGCACCAATCCACGCTTCCTGAAGGATAACTTCTTTCATATTTTTAGGTTCAATTTTTTAGGTATACCATACATGGTTTATCATTTCATCATACCTTCTTCTAGGTATGTTTCTTGCTCTTTTATCTTCATTGATTTCATCCATGATTGTTGTGACTAGATGATTTTTCTTTACTGTCGAGGATGGTTCTCTTTGTGAAGGATCATGAATGTCCGTGATAGCAGAATCCTTTGTTATGTTAGGAATGTCAAGAACTTCTTCAGAAACAATTGGTAGAATAGTTGATGCCTCGGCATCAACTGATGCGACATGCATCCTTAGTGGTTGATCATCATTGGGAGCGGTGGTAGATCCTCCTTCTATTAACTCTGAGAGTTCTGCTTCTGTTGAAGCTGCAACAAAGTGCGTGAACAAGGTTTTGTAGTTGATGTGTCTCATCCTTTGGTTCCATAGTTTGATCAGCAAATTGACACTGAAGTGACACATTAGGATGTTTCCAGGACTGTCGTTTCTGGATAATGTGTAACAGTTATCTGCATTCCTTAGTCTCGTAGAACACACTTGTCTTCTTTGTCGATTGCTTCACATTCATCCTTGGTGTATCGAAGGAATAGATCTTGATCGCACAGTTGACTTATGCAGATGAGGTTAACATGCAACCCTTCCACGTAGAAGACATCCTTCAGTCGAGGAAATCTTTTTACATTTGGAGTCCCTCTATTGACAATTTTACCTTTGTTTCCATCTCCAAAAACTACATCTCCCCTCATTTCATTAACATATTTCCTATCATGTGACGGGAGCATCCATTGTCAAAAAACCATGAATTAATATATGAGGAGGAATGATTACTGACAAAACAATTAACATTGGACCGTTGGACCCAAATTTGTTTTTGTGCGATGGGTCTGTGTTTATGAACATGACTTATTGTCGATGGAGTGACAACAACCATTATAGTACCTTTTTCTTCATGTTCTAACAGTTCCATTGATCCTTCTTTGTAGCTCATGATTTTCCATAACTAGAAGCAATAGGGTCGGGTATGTCCTTTCATTCCACAATGATGACATACCGACACCAATTATTTAAAGTTAGTAAATAAGGATTTATTTGAAAAGTTTTGCTTCATACAAAAGATATCCAGAGACAGGAGGTTGGTGATTTCCCTTTTGTTGTCCAAAGTCTTCTTCTGGGTACACATAATAAAACTCATTTCCTTTTCTTTCCTGATGTTGACAAGGTTCCCTTTTGTGCATCTTTAGTTTTCTCTGTTTGGGTACCTTTAGAAACTATTGAGATGAGTTTATCCTGGACATCTCCTATTGTGACACATCTCTAAATCCGTTTCCAACTTGATTAGTAACATGTCGTTGTAATTCTATAACTTCATTGAGTTTGTTGGTTCCAAAATTGAGAAGCTTGACAATGTTCTTTACTAATTCAAGATCATTTAATGTCTCGGCCAACTTTTGTTGTGCTTCCTTAGCTGAAGCCCTTGCCTGTTTTAATTCTACGGTTAGATCTTGTTACTCTTCTCGAGAATCTCAATCTTTCTTTCAAGTTTTTGAATGAGGTTGTCCCTTGTATGGATATTCCATTGAGATTCAAGAGATCTTATTTGAGCTTCAAGTTCAATATATGCAAAGGCACTATTTATCACATCGTAACTGATGTCTGCTACATCTTCTTTAACATCTGACTCACCTTCACATGCGGTGAGAATATGTGTTGCAGAAATGTTCTTCTCAGTTGCGACATGAGTGTTTGACACATGTGCAATTCTGGCAATGAGTGAAATGTTAGGGGGTGATTCTTCTTCTTTATCTGTTTCACCAGATTCATCATAGCTCCATGTTGTGACAAGAGCACGATTCTTGTTTTTTTTTTTTTTTTTTTTTTTTATAATTAGGTTTCCACAATCTGCTCTAATGTGTCCATATCATTGGCATTCTATGCATTGAATACCTTTTCTCCTTTCTTTTGACTTCAAGATCATTAGCAACAAAAGGATCTTGATGAAAATTAGAGTTAAATGAACTCGGTGATGGGAATTTACCTCTAAATTTAGACATGTTCATCTTAAGTTCTTTGCTAGAAGCGCCATTGACTTCATGAGATGATTTCTCTGTTCATTTTATGGGAGAGATAAAGCTGAGGATTTAGTGCCAGACTCTTGGCGACATTATCTTCTTCTCATTTCAGTTTCATTTCATATGTTGCAAGAGATCCCATAAGAGTTTCAAGGGGCATGTTGTCTATGTCCTTTGCCTCTTCAACCGTCTCAACCTTGATTACGGACTTCGTTGGAAGAGATGTGAGCGTCTTATGAACCAGCTTTGCTTCACTGTATTCTTCACCACACAGTGCAGTTTCTGTCGTAATACGTCTAAGCTTTGCCTTGTATTGTGCAATACTTCCAGTTTTCTGCATCTGCATGTTCTAAAATTGAGTAGTTACCAATTGTAGCTTAGACATGCTGACACATGATGTACCCTCATGAGCAACACATATAATATCCGTTTCTTCTTTAGCAGTCTCACAACTAGATATAATATTATATTAATTCATGTAAAAAACACTTAAAATAGTATTAAGAGCAATAGAGTTTTGTTCAGCAAGAAGGTCTTCTTCATTTGACCAAGTCAATTCATTTTTTACCTTACCATCTACATCAACAAGAGGTGACCAACCTCTTAAAACACTTTTCCCAGCGTTCTGAAACTGTTGTTTGATAAAGTTTATTAGTTGAGTCTTCCAGTACGAATAGTTGCTACTCGTAAGCATGGGGGGTTTGTTTGTAGACAAACCTTCTTTGATTTCTTCCATCCCTGAGAAATAAGATCTTTTAAACCAGAATCTCATTAAAAGCAGGCGTTAGTAACTAGCTCTTGATGCCACTTGAAAGATCTTAAGTATTTTACTTATTACTTATTATTAGTAATAGACATTACTTGTTACGACATGTAAGTAAGCAAAACAAAGACAAATGAAATTTATAGCGGTTTGGTCACAACATACTTAGTCCACTTGGCTTTCGCCTGTTTTAGCAACTCAAGTTTATTTCTTAAAGTACATGACTTATCTCACTCAAGATTTAACTTGATACTTGTAATCTAGACTTCCTCTAATTACTTTCTTAATACCTGACGTGACACCTTGCTTAGAGAACTTACTTGACTCTGGAAATACTCAATTACACACGAAGATCCTTCACCTTTATATTTCTTAAATAAAAAATTACATAAAATGCGCTGACTCTCAAACAAATAAAATGACAATAGACTTGTATTCTACTATCTTGTCTTCAAATAACTTCGAGTCTTCTGCTTTTATAGAGTGTAGAAACTCTACGCGAAAGGACAATTGTTGCACCATATCTTCAATCTTCTTGGACATCTTGCAAACCTTTCTTAACTCATCCGATTTGATCCTGTAAAGAAGTAAATATAATATTCTAATCTATATGCATATTATCACGTCTAGATCTATTGGAACCAAATCAGATCAACCAAATATAAAATATATTCAAGAATCAACTGAATCTTCTTTTCTTATATACATGATGCGTCCAGATCGTGTTAAACATGAAAATACTGAAATTGAGTTCCTGAATCTCACCAACCCCTTTTCCTTAATTATCCTGATACGACAGGATCATGAGTAAAAAGGAAAACATATAAATATTATCTTCAAAACACAATAAAAAATAAGCACAAAAAAACTTATTTTGTCTGAAAAAAAATGCTAAAAATGCCCTGTATCTTTTAAAATTCTACAAAAAATGCCTGAATTTTAAAACGCGACTTTTTGATTCAGCAGTGCGTCTCTTTGATTCGGATGCCACGCCGGATAAAAAGTTCGAATTTTTAAAATTGGGCATTTTTGTTAGAAAATTTAAAACTTAACGGGCATTTTCAGCAGGTTTGGAAGTAACGGGCATTTAGGATTAAAGACAAAAGTTAGCGGGCATTTTTGATAATTCGTCCTTAAATCAAAATATTCGTTTCTAACACTTTTATAATCTATATAAATAAACACAACCTCTAAGTCGTAAACATACATATGATATATATATATATATATATATATATATATATATATATATATATATATGGAGATGATACATACAAAGAAATATTCATATTTACAGAGCAATTTTTCTTTGTTTACCACTTTGCCCTTTCTATATATCAAGAAATTGATTTATTTTTCTTTTCAAAATCCATAATTAGAGCCACACCAAAATAGAAACATTCTCTAACCTTAAATATAGGTATTTTGTTTCCATGTGCAAACAAGAAAAGAAAGTGAAACTATTCAGTTCTTTATACGTAGATTTATTACATGAAATATTTCATCAAATTATATTGATTTCTATATATTTTTTCTTTTTGGGTTGTTAAGGAGTGTTTTTTCAGGTAAGTTATTTGGACCAAATTAATGCATGAATTCAACCCATTTATCTATTTTCTACAAGTATTAAAATTTTAATTTGTTGTTAAAATTTCAGAATAGAAAAATTCTGCCGAACTTGTAGAAAAATAAATTTCTTGAATTTTCTTTTTGCATGTAAATATAATGTTAATTCATTTTAAGCATTATGTCATCTTTTTCATCTATATAAGATTTTTATTACACACAAAAACATAAAGAGAATTGAAACATTATATAGTTATTTAATTTTTGGACAAAAGATGAATTCCGCTAATTCAGCCGGGACCACGTGAATTATGAGAAAAAGGGGAAACATAATATAGAATTCGTAGAAAATAATATTGAAAAAGAGAAGTTAAATGAGTTTAAAGTTTTTAGTATTGGTTTCATTTATATAATTATATCAATTTTGGTGTGGGGCTTACTAATTTATAAACCTACGACCTACTAATGGTTTAGAAGTGTTTGGTGAAAGAACAAATAGAATCGGATTAGTTTAACAACTTTTGATTAATTTAACTTTTCTCCACTAAAGTTTATTTATTGTCTTTTGTCATTTCGTTCTTGATGGAATTCAAATATACATACTTATAAATTGTTTAGAAGTGTTTGGTGAAAGAAAAAATGAAATCGGATTTATTTTACAACTTTTAATTAATTTAATTTTTCCTTCTAAAGAAAAAAAATGAACTACGCATTGCCAACGAATTTTTCGTAGGCAAAGACTATTGGCTACGGAATATTCGGTAGGCAATGATAATTGGCTACAGATTGTTCCGTATCCAATGACTATTCCCTACAAATTATTCAGTAACCAATAGTTTTTGCCTATTTTATAAATACCACAACCCTTCCATTCAAAAATATATTCCCACCTTCCACCATAAGCTCTTCATATAACTCCTACCATTCAATATTTAAATAAATCTCCAATTCATATACTTTTCAAGATTTTTATCCATCTTAAAAAATATTATATTTACTACATTAACCACTTAATAGTTCCATAATTATTTCAATATACAAAATATTTAGGCAATAAATAAATTTAATAATTAATCTTGTAATCACTAGTTAATTAGTTTAAATATATTTCATTATATATAATTCAGAATATTTTAATTTTTTCTTCTATATTTATGAATATTATGGGCGACGGATGAATCAGTCGCCAATAGTATTTGTACGTTTGACACTATTGGCTATAGATCTTCCGTTGCCAATAATAATTTGAAAATAAGAAAAAAAAAATCATAGGCTACGCTACTTCCGTAGTCAATAGCCATTGGCTACATAACTTTTCTGTAGCCAATAGCTAGCGGGTACGGAACTTTCCTTAGCCAATAGTATATGGGCATTTTGGTCTTTCGCAATTGGCTACGGATCTTCCGTAGCCAATAGTCATTGGCTACGGCCATCCGTAGCCAATAGTCATTGCCTACGAGGGCTTCCTCTACGGACATTGGCTACCGAAAATGGGTTTTTGACTACGGATTTAATCCTAGCCAAAAACTCTTTTTGTTGTAGTGTAATGACCAACAAGATTTGGCGGTCATCTGTAACAGGCGGGCAGTCGCCGGCTACTCTGCGACTGCCTAGCAGTCGCGGGCGCCATAGACGGGAAATTTCCCGCCTGGCGGTCACAGAGGCGGCTCATCCGCGACCGATAGGCGGTCGTGGGTGCCGTAGGCGGGAAACTTCTTGCATGTGGCCCGCCGCCTCGACCGCCCTAATTGACCACAATTTAATTATTTTTTTCTTTTAAATCGTTACATTTTTCACCTTTTTTCTTTTCTTTAATTCACATAGCTATGCCTAAATTTCTTGAATTTAGATCTGTCTTTGACTTTTTTAATTCTCTTCGTCATGTTTTTGTTGGTTTGTCATTATCGTATATAGTTGAAAAATATTTAGCAAAATGCTACAACAAATTAATATTTGTATTAAAATAAAAATAAAATCTAAAAGAATGATTTTACTACAGGTTACATCAAAAAATTAAATATGAAACTTAACAGAAAGTCCAATTTATCATTTTTGTTTTCAAAGAATTAAATAAACTGATTTTGGTGTATTAGTTTTGTCCACAAGAAATAAAAAAATTGCACCGAGAAAATTAAAAGAAAACATAATAATAACTCAAAGGGAGAATAATTGTGCCAAAGAATATATTTAATAATAAAATGTTACGTATATGTAGAATAGAAAATTATACATATTTGTTCTTGCACGGAAAGAGAAAATAATTAGCAAGAGAATGTTTTTACTAATCTTTGTGATTCATTGATTTCAGTAAGAGAGAATTGTGAAAATAGAAAAGGAAGATATGAGAAATTTAACCTTATAATGTGCCCCGTTTTAATTATTTTATCAATTTAACAAACAACGCGTCTTAAATAACTTAAATAAACAACCTAAAAGCAAAACAAAAGAAAAAACTAATGAGAGTTATTCGTGACCTGTTGCCGGTCGTGAAAAAAATGTTGACAACTAGGCGGTCGCGCATTCTTTTGTGACCGTCTGTTGGTGACCGTTTGGCGGTCACTAATAACATTCATATAATTTCTTTTTGATTTTATGGAGCGGTCTTGATGTGTTTATAATTTTTAACAACAAGTCTCATTACTACATGTGAATTGAAGTACTAAATAAGTACAACATTAGTAATTAAGTAATCAAAATAGTAGATTAGATGTGATTAGACGAGTTATTAACGAATAACGTATTTTATATTCTACAACTAATCATTATATATACCTAGTTGTTTTAATTGTTATAGATGATCGTGCGATAAAACCTTACAACTTGTCTCGTTTTAACTATTTTATCAATTTAACAAAAAACGTGGCATAAAAAAACTTAAATAAACAACCTAAAAGCAAAAAAAAAAAGAAGTAATGAGAGATATTTGTGACCACTGGGCGGTCACGAATGAGGGTCTTTCGTGACTGTTTGGCGGTCGCAAAAAACATTCGTGACCTCTAGGCAGTCGCGGATTATTTTGTGACCGTCTGACGGTCACAAGATATTGTTGGTGACACTTGGCGGTCACTAATAACATTCATATAATTTCTTTTTGGTTTTATGGAGTGATCTTAATTCGTTTATGATTTTTAACAACAAGTCTCATTACTACATGTGAATTGAAGTGATAAATTAGTACAACATTAGTAGTTAACTTATCAAAATAATATATTAGATGTGATTATGCGAGTTATGAACGAATAACCTATTTTATGTTCTACAACTAATCATCATATATACCTAGTTGTTTGAATTATTTTAGACGATTGTGCAATAAAACCTTACAATTTGCCTCGTTTTAACTATTTTATCAATTTAACAAACAACGTGCCTTAAAAAACTTAAATAAACAACCTAAAAGCAAAAAAAGAAAAGTAATGAGGGTTATTCGTGACCGCTTTCGTGACCGCTTGGCGGTTGGGAAAAACGTTCGTGACTGCTAGGCGGTCGCAGATTCCTTTGTGATCGCTATTGTTGGTGACCACTTAGCGCTCACGAATGACCCCTATTTCGTGACCGTCGGGCGGTCACTAATAACATTCATATTTTTTTTGTTTTTTGTTTTTATGGAGTGATCTTGATGCATTTATGATTTTTAAAAACAAGTCTCATTACTAGATGTAAATTGAAGTAATAAATGAGTACAACATTAGTAATTAACTTACCAAAATAGTAGATTAGATGTGATTAGGCTAGTTATGAACTAATAACCTATTTTATGTTCGACAACTAATCATCATATATAACAAATAGTTTTAATTGTTATATGTGATAAAACCTTATAATTTACTTCATATTAACTATTTTATCAATTTAATAAACAACACGCCTTAAATAAACAAACAAAAATAAAAAAATGTCGATGAGGGTTATTCGTTACCGCTAGGAGAGGCTTTCGTGACCGCCAAGGAAATGGGGCGACACCTTGGCGGTCATGAAAGTCCCCATTGTGACCAAAATTTCAGGAATTTGCAAATTTGAAATATTTCGTGACCGCTCGGCAGTCGCAAAAGACCCTAGAATATGGCGGGATTCGGGGGAAAAATCAAATTTTTTACCCAAAATTCTATGTCTACCCACCATTCTACCCACTAATTTTCAATACACTCCAATTATCCTCTCCAAAAAAACCTAACACTTTCTCCTCTTTTTTTTTTTTTCAAATCTACAACACTTTTTCTTCTCTTTTTATCTTTTCCCAAATCCAAAATAAAAACCCCAACAATTTTTCTTCTCTTCTTTTCTTTTCTTATATCCCTAAAAAATAAATCCCTACTCTCTTATGCTCTTCTTTTCTTTTCTTATAACCCAAAAAAAAAAATCCAACACTTTTCTTCTCTTCTTTTCTTCTTTTTTTTTTTATATCAAAAAGTAGACCAAACATACTTTCTATTCGAAAAACAAATTTCGGTAAATTACTAGAATATATTTTATTTAATTCGTTGAGGGGTTTTCGTGACCGTCGGACGATCGCGAATACTATGAATATTATTCATGACCGCCCGACGGTCACGAATAAGATAAATATAATTTGTGACCACCCTCGTGACCGGCCGGCAGTCACGGCGGCGACCCCCCCCAGCGGTCGCGAATGACCTATGACCGAGGTCTTCCGCGACCTGTCATCGGCGCCGGGCGGGCGGTCGCGGATGAGGATTTGCGACCGCATTTGGGTCATTCGCAATCGCCAGGGTGGTCGCGAATGACCCATTTTTTATAGTGAACATGACTACCCACAACCACCACTTTCAGAGTTTCCATTTGGTAAATGTTTAGATAGACAATGCACTGAATTAAGTTGCTCTAAGAGGATTGAACTTGAGATCAAATGAAAAAACCTAGCTCTTTAAATCTCAACCACAAGAACATTTTTGTCCGTACCAACTGTTTAACCCTTTATTTAGTAATAATTCTTGCCGACAATTTCTTTATATTTTGAATTGACTTTCTGAATTGAAAAAAATTTGTATTGAGGTGCGGCATCAAAAGGGGCTAACACCATTGCCAATAAGAAGAAGTCTCCATTAATAAGACCCTAATTAGACCTCTCACAAGATACCAAAAAGTGTCGAATACAAAACTATTGTTAAGGGCCCTTTATTTTTGTGCGAGGTGATTACTTAATGGAACAGACTCAAATCCAAAAAGCAAAAAAACAATGTGTCAAAAAGGGGCAAAGTGGGACCCATCAACCTAGCTATGCTATGCCTCTTGTTAATGAGCAATTGGGTCCTGAATCCGCACGGTGCACATTTGATGGTTTCTTTGAATAAAATTTGGTTATTATGTGTATGGTAATTATGCAAGAAAGACTTTTGGATGGTGAAAAAGAAACTTTTGTGTTTGTTATGTTCATGATTGGAGTTATTTCTTGTCCCATCTCATTAATTTGAAGTTGTTAGCTTGTTAATTTTTTCAATTATTACCAGCATGATTTCATCCATTTTGGAGAAATTTTTAACCCATGATTAAATTTGTCTTTTAATCTTTTTGTTCGTGCTTTGAACAAAAGGATCGTTATAACACTTTGACATGCTTTTATCACTTAAGTTTACGTGTGTTTTTGTCAGCATTGGATTGGATTAATTCAAAAGGGACACATTCTTCGTTTCACTAATTGTTTTTTTTCAATCCAAGTCTGATTTTGACCAATCAGAATATATTGCCACATCTTTTGAATATCAAGAAAATTAATTTATATAGCTGGTTGACTATAGGAAAGTGGGAGTATATAAATTACAGTACCGGTATTATATTGTTAGATGTTTAAAGGTCTCAAAATAACACAAAGGAAAGATCAAGTACATGATATATAAGATTATTAGTGTGTGATGAAGAATAAACCATTTAACTTCATGATCATATATATAGCTGGTCGATGCTAAATATTATGGAACAAATTTAGAGAACGAGAGTAAATCTACATGTTTTATACACAATTGTTTGTCTATATATATTATATACTTCATTAAACCTCGTACATGTTAAGGAATTGACTAAAGATATTACTTTAACCTGTAGTCGTATAAGTTATAACTATTCAATATAATGTTTGGCAATAGAACGGGCCACGTTTGCTCGATATAGCCAGTGGTTACAACATAAGCTTACTCAATCCTTTAGGTTGAAATTAAAAGAAAATATATACACATGTAACCTTGATTTTCTTGCTCAAAATAAAAAAAAAACATTGATTTATTGAAAAACGAACACCTCGGTGCTATTTCTTGCTTGGAGCATATAAAGGTCAAGTCTTGGGCATGGTTGAATTCAAGATTTTGAGATTTCTACCATTCGTTCTGTGAGTAGAGTAGTTGCCCTTTGGCATGTATTGGATGTTAACTTCGCTTGTTTTTTGTATTGAGTTGGTACATCTTGTACTCCCTTCATTTCATCAAAAAAACATTGAATTTTGCCGATAAAAAAAAAAAATTTGTTCCTGCATAAGTGAAGTTCACTTTATTGGACGAGTTTCACTGACAGACATGGTCCAAAGCAGAAACAATTCGTTACAAGTTTTACTCTCTTACTAGCTAGTAAGAATTAATCATGTGTACCAGTATATTTTTCCACGACATATTCATTGAACACATCCAGGTTCTCCTTGCTCGTGACCAATACGTTTCTCATACCACCACCGACAGTCATCATTATATATACACTGTAATAATAGTGTATACATACACAACTATATATATATATATATATATATATATATATATATAAATGCGCATATATAGATCATCATCATGCAGTTTATCATCACCACGTATATGTAATATATTGGAGTTTAATTTGGTTAAGCTGAATAAAACGGGGCTCAAGCCCGTTCACACGCTTTCCAACCTCGAGTCCCGTTACATATATACCTACATGCCTACATATATAATTATTTAGAATGTTATGATATTAAATAGAGGATATTATCGTGGCCATAAGATATTTTGCCTAATGCTTTCTACTACAAAAAACTCCACCATAATCTTGAAATTAATTAAATGAAGGATTGCTGATCAATTTTTTTTTTAAATAAAATGAAAGATTCTATTTCTGCTTGCAAATCTTCTTGAGAAATTTACACAACATGCAGGGTTTTTCTTAGTCACTACCATGGATCAAAATTTTCGTGCGTTTCCTCGAAAAGTACCAAAATATTTCCGTTTTTGACTCTATCAAAACGAAAAATACATGTAGTTTCCATGTTAGCTATTACCACGTTTTTTACGATTTTTTCGAAACATGCCGAAAAGTTATCAAAATATTACGAAACGTTTGTAATTTTTAGCTGACCGAAACCTACTCCGAAATCGAAACTTTTAATCCATGGTCACTATAGTATTACTTTTTAGTGCGGGTCAATTTTTTTTGGAGAATTAGATTTGATTTAAATGAAGCCGGCTCAACTTAAGTGAGCTCGGCTGAGCTGAAGCCACTGTATGCCTAGGAGCTAATACCACTTGGTAACTCAGCATAGGGTGGCTGAAATGGGATGCGGGTCCCATTTCTACTTGAATTATTCCAGATTTTGTTGGCGGCTTATTGGTCCGGCGTGGTTTAGATGGAATTATGAAGCTTGGTGGGATCCCAATATTTCACTTTTCTTAATCAAAAAAATAAATAATAAATTCACTTTTAGCCACGTTTCATGTTAAATTTTGTATCCTTTTTTTTCCCCCTCCTTTTATTATGCAAATTTGGTACTTTGCAAGCTAATTATATAAGCTATACAAAAGCCGTCCAATTTATAATGTACAAGCGAACTGAATGGACATATTCGTCGTAGTTAATGCACAAATTGAACACTGTATACGTTTCCAACTTTTTACTAGCAAATAAATGGGTTGATCAAAATAGGTCAGGAAAAAAATAATCTAATTCTTTAGTGATTCATTTAAAAGGATCAGAAATGGATTAGATGATAACGGGCTTTGTACACTCATTGGCCCATTTATCACAGCTTTCAAATTGTTCAACTTAAACGAGTACACACTATTTCAAAAAATCGAAGACAATACACTAATAACAAATACGGTATCATTAGCAGAGAGACTTCTTATTATTATCAAAGGAAACTATCAAAGTGTGCCTCTTTAACTGAAATGTCGATTCAAAATCCAAAACTACCTCAACTAAAACAAATGCTCTCAAGCCCCCCCCCCCCCTCCCCCCTCCTTACCCAAACCTACCGGGAAAAAATCGAAATTGATCCTTTATTGTGTCCTAGTTATAGTTTTTGTCCTTTATTGTGTCATTGTTTTATTTTGATCCTTTATTGGGTGTTTCACTACGATTTTGGTCATTCAGATGGAATCTAAGCTGAAAATGTCATGTAGGAGCATGTGCCGCCCTAAATAATTGATCATTTATTGTGTCATAGTTACAGTTTTCGTCTTTTATTGTGTCCTTGTTTTATTTTAGTCCTTTATTGTGTGTTTCACTACGATTTTGGTCATTCGGATGGAATCTAAGCCGATAATATCATGTAGGAGCATGTGCCGCCCTAAATTCAATTTTTTTGAATTTTCCACAAGCAAATTCGCATATTGGAACAACAAATTTAATTTCTTTATTTTAAATTTTGACCCGTCTGATCTAGATAACCCGGTCATTTTAAATAAATAAAAATTAAAAAAATTGAAACCAGCATTTTCACATGTGAATTTGCATGTGGGAATTAAAAAAGTTTTTATTTTGGCCGACAAGTGTTTCCACGGGATATTTTCGACTCAGACTTCTTCTTAAGGACCAAAATTGTAATGAAATACACAATAAAGGACCAAAATAAAACAAAGACACAATAAAGGACGAAAATTGTAACTAGGACACAATAAAGGACTAGTTTCATTTTTTTTCCCAAACCTACCCTTAGAACGACCCCCTCTCACCGGATCCCAACCCCTTCACCCCTAAAACCACCACCACTCCTCCCCGTACGTCCCCATCCACCCTCCCCACAACCAACCCAACCCCCATTGAAGGTACGCGACAATCACCGCCGTCCTACCAATCGCGTCCCCTCTCTTCCGCTAACCACATTTTCTTCCCCACTTGGCTCCAGACACAGGAGGAACGAGAGGAAGAACCGATGGTCTAGCCATCCGTAAATGGCACCCCAACTTCTCCACCTCAGTTGATCTACCGTGCAAAATATGTACCCGGATACCGTTCACTGGCATGCCTCTTGAGTTTTACGAGTGTGATGCCTTATTCCGTATTGCCAGCATGTTTGCACGAATGATTAAAATTGATACCCACGCTGCCTCCCGTCCGCGGGTCATATATGCCAGAATCTATTGTTGAAATTTACATAACCAACTATTTGACCACTCAGGTTTGTATCAATGGCCATTTATAAGAGGTCATCTACAAAGTCAAGGTGATTTCTACCTCGAATGTAGTCGTCAAGGCCAAATGCGAACAGAATGCACGAAATTATTAGCCCTGACACCACCTACCTTTCTTGCTCTCGCCCTAGCCCCTGGAACCTGAATGACACTTTATCACTAAACTCTTGTCATCTCGTCGCCCTAGTGGACCACCATCATCGTCCTTTTGACCCCCCCATTTGCCTAGAATTAGCGCCAGCTCCCGCTTCTTCGGTGCCAACCCATTGACAAACAAACTACCCCACTTACCCTCCCGCCCAACCTTTAGCGCCAAATACCCCATTTGGGTCTCAAAACCCCCGCCGCCACCCTCTTGGGCTGCCCGTAAAGAAAGTCACAATGTAAGGATCCCAATGACTATTATGGGGCCAACTTCTACTCCCCTATCACCTAAAAAATGACGCTCACATAGAAACACGCACGTAGACGAGGACGTGGTAGGCATCCTTGACACTTCAGCAATGCAGAATGATGTGGCCCCACATCATTGACGAAAGGACACGTTAGGAATTGGGGACGGAATTGGCCCCACATGTCACGTAAGGGGTAATTCATGGACAAAGGACATTGCAAATAATGATGTCTGCCAACATGGCGCTATATTGGTGACGGATAACCATATGGCGATTAAGATTTCTACGTGGCTCCACGTGTCACCATTTAGTGACACGTGTTGCCATGCGTCACTCCCCGAAGAGACGCGTTGTCAGGGGGAGGCCATGTGGTGAATTCGCCAGCAAGCCCTCCCATGGGGGTGCCACGTGCCCCTTATCCCCACGGAATTTTCCTCCAAGTCTTATAAATCCCCCATCATTATCTCATTTCCCCCCAACCCCTCCCCTTATGTCGCTCCTTGCCCTTCTCCCTCTACACCCTCCTCTTGCCACCACAGTTCACCATCAGCTGCCACAAACTGCCAAGGGCACCGCCTCCTAACCACCCTGCCACCCCTTCCCCCACCACCGACCCCCTTCATTCGCCACCCCCACCGTACCACCACCTTCTACCTCAACCACCGCCGGACCAATATCCCGCCGCCTCCAACCTTCTGTCGCCACTCACCCCACCCCACTGACCACCACGCTGCCAGCTCTCTTCTCTGCCATGCTACCACCGTATCACTTCATCATGTTGATCCCAATGACAACAGTTCTCCATGCTCTAATCGGGAGTGCTTGACACTAGCACTGAAGGCAACGAGTCAATTTAAAAAATATCGAGCTTCAAGGAACTCTTTGCCCATGTAGCAGCAAGATGACCCATCATAGTCTTTGTGAAGCCACCAACTATCCTCAGTCGTCGCTCTGAACCTAAGCCTTCTCTTGCTAAACACTTTCTTTTATTCCGTCAAGAGCCCCTCAGTACAGGATCGTTGTTGGCACCCTAATCTCTAACCACTGTGGGCGATGATTGACCCAATGCACCCGACGACCACCTATATGTATTATCACACGTCTGTTATGACCATCATGGTGACATCATCACGCGTCGGTCGTCTGAATGCGGGGTTGTTCCCGATCCTTGTTCCGTTAAATCGATGCCTCGTTCGTGCTTGTTTGTTGTCACTTCTATAGTATTCTTACATTTTTCACTTGTGTAGTTTTTTCGTGGATTTTCAACTTGTATTTGACTATATTTGCAATGTTGAATCGCATGTAATAGCCAAGATTGGGTTTCCACGCCACTACCGCGAGTCTTACTCTCCGAGGCCTAGATACCATCAAGAGAGACATTTCTGTTCACCACAGAGGGTAGATCGGAGTTGATAGTTGAGGTACTCGATAGTTTAGATAGAACTCTTGTTAAGTAAGGCTACTTGGCCGAATATGTCAAAGACTATAAACATCTCAAAACTCAGAACAAGTCAGCAAATTCCAATTCCGAAACACCCTCTCCAACTGAAAAAGGAAAGCCAAACAGCATCCTAGTTATAAGGGATGATACTGACAATATGCCCATAAAGGGAGTTATTAATATGATTGCAGGTACCACCATCAAGGAATGGGTGAGACATAATATGCACAAAAAAATGGATACACTAGAGCCGGATGCTACTACAGCACGTTCCAAACTCTATGAGCTCTATGCAATACGACATTGGAGATCCCCAATCTTTGAATGCTAGAAGGAAAATGGACCATGTCATCTCCGTGGGTTCACTTTCAAAGTGAGACTATACGTCGACGAGCTCAAATAAGAGGAGTATGAATTCTATAATTTATATTCTTCACAAAGAAAAAAGCCGTTGAACATGCCGCACAAGTTGCCGTATGGTTCCTTAAGCAAGAGGGATACATGACTGTCATAATCCAAATCCCGAACGACATCGCTATGATCTATGGAGGACCAACGGCTGAAGACTCAAACAAAGCATGCAAAACGATCACATGTGATCTGCCACAAGATAACTATCAACGTGTATCTCATACGATATCCATGATAGAAACTATTCAGGATGCATTGCCATTCGACAAAGGATGATGAAACAAATCTTGATCCACAAACTATGGAAGCCGCGGGTTTGAATTGCCTACTCGTCGTAAGCCTAGATATTGTGAGCTAAAACATCAAGAAAATCTTGATTCACAACAGAAGCTTGGTAACTTCATCTCTTAGATGCACTAGAGCAAATGGAACTAGGCTACATGCACATGAAAATGGTAACAACTCCGTTATACAGCTTTAGAGGATCAAGAGTTGCAGCAGTTGAAAGGGTTGTGCTTCCTACATTCTTTGTCACTGCTCCGAAAAGAAGCACTCAGAGTACCTCGTTGTCAACATGCCATTCGCTTACAATATAATCATTGGCAAGCACTGCTATAGTCGAACCTCTGGGCGAATTAAAAGAGATATGTTTGTCTCCAAACGATTTAACAAATATAACTTGCATCGTCACCAGCATGTCTGAAGATGTTAAGCGCAAGCTTATCCAATGTCACCATGACAACATGGATATCTTCGTCTAGACTGATTGTGATCTGAAGGGCATTGATCCCCGTATTATTGTTCATAGGTTAAACGTCAATCTAGAGGCAAAACATGTCAAACAAAAAAACAAAACTTTAGCAAGGAAAAGAATGCACCCGCCGACAAGAAAGTAACGGTAAAATTGGCCGCACGCCACATCTTCAAAGTGCGCCTTTTAGAAAGGCTCAACAACATGGTTCGCGTACCAAAGCCCAACCAAGATTGGCGCATGTGCATAGACTATACAGATCTCAACAAGAATTATCCTAGGGACCCGTTCCCTCTACCACGAATTGATTTGCTAGTCGACTTAACAACATGATGTGCACTCTTAAGCATGATGGATGCTCGAAACGGATTTCATCAGATATTGATGGCAGTATACGACATGAGAAAACTGCATTTTTCACAGGCATAAGAGTGTTCTGCTATAGAGTCATGTTGTTCAGCCTCAAAAATGCTTGTGCCACCTTTCAACGGTTGGTAGCCAAGATGTTCTATAGGCAAGACTCGGTATCTAAGAACTCTAGAAAAGAGTCAAAGGTGCCATGCCAATCATATTAGAACCTTATTAAAAGGATGGCATCTACACGTACCTCAAAGAGGGAAAGCTTCCGAGCAACTATGTTGCGATGCGAAGACTAATATATAACATACATAGTTTCACCATCTCCAGTGATGAGCTCTACAGAAGATCCTTCGAAGGATCACCGCTACGATGTCTATCACCTCGAAAAGCGGAAATTGTGCTAAATGAGATACACAGTGGAGCTTGAGAAAATCATTCAGGAGGGCACTCCTTGGCACAAAAGGTACTACGCCAAGGCTACTATTGGCCAACCTTGCCTAAAGATGCAATGAATCTTGTCAAAAGATGCAAAAGTTGTCAATTCTTCGCTTATAAATCACATGTTCTTGCACAACCACTTACTACGATGCAAGCATCATTCCCATTTGATCAATGTGGTATCGATATAGTCGGACCCTTCAGATCCACGAAAGGGTAAAAGAGATTTCTAGTTGTTGCAGTCGAGTACTTCACTAAAAGGGCTGAAGTTCAAGCATTGTCCTCCATCACGAAGCATAACATCATTGAATTCATTTAGCAACAGATCATATGCCGTTTCGAAATACCGCGAGCACTCATATATGATAATGGCGCACAATTTGCAAGACAGAACGTCTAAGTATGGTGCAAACACTTCACGACAGTCTATCATGCACAACACTTCACGACAGTCTATCATCCACAAGTCAACGGTCAAGTAGAAAATAAGAACAAGACCCTTGTGGAGTACCTTGAGAAAAGAATGCATGAACTCAAGGAGTATTGGATGGAAGCTTTGCTTGGATACTATGGGCCTACCGCACAACCCCAAGAACTTCAACCTTGCTTGAGAAAAACCGAGACTCACAAGCGTGTTGGCAAACTCCAACCACATTGGAAAGGGCCTTACAAGGTCACCCGAGCTAGCTCTAAAGCCTACTACTACCTACAAGAAATGGACAGTCGCGACCTAGCACGTCCTTGGAATGTCTAGAACCTTCAGAAATCCTATGCCTAAACAGTGGCATCTAGAACTCTCCATAGCTCATTGTAGTTTTTACCATTTTATGAATAGAATGTTGTAATAAACTAAATGAACTACGGAGACTTGATCCCCGAGTTTACTTGAGATGCGTAGGCAACTTGGTCAAAAGCCATGTGCAGTCTAAAAATAAATAAAAATATTATCATGTTTATCTTTGCTATGAACAGGTCTCGTGCACACGCTTCAACTTACTCTTCCATAAGATAAGAAGGAGTAGCACAACACGACCCAAGAGCCAAGCCATTTTTTAAGTAAAAAAGTAAGGTGTGTCACCCCATAGCTGGGTTACCTCCACATTCAACTTGATGCAAATGCCCAAGTCATTTTTCAAGGAAAAAAAAGAAAAAAGTAGCGCCCATAGTTGGGCTACTTCCAAATTCAACTTGATGCAAATGCCCAAGCTTTTTTTAAAGGAAAAAAGGAAGAAGTAGTGCCCCATAGTTGGGCTACTTACACATTCAACTAGATGCAAATGCCCAAGCCGTTTTACAAATAAAATAAGAAGGAGTAGCACCCCATAGCTGGGCTACCACCCTACCACTAAGACTTCGTATTTTGAAGCAAAAAATGCAAAATACTGCACAAGAGTGAAAACTTTTGTTGCAATATGCACTTATACTGCGCACATGTGTAAAAACCTTTGTCTCAAAACTCATTCATGATCAGGTTAACAACCTAGCATTTTGTCTCGGCGGTGACATGTCATACATGGTTGTGGGTTCACTGGATGGGAGCACTTCAACAACAGAAGATTTGGTTGCCTCAGATGCATAAAACCGTGCAAGACTTGGTAGCCTTTAAGGCGTGAAATCGTGTATGATTTGGTTGCTTAAATGTGTAAATCCAAAAAAGATTTGGTTGCCTCAGATGCGTAAAACCATGCAAGACTTGGTGGCCTTCAAGTCATAAAACCATAAATTAACAAGTGTTAGGGTTGCATCGGATTATGTAACATTCTTGAAATAGATTATACTCGAGATCGCATAAAGCCGCACTAAAATAGGAGAGGTAGCAAAAGATGCGTAAAACCTAAGCGAATTGCTTATAGTTGGAAGGAGCTAAGGAGTACAACCAACAACTCATGAAGACCAACACAACGCCATAAATGACATACCACGAGTTACTTATAGGCTCTGCACCTTAAAGAGATCAAATCTCACAATACACACATATACGATATCATATACTAGATCGAGCTCAATTCTCATCTAAAGCCCAGATTCCAAAGGAATATCGCGCTTTACGACTCTTACAACTAACACACCTTCATGGTGTCATATACTAGATCGAGCTTAGTTCTCATCTAAAGCCCACATTCCAAAAGAATGTTTTGCGCTACGGATCTTATGCCTAACACACCTACACGGTGTCATTTACTAGATCGAGCTCAGTTCTCTTATAAAAGTCTGCATTCTAAAAGAACGCCGCGCCTTACATGCTCTAACGCCTAACACACCTTCAAGTTATCAACTACTAGACCGAGATCCAAACTCATCTATTCCATGCTCTTAACGAGATAACATCTCACAAAGGCTTCTTAGCCTTTACGCCTATTTAAAAAGGCACCCAAACTGATGAGGAATCAATCACAATTAGGAATCATGTTTCCTCAAACAAGTTATGCGCATAGGCTACCGCCAAACATGCTGACGCGGCAACAAGTTACTAAGAGTAAAATACGGTCAACTAACCAAACATCTCCTTTAATAATAAAAGATCGATAAAGTAAAATGTCACTTAATCATTAAACGACAAGTCGACGTCAAAAACATTTAAGGATAAGCAGAGCACAAATGCATGTAAGACTTGTCCAACGAACAAGACTAACATGGAAAAACATGTTACGCGTATAACATCCATGCACAAGTCAATATAAGCATAACTAAGTCTCAAATTCCATTGCCACCAACGGCAACTAATAAAGCACAATACACAGTGCAAACAAACATAATGTCGCCCAACAGTGTGCAACATCATAGGGTACCAACACCCCAATATTCAAAATGTACTAAAATAGAAAAAGTGCGAATAAAATACCATATACTCCAACACACAGCCAGCTCAAACTGGAGCAAATGCTCAAATTAGTGAACCGGAGCAAATGCTCAAACTGCAGGCTTTGTCATGACCTTATCGGCGACACTGGAATTGGTTCCTGGGCCAGTAGCTCCAAATGACGCCTCTCCCTCCTTCAGGAATGTAAGAGTATCTACAATTTCATTGAAATTATCCTTCGCATGAGCACGGTCTGCAACCAACTTACTAGAAATCTACAACTCACATGAGTTCGATTCGGCATAGTGCGAATCAGATGAGACGTCAATAGGCATATTCATAGCATGTGTTGTAATACAGTTCATTCATGCATAATATACCTTTGGTGTTTTAAGTACAATGCTGAGCGCGTCAGTATGAGCCATGGCCAGCACTGGGTGCTCCGATAGCTCCAAGCCGCTACTAGGGGTGAGATCTACCTCATGAGGAGCCACCCTTCCCTTAACAACTGCAAGTGTGATCTTTTCCACTGAAGCATCCTCTATCACCTCATCTTGAGCGTTTGGATCAATGTCACAAGGCCAAAGGCTCCGTCGACCCCTTACACTGCTAAAGGCATTTGCACCCTCCATGACAGGATCGTCATTGGCCTCATCCATAGGATCAGGCACCACGTAGTCCTCTTCTAACAATTGACATTCAAGGAAGTATTTGGCAGGGTCGAAAGTCGAACCTATCTCCCCACACTACATGATATCTCTCATACATTCCTTGTATCCATTGTCGTTATCAAGAACACCATGTTCACATGCAATGAGCTTCCAAGTCTCAGACCCTAGGAACTCACCAACCACTTCGACCTTTCGTTCACTATCCAAAGGCTGTTATTCACATAAAGCTGAACAAAAATCACTTTCTTCATAAAAGATAGCAATAATGAAGGACAATTATTCTAATAAGAGTTCTCTTAAAAGGAAGCACTTACTGCAGACTGTCCTTCCCGAAAAGCTTCGGCCTGAGCTTTCTTGGCCGCCTCTAGCTCACACTCTAGTTACATGATGGTAGCATCACGCTCCTTCAAGGCCATACGTTTAGATTCCATAATAGAATGAGAACTTAACAGCTCCCTTTCCAAGGTAAACTTCTCCTTGTTTGCCATCGCCAAACGTTCCTCTAACTGGGGAGACTTAGTTTCTACCTCGGTCAGGTGATCCTCAATACCCCTAATCTTCTTCTTATGCGTAGTGATATTCTGATCTACACGCTTCGCATCAGCTTGTTCCGTCTCCATCAATTTGTCATGGGCCTCTTGCTTCGTAACTAGTCGGTCACACTCATTGATGCGAAAACGTGAGTATAACATAGTCCGAAAATGCCCAAACGCGCACAAGTAAGAATATGTTCACCAAACGAAATATTATAAATCAAAGAGACAATGTATATTCACTTAAAATGACTGGCTATGTCATACGAATCGCCTAAGCCCCTCTCTCCCACCGACTTGCTGAATTATTTCATCATCGTTCACCATTGGCTTGATGCTACCTACCAATCCCAAAGCATACAAATCGGTCACCTCTTCGCTAAGGCTTAATTTCTTGGCTCATACGCACTATGTTGTCAGGATGGTCGTTGGGATCTCTACCAAAGTAGTCTCAGGTTTTCCAACCACTGTTGTGAATGCAATGCGTAGACAAGTTGATGCAATGCGTAGACAAGTTGGGGGTCCCTGAGGGGTCAGTAGCAGCCCTCTTTTTCTTTGCGGGTTCCTTCGACCCCTCAGCGGAAGTTTCCTTAGCCTTCTTCTTGGCCTTAGCACAGCTAGCTGCATTCTCAGCTAATTTCTTGGCTCTTTGATCATAGGAAACATGGGTAGCATACTCGACATGACCCCGAGTGGGTCCACCATCCCTGCCACCTCTGTCTCATGGACGTGAAGCACTAGATCCACTCATGGCTCAACCTCAGATCTAGGTGGTAGTCCCCCTATCTCCCCTGGCTCTAAGGCCTCATCATCAACAATAATCACTGTGGGTGGATCTGCAACAGGAGGGGGAACCATCTCCTCATCTCTATGGGGTGAACTAGCATGCGAACCTCACTCCATAATAGGGAAACTCCTAGCCTTCACGAGAAAATACCTCATCTTCTCGTCATAGGTCATAGAGGCGCCACGTCCACTGCAACCCTCTTTACCTCTACTACGAGGAGGCGCAAACCCAGCCGCCAATTGGTTCCGTGCAGAAGTCCTATGCAACACCTCAGATCTATATCTCAGCATGTCGACTGCAAACGACAAAGAGAGATGGGATGAGAACGCGATATCAAAAATTCTAATACAAGTGTATATGCCTAAAAAGGTAATTTTAAAGCACACGGATGTGAAAATCAGAAATTATACCCAAAGTCTATGTCCCTGTATACTCAACAAGAAAAATGCGACTAGCGTCCAATACATCCAAAAGGCTCATAGCCGAGTAATACAAGGGATCTTCCTGAAGCGCCACCCACCTCTCCCTCCTACCATCTGCGTCGCTAGGCGTATTTGGCCAATCATCAATGTCTTTCCAATCTTGACGGAAGCAATCAAATTCTTCACGAGTACTCTCCTTGACGTATAGGAGCTTCAACTTCCAATCTCGACCATAACTATCTTTCGCACCATCTAGGTACGCACAATTTTTCCTAGCCGACAAGTGATAAAAGCCTGAATTGGCGCAACCCTTTTGGTTGAAGTTCATACGAAACTGAAACTAAAATTCATCCATGTTAGATCGAAAACCCTTGGCTTTCTTCTCCACAAAAAATCCTATGATGGCTGCGTACTCATTCGGGGTGAACTGAGTAGGGTTTAAACAAATGCTAACAATGATGTCCCAAACCTCAAGGACTACGAGGAACCTAAGCCCTCTCAATAGATAACCTGTGAAAATGGTAATGCACCCCCTCTAGGAAGATGCATTCTATCGTTCTTCTTGGAAACGATCACCTCATACCCCATCAGTATGTCAAACTCTTTCCGTAAGTTGTCCACCATTTGCCATCTCATAAGCTTCGGCGCTATATCCTTTATGGCTATGAGGGTTTGAAATATACACGGGGTTCTATCTTCTACCTCGTCTTATATCTCATCCTCCTCACCACTATCCTCAACATGATCAACACGATCCACATGGCTCTCAACCGGGTCGCCATCCCGGCGTCTCGTACGAGGAGTAACCTCGTAGTCATTAGCTTCTTTGTCTCCTCGTCCCAAGGATGACTCACAAGAGGCATCATCCTCACTATAAAAATCATGCACAGAGCTACTCTCATAAATCAAAGGTTCCCCTCTCTCAGTACTAGAAGGGCTAACCTCATCACAATCTACTCATGCTCGGAAAGCGTACAAACATGCGCATCAAAAAACTCTTTAGGGAAACACTTTCCCAACCCCATAGTCTCAATGAAGCAAGTTGAGTATAAGCATATTACTATGGCAAGCAATCTACGCGACATCTCACGAATAACGGGGTATCTTCAACTCTGAGCGGGCTAGTATCTCGACCAATAACGCCGATCTACCCTAGGTGGTGAACGGTAATGCCTCTCTTCGTGGTATCTATGCCTTGGGGAGTAGTACTTATGATGGTGAAGTGGAATCCTAATTTTGGCTACTACGTGCGATTCAACATTGCACATATAGTCAAATACGAGCAGAAGTCCATGTAGTAAAGCCATACAACTAAAGAATGTAATAGTTCTACAAAGTGACAACAAGTTCACATAATCAAACAAAGTGGAGTAAAAATTCGATATGTTCTAATAACTCACAATTCAAACACGAGTGATGCCCCAATTAACGGAACGAAGCTCGGGAACGACACCACGTTAGTCGGACGACCAACGCGTGAAGACGTCACCACGTCGACCATAATCAACATATAATAACAGCATCACGTCGGTCATGACCGACATGGATGACATCATCACATCGATCACCAATCTACGTGATGAAGCCCATGTTGGATTTTTGGCATGGACGCATCGATGGCTTCGACGTAGGTTACGTCAATCCAACTCGACACACCCACGTCGACCTAATCAACGTGCCACGTGGCCACGTCGGTTTGTCCAACGTGCCATATGGCACCACCTTCCTATCCTTCAAAACATGTTTAATTTATGATGGGAATTTCATGGGTGACCTTACCTTTCAGTTTGGAGATAATTTGAACTCTTGATCTTCTCCCAACTCCTCTCTTTGAAGCTCTCTTGTCGCTCTAGCTTTCTCTCTCTAAAAAGTGGGAAAATGAGGCAAGATGGAGTGGAAAATGAGGCAAGATGGAAGACTAATCATCTTTAAGGGTTGCCTTGATGAGCTCAAACTCCCTTAAAGGCCCATATCACTTAAAAAAGCATCCTAGTCCAAATACTAGAGGTCCAATTCATCTAAACAATTAGTGAATTGACATTTTAGGCCCAAACAATATTTCTTCATGAAATATTTTGCCTCGACCTGGATATTTTTATAAAATTATAAAATTGGCCCAAATTTTTGCTAATTATCAAAAATGGCTAAAAATCTAATTTTTGTGAAAGACCAACAAATGCATATGGTAATTATGCCTAGTCGTTTTTTTTCAAGTTTAAAATACGCTCAACAAAGTCGAGCTCATCTCAAATTGGGGGACTTATGGGTGTGTCATAATTACGACACCTCCAAAATACACAGATACTTTTGAAATAACACGTGATCCAACAAGAAAATCAAGATATCAAAACACCGTAACCCTCGAGCCAAGACCATTAACCTCGAGAAAATGGTATGTTACCGCAAAACTCTGGGCATAGAGTCCACGCAATCGAGCGAAAGGACCACATCCACGAGCACGAGCCACACCAGTCAACTTGACTTGACACATCAACAAGACCCAGCCACGTCAATCTAACCGACGTGGCAATCGCTGGGTCAACATCGACGTGCCACGGAGCACATCGGTCAAACTCTACGTGCCACATGGCACGTCGACAAACTGACTGCCTGGACTCCACTCCGGTGTGGTACGGGTGCACTGGTCCCATGGTGCACCCCACACTCTCTCTCTATCTCTCTCTCTCTATCTATCTATCTCTTTCACTTACTACACTATTGGTGTGGGGGGCATGCTCTCTCATGCCTCACCCTTCCTCATTTTCTATAAATAGCCATCACCTCTTCATTTGAGGGGTTGGACATTTGACGGGTAGCTCACTTGGAAGCTTGGAGGCTCTAGCTTTCGTCTAGAATTCTAGTGAGAGAAAGCATGTCTTATGGAATTCCACGTCTTACGGATTTCACATCTTATGGAATCCACGTCTTACATTCCACGTCAATTGAAAGTACGCCAATACAAGTAGTTAGAGTATTTTCTCGTCTACTTTTCCACATACATTCATATGTCGTCAATTGGACTAAAGTATGAGACTTTGACTAGGGATTTGACCACTTTGTGGTGCAAATCGCCTGAGGTCCGATACAGAACCTCCGTGGCTCAATGAAATGCTACGTCGTTAGGGTGACCGAATGAATTCCAAACATAGCATACCCAACATGGGTCAATACTACTACCACATGGACCTCGACAACTAGACATACATCCTCCAAGATAGTCCAAATCAAGCCTTAAGGCCCATACAATGCATATAGCTCATGAGCTAGCATTAGAACATCTAAGACCCCCCGCGAGCACAACTTAATAATGAAATACATCTGGCTTGATTCTTTCTTCCCAGAGAGATACGTAGGCAGTTCGACTCTGCGTTGAGCCTAGTCACAAGAAAACGACACCCATATCTTTCCCTATCATAGGTTACTTACTTATATAACTGTTTACTTCTAACCATATTGTCTTTAAGTGCAGGTTTTCGTCGAACCAAAAGCTCTTCATGTGTTGCCTATAAGGGGCAAGAGAGTTTGGTGGGGAGGTAATCTCGAGACTCCCAAAAACACCCAACACCAAAAGGTGAGCAAGTTTATGTAGAAACCTCTTAACTTTCATTCGCAAGCGGTTAAAATAATGCCACGTTAACTGAAACAGTCAATGTATACTAGACTTCTACTACCATCATCTCTGTTCGAACTTAGATTGGACGATATGTAGAGATGATAACAGATTAGTAGGTGTCTATTGTTGAGTTGTGGAGCCTAAAAAGACTATTGACCCGAGCCAATACTATACATCCATGCTAATCTCTGTAAAGGGTTATTTTGCAGAGTCCATGTAAAATCTGTACTTAGAGTCTGCGTAATATAGATATCATTTTCTTATACTCGTAACTCTACGAAGTATATAGTGAAAAATATCTGCTTGGTATCACTTTTAGAGGTATACATAGAAGAATGGAGTTCTTTGTGAACTTGGGGTTCCTCCTAAATAGCCACTTTTTTTTTATAGTGTGACAATATTGGATCACCTTATCCAGTTTTAATTTTCTATTTCTCGCCTGAACGAAATATATTATGATCTACTTTCATTTCGTTCGAGGCCAAATTTGTAACAAATAACTGTTTATACATTTTATCTCTAGTCGAGACCAATTATTTGAAGCTTTAACAAAATCCTGTTAAGTTCAGAGATGCAAGAGACGAAGTAATCTGCATGTTTGAGACATTCCCTTCAAGTTGAGTCATTCCCTTCAAGTTGAGTGGGTATATAGGAGATTAACTAATTGCCAAAGTCAAGGAGGATAGTTAGATATGATAAGATAATAACTGGGAGAAGATAGGATGAATTTTGCATATCTTTATCTATTACTTAGATGAAAGAAGTTAGTGAGATGGTGACTTATGGGGGAATTTTCAGGTGTAATAAAGTAGAATATAAGCTAACACATGAATGTTACACCTAAATCACACTTTGTCACAAGTGCACGAATCAATGAGTAATAAAATGATAAATTTAGTTACGAACCAAGTATCATATCCCAAGGGAGCGGTGGATTCATGTATGAATAACTTAAATGCACACTAACAATTGTCACGATCTTTTCTCTTGTGTTTGCAAGATGTAATGAATGCTTTCTGAAATAAAGATACGATGAATGCTTTTGTATGCTAAGAATGCTTTTTCTCGATTGCAATGAAAATTAATCTAAGACTGCAGAAATAGTAATTAAATATCTTTTTGGTTTTTAGTTGGAATGCAAAAAAATAATTAAAATAATGAAAGCAAGTAAGCAATTAAACTAAGAATGCTAGAAGAAAGATTGATTAACTAAATTAACTAACTAAACTAAAAATAAAATTTAATGATTGATTAACTAAATTAACTAACTAAACTTAAAATAAAATTTAATGACTGATTGATTTATTTGAATTTGATTGTAAACATTAATTGGGAAGATTGTAAACATTAATTGGGTTTCACAAGGATTTAACCATAATAGTTCATAGACAAAGTACCTGTATGTACTTAAAGTACTTGATAGTTATTTGATGTTTGCATGTCTAATGGACCAGTCTCTAATTACCTACCGTTTTAATGGATCAGCCAAGTTGTGAGTTATTTTAGAAGAGATAACAAATCTTCAATCTAATTAACTCATCTGAATCGTGTTAACAAAACGTACATAGTCAAGATTGATCTAATGTGATCTAAAGGTTGCACATCAGTTTCTTTCGCAAATCCATGTACATATATATATATATATATATATATATATATAACTATCCTTAGCATTCTACACTATGGACGACACCGTACGGGTGCTTCCATGTTATCCACGCGAGAGTAAGGTCAGTCACACAACATAAGTAACTATTCAATCTAGACATTCAAGGTCATCAAACACACATCAAGTAAAGCAAATAAACATATTCATAAATTAGAGTTACTCCTATACTCTAAACAACGAGAAGGTTAGCCCATCATAGTCATGAGTTCAACAATCAATAGAGAAGTAAATATCATAGACAAAGTAAAGAGATAAAGAAAATTTCTCAGATACAGTGGAACGTTGTTGCTTGACTCTCTTCTTGACTCCTTTTTGCTATCTTCTTCCTCACAAACTATTTTCTCTCAAAACAAATGACTCAATTAAACTAGAACAACACTTTGATAGTGTGACAAACTCTCAGGGTTTCTCTGTCGATAAGTGGTAAGTGATGAAAAGCTCGTCCACTAACTGTTGAAGATAGTCGCCTCCTATTTATAGTTGTTCTCTGTTCTAAGATTCGTTTTAAGGTTTCTGACAAATGGCCCAAATTCAGTTTTGATAGTGTGCCACCCACGCGATGCACTCCTGCATGCACGACCTTTTGACTTCCCACTACAAGAAAAAAGGGTCATTCGCGACTGCCCGGAAGGTCGCGAATGACCCTTTTCCGGTCGCGGATGACCAGTCGTGGAAGACCTCAGTCGTGGAGGTCATCCATGACCGCTGGGCGGTCACGACAGTGATCCGCGACCGCCCAGCGGTCACGGCAGACATCCGCGACCGCCCAGCGGTCACGGCTGCCCCCGGGGTCATCCGCGACCGCCGAGCGGTCACGACAGTCATTAGCGACCGCTCGGCGGTCGCGGGCAACACCGCGACCGCTCAGCGGTCATGGATGACGCCGACGGTCATCCGAGACCGCCGAGCGGTCACGGATAATATTCAAGCCATCTGTGACCGCCCGACGGTCACGGATGATATTCAACGAAATAAAAAAAAAAGATTCCGGCAAAATACCGGAATATATATTTGTTTTTTGCGAATAGAATTTATGGTTGGACGATTTTTTTATATAAACATCATTTAAGAGAATGATTTGTGTTATAAGTAAAGAAAAGAAGAAAATAAGAGAGTTGGTGTTTTTTGTTTTTTTGAGATATAAGGAAAGATGAGAAGAAAAATAGTTGGTGTTTTGTTTTTTGGAGATATAAGGAAAGAGAAGAAGAAAAATTGTTGGTGTTTATGTTTTGGATTGGGAAATGAGGAAATGTGGGTATATATAGAATTTGGGTGAAAATTTTGAATTTTCAAAAAAATTGAATTTCCCCCCAAATCCAAGGTCTTTCGCGACCGCTCGGTGGTCACGATGGGTCTTTCGTGACCGTCAGGCGGTCGCCCCAATTTCTTCGCGACCGCCCAGCGGTCATGAAAGACCCTTATTCGTGACCGCCCAACGGTCACGAATAATGTTCATTCGAAATTTTTGATTTTCGTTTGTTTAATTAAGGTGCGATGTTTGTTAAATTGATAAAATAGTTACTACTAAGTAAATTAAAAGAGATTTTATCACAAAATCACACATTACATCTAAAACAACATGGTGTATATGATAATTAGTTGTAGAACATAAAATAAGTTATTCGTTCATAACTCGCCTAATCACATCGAATTCGCTATTTTAATATGTTAATTACTAATGTTTTACTAATTTATTACTTCAATTCACATGTAGTAATGAGACTTATTGTTAAAAATCATAAACACATCAAGATGAATTCATAAAATCAATTTTTTTTATGAATATTATTCGTGACCGCCGGGCGGTCACGAATGACCCTTCTTTCGTGACCGCCCAGCGGTCACGAAGCATGTCGCGACCGCTCGGCGGTCACGAAAGACCCGTCTTTCGTGACCGCCCAGCGGTCACGAAGCATGTCGCGACCGCTGGGCGGTCACGAACTTGTTTCGTGACCGCCCAACGGTCACAAATGAGGGGTCTTTCGTGACCGCCGAGCGGTCACGAATAACCTTCATTCAACGTTTTTTGATTTTTGTTTGTTTAATTAAGGTGCGATGTTTGTTAAATTGATAAAATAGTTACTACTAAGTAAATTAAAAGAGATTTTATCACAAAATGATACATTACATCTAAAACAACATGGTGTATATGATAATTAGTTGTAGAACATAAAATAGGTTATTCGTTCATAACTCGCGTAATCACATCGAATTAGCTATTTTAATATGTTAATTACTAATGTTGTACTAATTTATTAATTCAATTCACATGTAGTAATGAGACTTATTGTTAAAAATCATAAACACATCAAGATGGATCCATAAAATCATTTTTTTTATAAATATCATTCGTGACCGCCGGGCGGTCACGGATGACCCCTCTTTCGTGACCGCCCAGCGGTCACGAATGCCACTAGGGCAGCCATAGGCGGGAAGTTTCACGCCTATGGCATTGCGTGACCGCGCAACGGTCACGGGGTTGTTTCCCGTGACCACTGGGCGGTCCCGACATTGTTGGCCGTGACCGCTGAGCGGTCACGGAGGCATCCGTGACCGCTGGGCGGTCACGGCATTGTAGCATCCGCGACCGCCCAGCGGTCACGGATGCTCGTGACCGTCCGGCGGTCACGGATGACCCCGGATTCTTGTAGTGTCCCCTGCGGTCTCCTGGTGTCTTCTTTTTCAATCGCGCTATATGTGGTATTTCGCATTTGTGTAGTGTCGTAGCGCTCCCATAGCATCTGAATATTCCAAAATAGTGTCTTGCCTAATTATCGCCCAAAACATTCGTTTTTTGCCTCATTTTGCCTTGTTTCGTTTTGACTCCATAAAGTTGTAAGAAAACATAAAACACTAATAAAATAAGTAAAATTTGCCATCATAAGTTTTCAAAAGTGTAAGAAAACAGATACCTAAATCTCGCTTAATAAACCCTTATAAAATACCCTCAAACTTAAACATTTGCTGGTCCTCAAGAAAACTCACTTAACGGCTCGATCTAAATTAAAATGTAATCATTAACATGCCAATATGCATAAGAGGGAATTCTAAAAATGCAACATATGGTCAAAACAATAGAGGAGGTAGAATAGAATAACATGAGCACGTCAAGTTAAATATAGTCATCTTCACAAACGTTTCATGTGCTTTTATGGTGTGTGATAATATTGTTGACGCATAAGAGTTATTTGCATGTTGCAAATTTTTAAAACCATAGCTCCTAACATATAATCACTTCACTTTGCACTCTTTACTCTTCTATTGCCCTTGACTGGAGTAGATTTCATATGTTGAGGATCATTTAGGAACTTGTAAGATTGTAATGTTAGGCTCGGGTGTGGGCTATAATGGAAAAACTCATATATGAGTTCAAGAGATGTATGTAGTATACCACTCATGCATTAGTGTTTCCTTCCTTGTTTGTGCCTTCTTGATTGGCCATATATTTTAGGCTCTTTGGCATCTTTTCATTTGCGTGAGTATCAAACCATCCTATACTCCATGATTTTTGGAGAAACCCCCTAAACTTAAGTTTTTGCACGGGTTATTTGTGTTCTACATTATGTTTGTTCATCCTCCTTTTCTGTTAAGATTTCTTTTTGACTCATGTTGTTGTTTTCAGCTCTTACCTTATTTCTCTTCGATCTACTACATCCATCTCAAGAAATGGGTAGGATATGCATTTTTTTTCCGGCTCATGGTAGGAAAGTAGGCTTCATAAACAAAGGCTCATAGAAAATGCTTCAATAGGATTCAATGGATAATCTTATGTTCATAAAGGGTTTTTGGCTTGAAAGGCTAAAACTTAAATTTTTTAAACGATGATCTTTTTCGTTTCCTCAATATATTTACATCTAAAATTATCTCAAGCAATAGTCAAGAAATTTGTTCAAGAGTCATAATCCCATGATTCATTACTATATTCTTATAAATAAATAACATTCTTTTTACACTTATACACATCAAAAGATTGAAAGGTGTATATGAAACAAAAACTTGCTTTAGACCATATTAGACAAGATGTACCAAAGGTATTAATGTATTCCTTTCGTACAATATTATGCATATACTATCATAGATTCTTACTTATTCATGTTTTCATGCTTCAAATTCCATTCTAATGACTCAAAAAACACTAGACTCTAAAACAAACTCTAAGGATAAATATATAGCAAATAAGCAAAACAAACAGCGTAGCTACCATCCTCAAACTTAAAATCATGTTGCGATGTCCTCATTGCATTAAAATAGAAAGAATTAAAGTAAAGATCATAAGACTCCCCTGATCGAGCTCAAAGGACACTCGTCGTACTGGTGGTGGTGTTGCTTTCTTCATTTATAAAACTCCCCTCAATTTCTCTCAACTCGGTCCAATGGAGAGTGTTGTAGTTCTGGAAGTGCTCTTTGATTTCTTCCAACTAACTCACTAACTCAGCATTTTCCTTTTCCAATCGTTTCTTCACCTCTTGCAATTGCTTGTGCGTCATTCTATTCTCTTTGGCGAAGGTGATAGAGCTTCTTCAATTAACTCTGTTGTCGATAACTCGTTAGTATAGAATGTAGTTTCTGTCACTTGCCTCGTTAGGTGATTGCCGCGATATGTATTTTGGTGATGGAAAGTAATGATTGATTGATTGATTTGAATTTGGTTGTAAACAGTAATTGGAAAGATTGTTTAGAGATCGGGTTTCACAATGATTTAACTATAATATTTCATAGACTAACTACCTATATCTACTTACAGTACTTGATAGTTATTTAATGCTTGATGTCTAATGGAACCGTAACATATGGCATGAGTTATCCCCACCATACATCTATGATATCAAATCTGCAATCCAATTAACTCATTCGAATCGTTTTAACAAAATGTACATAGTCGAGATTGATCTAGTGTGATTTAAATGTTGCACATCAGTTGCTTTCGCAAATCCAAAGTCAAAAATCACATAAATATATATATATATATATATATATATATAACTATCCTTAGCATTCTACACTCCAGGCGGCTCTGCACGGGTGCTTCCTTGTTATCCCCGCGAGAGTAAGGTTAGTCACACAATATTCACAACATAAGTAACTATTCAATCTAGACATTCAAGGTCATCAAACACACATCAAGTGAAGCAAATAAACATATTCATAAATCAGAGTTACTCACATACTCTAAACAACGAGCAGGTTAGCTCCTCATAGTCATGAGTTCAACAATCAATGGAAAAGTAAATATCATAGACAAAGTAAAGAGATAAACAAAAGCTTCTCGGATTCGGTGGAACGTTGTTCCTTGAATCTCTTCTTGGCTTCCTTTTGCTATCTTCTTTCTCCAAACTATTTTCTCTCAAAATAATGACTCAACTAAACTAGAACAAGACTTTGATCGTGTTTTCTCTATGGTGACAAACTCTCGGGGTTTCTCTGTCGGAAAGTGGTTGTAAGTGATGAAAAGCTCGTGCCCTAACTGCTAAACGTAGCCTCATATTTATAGTTTTTCTCCGTTCTGGGCTTCGTTTTAAGGTTTCTACAATTGACCCAAATACCGTTTTAATCGTGCGCCACCCGTGTGATGCGCTCCTACTCGCACGACCTTCTGATTTCCTCATTGTGGTCTCCTGGTGGCCTCCTCTTCAATCACGCTATATTTGATATTTCACCTTTATGTAGTGTCGTAGCGCCTGAATATTTCGAAATAGTGTCTTGACGCATTATCGCCTAAAACATCCATTTTTTGCCTCATTTAGCCCGACTTCGTCTTGATTCTATAAAATTCTAAGAAAACATGAAATAAAATATATATATATATATATAATCATATGTATTGAAAAGTGTAAGAAAACAAATATTTAAATCACAATAAATAAATATTTATCAGTAATTATATCGATTATATGTCACTCGAAAGAAACTGAAGCATTCGAGATACAAGAAATAAAATTATATTTTCTTGTCTCTTACAAAGATGAACCTTAAACACGCTTTTTAAAACCCGACTCTCCATTTATAGAGTATAATATATAAAAATAGTCTCTGTAACAATTATATGCATGTAGACATCCTAACTACGCAAAATTATCTAACATATCAAATTGAATAACTATATGTAGAAAATAAACCAGATATGTACGTCCTTCTGCATCCACGCGGGTGTAAATATATAGTTTTTTATATTGTTTGTAGAAGTAGAATTTATTCATTATTGCTATTGCTTATTTAACTCTCACTACAAGAAAAAAGGGTCATTCGCGACCGCCCGGGCGGTCGCGAATGACCCATTTCCGGTCGCGGATGGTCATCCGCGACCGCCTAGCGGTCGCGGATGACCGGTCGCGGATGCCCTCGGTCGTGGAGGTCATCCGCGACCGCTCGGCGGTCACGGAAGTCATCCGCGACCGCCGAGCGGTCACGGTAGTCATCCGCGACCGCCGAGCGGTCACGGATGACCCCGGGGACATCCGCGACCGCCCAGCGGTCACGGAAGTCATCCGTGACCGCTCGGCGGTCGCGGATGACCCCGTGGTCATCCGCGACGGCTCGGCGGTCGCGGGCAACACCGCGACCGCCTGGCGGTCACGGATGACCCCGAGGTCATCCGTGACGGCTCAGCGGTCACGGATGACCCCGGGGTCATCCGCGACGGCTCGGCGGTCGCGCCAACCACCGCGACCGCCTGGCGGTCACGGATGACCCCAGGGTCATCCGCGACGGCTCGGGGGTCACGGATGACCCCGGGGTCATCCGCGACCGCTCGGCGGTCGCGCCAACCACCGCGACCGCCTGGCGGTCACGGATGGCCCCAGGGTCATCCGCGACGGCTCGGCGGTCACGGATGACCCCGGGGTCATCCGCGACGGCTCGGCGGTCACGGATAATATTTAAACCATCCGTGACCGCCGGGCGGTCACGAATAATATTCAAGTCATCCGTGACCGCCCGGCGGTCACGGATGACATTATACGAAATAAAAAAAATATTCCGGTAAAATACCGGAATAAATATTTGTTTCTTACGAATATAATGTATGGTTGGACGGTTTTTTATATAAACATCATTTAAGAGAATGATTTGTGTTATAAGTAAGGAAAAGAAGAAAATAAAAGAGTTGGTGTTTTGTTTTTTGGAGATATAAGAAAAGAGGAGAAGAAAAATTGTTGGTGTTTATGTTTTGGATTGGGAAATGAGAAAGGGAGGAGAAAGTGTTGGGTTTTAGAGAAGATAATGTGAGTGTAATGAAAAATTAATGGGTGGAATGGTGGGTATATATAGAATTTTGGTGAAAATTTTGAATTTTCAAAAAATTTGAATTTCCCCCCAATTCCAAGGTCTTTCGCGACCGCCGGGCGGTCACGGAAGACCTCGGAATTGGGGGGAAATTCAAATTTTGGTGAAAATTCAAAATTTTCACGATGAATGTTATTCGTGACCGCCGGGCGGTCACGAATGACCCTCTTTCGCGACCGCCCAGCGGTCACGAAAGACCCTTATTCGAAAATCAAATTTTCGGTTATGAATATTATTCGTGACCGCTGGGCGGTCACGAATGAGTGTCTTTCGTGACCGCCCAGCGGTCACGAACTTGGGAGGAAATTCAAATTTTTTGAAAATTCAAAATTTTCGCGATGAATGTTATTCGTGACCGCCGGGCGGTCACGAATGACCCTCTTTCGCGACCGCCCAGCGGTCACGAAAGACCCTTATTCGAAAATCAAATTTTCGTTTATGAATATTATTCGTGACCGCTGGGCGGTCACGAATGAGTGTCTTTCGTGACCGCCCAGCGGTCACGAACTTGGTGGGAAATTCAAAATTTTTGAAAATTCAAAATTTTCGCGATGAATATTATTCGTGACCGCTGGGAGGTCACGAAAGACCCTCATTCGTGACCGCCCAGCGGTCACGAATGAGTCTCATTCGAAAGTTTTGATTTTCGTTTGTTTAATTAAGTTGCGATGTTTGTTAAATTGATAAAATACTTACTACTAAGTTAATTAAAAGAGAGTTTATCACAAAATTACACATTACATCTAAAACAACTTAGTGTATATGATGATTAGTTGTAGAACATAAAATAGGTTATTCGTTCATAACTCGCCTAAGCACATCTAACTCGCTATTTTAATAAGTTAATTACTAATGTTGTACTAATTTATTACTTCAATTCACATGTAGTAATGAGACTTATTGTTAAAAATCATAAACACATCAAGATGAATCCATAAAATTAAATTTTCTTTTATGAATGTTATTCGTGACCGCTGGGCGGTCACGAATGAGGGTCTTTCGTGACCGCCGGGCGGTCACGAACCCTACTTCGTGACCGCCCAGCGGTCACGAACATACTTCGTGACCGCTGGGCGGTCACGAAAGACCCTCATTCGTGACCGCCCAGCGGTCACGAATGAGTCTCATTCGAAAGTTTTGATTTTCGTTTGTTTAATTAAGTTGCGATGTTTGTTAAATTGATAAAATACTTACTACTAAGTTAATTAAAAGAGAGTTTATCACAAAATTACACATTACATCTAAAACAACTTAGTGTATATGATGATTAGTTGTAGAACATAAAATAGGTTATTCGTTCATAACTCGCCTAAGCACATCTAACTCGCTATTTTAATATGTTAATTACTAATGTTGTACTAATTTATTACTTCAATTCACATGTAGTAATGAGGCTTATTGTTAAAAATCATAAACACATCAAGATGAATCCATAAAATTAAATTTTCTTTTATGAATGTTATTCGTGACCGCTGGGCGGTCACGAATGAGGGTCTTTCGTGACCGCCCGGCGGTCACGAACCCTACTTCGTGACCGCCCAGCGGTCACGAACATACTTCGTGACCGCTGGGCGGTCACGAAAGACCCTTATTTGTGACCGCCCAGCGGTCACGAATAAGTTTCATTCAAAAGTTTTGATTTTCGTTTGTTTAATTAAGGTGCGATGTTTGTTAAATTGATAAAATACTTACTACTAAGTAAATTAAAAGAGAGTTTATCACAAAATTACACATTACATCTAAAACAACTAAGTGTATATGATGATTAGTTGTAGAACATAAAATAGGTTATTCGTTCATAACTCGCCTAATCACATCTAATTCGCTATTTTAATATGTTAATTACTAATGTTGTACTAATTTATTACTTCAATTTACATGTAGTAATGAGACTTATTGTTAAAAATCATAAACACATCAAGATGAATCCATAAAATCAAATTTTTTTTTATGAATATTATTCGTGACCGCTGGGCGGTCACGAATGAGGGTCTTTCGTGACCGCCCAGCGGTCACGAAAGCCAAAGGCTAGTTGGCATTCGCGACCGCTGGGCGGTCACGAATGCCAACGGCTAGTTGTCATTCGCGACCGCTGGGCGGTCGCGAACGCCAACGGCTAGTTGGCATTCGCGACCGCCCGGCGGTCACAAACTGCCAGATTTTCATTTATAAATATCATTTCCCTTACTTTTCTAATTCACAACAATCTTCACCATTTCTCTTAAGGTATTCTCGTTTTTTTTCATTTAGATGGTCAACTATATTTTTAAATACTAAATATTGGTATGATATGTTAACTTGTTTATTCATTTCTTGATAGATATTGACGTAAACACATCGAGGGTACTCGTAGAGGACACAAGATTCTTGAAGATCGTTTTTTTACGCTTCAAGAAGTAAGTTGATCAATTTATCACTCTTCAACCTTATCGTGCATGATAATTGTTACATTTTAAATTGTTAATTATTAATTGTTTGTAGTATTAATTGTAATTAATTATTTCCTTTAAAATTTACATCTTAGATAAATAATGGACTATCAAGTAGATAGGAATTGGATGTACGATAGATTCGAGAGCAGTGGTTATTTGCGAGATAGTTTTGTGGTTGGGGTTCGCACATTCATAGAATTTGCTTCGCGACAAGATGGCTATTTAGATCTAGGGGGGCGTATTAGGTGCCCGTGCAAAAAATGTAACAATTCAAAGTTTTTCGATCGATACCAAGTCCGTGATCATCTTCATAAGTCGGGATTTACGCCTGGATATTTTGAGTGGGTTTTGCATGGAGAGCAGTTTACCACCACTTCTATGACGTTTATCGACGAACCTCTCGAACCATCACACGCCAATATTCCTGACAGCCCTATTCGTGCTGACGATTCGTTTAGACAGATGGTCGTGGATGCATATGGAGGCCGATTTGATGAGGACGCTGTGCGTAACGAGGATCCGAATCCCGATGCAAGAGATTTTTACGACTTGATGCGTCTAGGTCAGGTGAAGATGCACCCTAAGAAGAGCAAAACCGTCCTGCAGTGGATTGGAGAGTGGGTGAATTACAAAACTATTCACAAGGCGAGTAACATCGTTTCTGACCATTTTTTAAAGATGTCCAAAGATGGGTTCGACCCTGAGATTGAGAAGTTGTTACCTAAAGACACGAAAGGGATGCATAAGATGGAGCGAACCTTGGGGTTAGGGTACGAGAAGATCGATGTTTGCACAAATCAGTGTTTTCTGTTTTACGGGTTTGCGGCGAGCAATGACTTCCTAAAATGCCCGATATGCGGGGTTGATAGATACGAGGAAGGTAGGAAGTCAAAGGTCGCAAAGAAGCATTTGTGGTATTTCCCCCTAGGTCCTCGTCTTCAGAGGATGTATTATACCGTAGGTACTGCAAAGCATATGACTTGGCATTTGAAGTGTCGAGAGGCTACGGATCGAATGATTCACCCGGCTTCCAGTGAGGCATGGCGACACTTTGATCGGACACATCCGGATTTTGCAGCTGAGCCTAGGAACGTACGACTCGGCTTATGTACGGATGGATTCACACCGTATGGCTCATCTGGGAAAAAATACTCTTGTTGGCCAGTGATGGTAACCCCATATAACCTCCCCCCCGATCTTTGCATGAGGCAGGAGTTCATATTTTTGAGCCTTATCATTTCCGGTCCAGATAGTCCCGGGAAGAACTTGGATGTTTATCTTAGACCACTAATTAACGAGCTTAATGCTTTATGGAGCACTGGTTTGGAGACGTTTGATAGCTCAAGGAAGGAAAACTTTCAATTACGAGCGGCCCTGATGTGGACGATTAGCGATTTTCCAGCGTATGGAATGTTGTCTCAGTGGAGTACGCACGGGAAGTTAGCGTGCCCTTATTGCATGGGAGATACGAATTCATTTACGTTGAAGAATGGTGGTAAACCGTGTTGGTTCGATTGCCATCGTCGTTTTTTGCCCAAAAATCATAGGTGGCGGCATGACAAGAATTCATTCAAAAAAGGGGAAAAGTCACTAGAAGAACCTATTTGCAGGAAAATGGGCGACGAAATGAGGGAAATTGTGGAGGGACTTGGGGATGTTGGTTTTGGGGCCAAAGTGAACAATCTACCGGGTTTTCATACGGATCATAATTGGCTGAGGAAGAGCATATTTTGGGAACTTCCCTATTGGTCCACAAACTTGATTCGTCACAATTTAGATGTCATGCATTGTGAGAAGAACTTTTTCGATAACATCATCAACACAGTATTGGATGACTCTAAGACTAAGGACAACATCAAGTCTAGACATGATTTGAAGATTTGGACTATCCGTGAAGAGCTATTTTTAGAACAAACACGAGGAGGCGCATATGTGAAGCCAAGGGCAACCTATTGTCTCAAGCGGGATGAAAAGGTCAAGGTCTTGAAATGGTTGGGCGATCTGAAATTTCCGGACGGATACGCGTCAAATTTGGGACGATGCGTACAAAAGCAACAACATAGGCTCTTTGGTATGAAGAGTCATGATTGTCACGTCTTCATGCAGAGATTGATCCCCATTGCTTTTCGCGACTTCCTGCCCACCAACATTTGGGAAACATTGGTGGAGATTAGTTTATTCTTCCGGGCAATTTGTGCTTCAGAGGTTTCGGCCACCGATATGAGAAGTCTTGAGGAATCCATTATAGTCACGATGTGCAAGCTTGAGAGGATATTCCCTCCTTCCTTCTTCGATTCTATGGAGCATTTGGCCATACACCTACCATACGAGGCTAAAGTAGGCGGCCCGGTTCACTACAGATGGATGTATCCATTCGAGAGGTACACAATGTTTAATGAGTTTAATTCGCTACTGTTATTCTATATGTTATTGACTTTTCGGTATTCCCAGGCGTATGTTTGATTTTAAAAAGTCAGTGATGAACAAAGCAAGGGTAGAAGGATGCATAGCGAATTCCTACCTCCTTTCAGAGCTATCCAATATGTGTGCACAATATCTAGGTATCTCCGCGAGTACTAGATATAATCGTCTCAATAGGAACGAGACTTTTGAGAGTTCAGAGTGGGATGATGAGCTGATGTTATTTCGAAAGAAAGGGAAGGCCCTTGGGCCACTAAACAAGAAGAGGCGGTTGTCGTCTGAAGAGTTGGAGCAAATTGAACTGTACACGCTTCTTAATTGTGAAGAGCTGGATGGATGGGTCGAGTAAGTCAATATTCTTTATTTTACGTGCAAACGCTCTTTATTAAGGATAACTTGTATGTATCACGTATTTCTAACTTATTTTGTGTGTAACTCACAGGTTGTTTATTGAGGAGGAGTGTAATGGACTTACTCCCATGGAGGTACAAAAGAAGAGAAACTGCGAGTACGTGGCATGGTTCAAGCAGACCTACTCGAGTGGCAAGTACATGACAGACGATCGTGTTAAGCCGTTGCTCGCAGGTCCTCTCAACTCAGTGTTGTACTATGAAGGGTACATTGTGAATGGGTTCCGATTTCACACAGATATGCGTTTGGGCCCTAAGAAGAGTGATTGTAGTGGGGTTTATGTGGAGGGGGACATGGGAGGATCCCACGCCACCAACTTCTATGGGACATTGAACGAAATCATAGAGGTGGAATATTGGGGGCACAGAAGACCGCTATACATTGTATTCTTCAAGTGTAGGTGGTATGATATTAGAGCTCGAGGGACTCGTGTTCACGAGACGTACAAACTCGTTGATATTAACCCTCGATGGTCTCTCACAACCAACGAGCCTTTTATTTTTGCCAATCAGGCCCTTCAGTCGTACTACGCCCCGTATCCACAACTTACGAATGGTCGACCAGGTCAAAATGGATGGATGGCTGTATCTACTATACCGGCTAGGCACGTGATCGACATGTCGTCACTAAGTGATTCCAGCGACACAGAAACAGAAATAGGGATGCCAGCGGAAGTGTTCCAAGAGAACGCATCTGTAGGAATTAATATGTTCGTAGACTTTAGCGCATTTGATATGGATATACAATTGGGGTGGGCAAATGAGTTTGAGATCGTCGAAGATGTACAAGATAGAGGAGAAAAAGAAGCTGAAGAGGAAGACGAAGAAAGTGAAAACGTGGAGCTAACTAGTGATACTGAATAGTTCAAGTGTTTTGTAATAATTTAAAACATTACTTTGTGACGCACTTTAATTGTAACGATTTGGTAGTGTTGTAAAAGACATTACAATAATGAAAAATTAACAGTCAAACATTACAATAATGAAAATTTAACAGTCCAACATTACAATAATGAAAATTAAACAATCCAACATTACAATAATGAAAATTTAACAGTCCAACATTACAATAATGAAAATTAAACAATCCAACATTACAATAATGAAAATTTAACAGTACAACATTACAATAATGAAAATTTAACAGTCCAACATTACAATAATGAAAATACAACTAATCATCATCCGAACTATCATCCAACCCACATCCATTCCCGTCATCATCCTCCCCATCATCCTCACCATCATCCTCCCCATCATCCTCACCACTCCCAACACCATCCTCAACACCCAGCTCCACATAATCGTCAGTCTGCAAAGACGCCATAATATCATCGACATCGTCGTCACCATCGTCATCAGAGTACTCCTCGATATACGCAGGCCTATCGGAAGAACTTGGAGCAAATGGATCTGGCCTACGACGCGGCATACGAACCGGTGGAATCACAGCTCCGTTCCTACGTGCATGCCCCATGAATATAGAATCTGATATCGGTGGAAGGTCCACGTCCACCTTCTCATTAAGCAAGCATCTCCATAGCTCCATAGTGGCTTTCATATCAGTCATCCTTTGATCACTGCGATAGATAGTGCGGTCATTCTGCGTTTGTAAGTCGTCGATGCAGGCCTGTGAATAATCTTCTTGTTTCCTGTATTTAATCTTGAACGCCTCCGGGCGTGCATCCCTCGGCAAGCCTTTCGCCTTCCCCTTCTTCACAGGACCAAATGCCTCGGTCCAACAGTCGGGATCGAACACCGGGAGCTTAGCTGGGCGGGGATATCTTTTCCTCAATAGTTCCATGTAATTTTTCTGCATTAACATTTGAAAGAATCAGTACTTATATTGGAATAAATAATTTAAAGCTAGTTGAGGAAGATAAAAAGGAGTATGCGGTTGAAATAACTTACATATTGCGCTTTCGTCGCAGCATCTACCCAAGTCCGCCGAGCTGGAACTCCTGTGTTACCGCCCGTCCCCTTCACCCGCTGCGTGTGACCACGTCTGTAGGCCTCATCATATCGAATAGGGTCTGTTCGTGTTTTGTCCTCCTCAGCCTACACATTTCAAGAAAGAGTACGTTAAAATTGGCTTACGCATATATTAAGATTACTAAATTACACCCATATTGTTAATTTTCATAATTCATACCAGCAGACGTCTGAGCTCCTCTAGGTCGCGGGATCCACCAAAAAAAGTGGGAGGTGCCTTCACCCCCTCAATTGGCTCCTTGCCTCCTCTCCTGTTTTTCTTAGACTTATGCGACACCTCTTGATGATCCTCAGTGGCCCAATGCTTAATCGCCGCCGCCTCTAACCCGTCGTGCATCCAAGTTTTGTCTTTTCCGGTCCATTTTGGATCCACAACCCTCTCAAAGTATTGTTTCTTCGTGTTGTAAATCAAATTCTTATAACACAACTTCGCCTTCGTTTCGTAGGCCCGCTGTACTGCATGTTTTTCTCTCTCACGAATACCATATATTTTCTGCCAATTAATAAAATTCGATTTATGAATATATTAAATTAAATAATATGATATAGTTGTGAAATAATTCCTCACCGTAAATTTAATAAACATTTTTCCTCGCACAGTTGCGGGCATCGTCAAGTAGGTAGGCCAGAACTCCTTCATGAACTGTCTGATCAACTCTGTGATCGTAGTCGCAACCTCGTTGCTAGAGGGGTTCATAAACAAGCCAAGAGGACACAATTTGATGATCTGCCTTTGAGTCTCGTCATTGGGTTGTTGTGCACCTTTGGAGGTGCCTCTAGTTGGGCGCTGTTGCGTGTCATTGAATACTCCCGATGCTGGAGTATCACTCGGCCTCTCGCTCGGGCCAGCTCCGGTGGAACCAGCGGAAGATGGTGCTCTAGCCCTAGATCCAGATGCAGTCGGTGCGGCATCGGGCACGGCAGCGACATCAAAAGAAAGTCGGCGCTGTAGTAAAGGCGTCAACGATGTAGACGCGTTGGGGATTGTGGCATCGTGACTACGACTGCCACGTGTGATAACTATACGAGGTCCAAGACTACCTCGCCCACTAGCAGTAGGGGGAACATCGGGAACATCCGCATCATCAGGAACATCAGAAACATTTGAACATTGTTGACCACTACCACCCCGACGACGACGACTGCCTGCCATATCGATTATATGCTAGAAAACTACGAGAAATTATCTAAGTTAGACGATTCTAAGAGATTCTCTAAAATTCAGTCGTTACTAAGTTATAAAGATTCCTTAAAGATCATTTGTACTAAGTTATAAAGAACCCATAAAGATTATTTGTTCTAATATATAAAGATTTTGTAAAGGCATAATTTCTAAGTTATAAAATTCCCTAAAGGCGTTATTTCTAAGTTATAATAGTTTAACATTAAATTACCGCGACGGATAATAATACATTAAATTACCTAAACTAACAATTTAATATTAAATAAATATTCTCTAAAGGCATCATTTCTAAGTTATAAAGTTCTCTAAAGATCATTTGTACTAAGTTATAAAGAACCCCTAAAGATTATTTGTTCTAATATATAAAAATTCCCTAAAGGCTTCATTTCTAAGTTATAAAGTTCCCTAAAGATCACTTGTACTAAGTTATAAAGAACCCCTAAAGATTATTTGTTCTAAAATATAAAGATTCTCTAAATGCATCATTTCTAAGTTATAAAGTTCCTTAAAGATCATTTGTACTAACTTATAAAAAACACCTAAAGGCACTATTCCTAAATTATAAAGATTTCCTAAAGGCATTATTTCTAAGTTTGACATTAATAAAAATAAACTTATAATTAAACAATTAAAACTATTACTAAAACATTAAATATAAAACATAATTAAAAAACTAGAAAGATAAATATTTAAGAGAGAGAGAGGAGAGGACTTACAAAGATAAGGATTGAGAGAGGAGAAGGAGGTAAGGAATGAGAGAGAGGAGGGGGGTTTATATAGAAAACCCCCTCCCATCCGCGACCGCCGGGCGGTCGCGGATGCCACTCGTCCGCGCCGCGACCGCCCAGCGGTCGCGGAAGAGTGGCATCCGCGACCGCCCGGCGGTCGCGGACGCCAGGGCGGGCAAAATCCCGCCACTGGTGTCCGCGACCGCCCAGCGGTCGCGGACTAGTGACGTCCGCGACCGCCGGGCGGTCGCGGACGCCAGTGGTGGGCAAAATCCCGCCCACTGGTATCCGCGACCGCCGGGCGGTCGCGGACGAGTGGCATCCGCGACCGCCCGGCGGTCGCGGACGCCACTAGGCGGGCCATAGGCGGGAAGTTTCCCGCCTATGGATTCCCGTGACCGCTGGGCGGTCACGAGAATTATGTCCGTGACCGCTCAGCGGTCACGGGGCTATCCGTGACCGCTGGGTGGTCACGGACATATTTACCGCGACCGCTCGGCGGTCACGGTGGCATCCGCGACCGCCGGGCGGTCACGGTGGCATCCGCGACCGCCGGGCGGTCACGGATGCTCGCGACCGCCCGGCGGTCACGGGCCGGCGGTCACGAATGACCCCGGATTCTTGTAGTGTCTCATGTTTACTTCTTCTGGAATATAATATGTTAAAAGACAAATTATGGTTCCTATACACATGTTAATCTTGTGCCCGATTAAATGGTTGTGTTAATTATAGTGATGTGTGGTGATTTCGTCTGCTGACTAAGTATTCTACGTCTGACTAACTAAAGCTCCGTATTGGTGCTAAGTTAGGTTTGAGTTCAGAAAACATGCACTGTGAAACATCGAACATGCAGTAGGGGTTTATTGATTTCGGACTGAACTTGGACAGAGCCAAGCCGCCTACATATCCCATATTATCAAGCCGAACGTAATTCATTGTCTCTCTGGATGTCAATCCGTGTTGGATAATGCATCGCACAAGAGCTTGATGTGTAAAATGGACCATGTCGGATGCGATGTCGTTAGACCGTGTTGGTCGGATGGGATGGCAATCCGTGTTAGATTGTCGGATGAGATGTCGTAGGACTGTGTTGGTCGGATAGGATGCCAATCCGTGCTGGATTGTGCATCATGTCTAGATAGAGAAGGCTCTAACTTGGAGAGAAAAATTAGAATTTCAATTGCGTGTGTTTTTGCCTTTAGGAGAGGGGGTATTTATTGATACCTCATGGGCCATTGGATGGGCTTGAGTGTTGATGGGCTAGGCCTAGCTCCATTGGATAGGCTTGGGTGCTGATGGGCTTGGCCCAAATTCATTAGATATGCTTGAGTGATGATGGGCTTGACCCAACTCTATTTAATTTGTATTGTGAGATTGGCCCAACCTTAATGGGTTTGTACAGTGGGCTTGACCCAACGTTAATGAGTTTGTGTTGTACCTTAGTAGACAATAATGCAACAAGGTGACAAGCTTGTGTGACACGTGATCAAATGAGAGAATGCCAAGTGTAGATATCAAAATATGGTACATCATAAGTCCCCCACTTTACAGTGTGTTATCACATGGATAAGACAGTGGGAAGTAGATTATGCAATCCTTTGTTCATATTTTGCTCGACTTATTATATCTTTCTTATCGTTGTCTCTTAATGTCATAATTGGTTTTTGCATGCATGGCTTACATTGATGGCATAGTCAATATGCTCTTCACCAAGTTTATTTTGGCGCTAACTTGACATTGACGCGATAGAAGTCGTGGAGGGTGCTACTTCTGTGGGAAACGATGATGCTATTCATGATGGTCAAACTTCTTAGTAGTTGAAGGTGGCTCTGTTGGCCTAACTTTCTGGTGTGTGCCTTTTGTTTCCCTCTTATACTTCAGGTATATTTGATTTGTCTTTTCAAGAACAAGTATGATTTTGGTTTTTGTGTTTGGTGCTATGCTTTGGTAGACGTATGTTCTTCTGGATCTCTGCTTTTGTTATCGAAGTGTTCTTGTTTATTTCTTCTCTTCCTTGTTTTTGTTCTTCAATTTGTATAAGTTTGTTTTCTTCCTTACATAATTTTGCTTTCTTCCTTCCTTGATTTTGATGTCTTCCTTCCGTGTTTTTGTTTTCTTCCTTCCTTGTTTTTTCTTTCTTCCTTTCTTTTTTTCATTCATTGATCTTGCTTTTTTCCTTTTTTGACCTTGCTTTCTTCACCCCCTTGATCTTACTTTCTTCCTTTCTTGATTTTGTTCTTCCATTTGTATAAGGCTTCATGTAGGCTCTTTCGCTTGTTTAATCTGGTAAGGATATTGCAGTTCACTTACTTCATGGAATTTCACCCAATAGGCTCTTCACGTAGCTTAATTTGGTAGGGGCGTAATAGATCGCCTACTTTATGGGATAGTCGCCAAATAGGCTCTTCACCTAATTTCTTTTGGTAGGGCTTACGATAATGGCCTACTTTATGGGTTATTCACCCAATACGCTCTTCACCTAGTTTATTTTGGTAGGGCTTACGATAATAGCCTACTTTATGGGATATTCATCCAATAGGATCTTCACATAGTTTATTTTTGGTAGGGCTTACTATGCACCTACTTTATAATTTACTTGGGAAACGTAGGCAAATTTCGTGGCTACACCAATTTGTGTTAGTTGTTTCGGTCATATGTGGAGTCCCCCAGTTCCATACCGCAGTTGAGCTGACAATGATGAAAATGCCCGAAACTTGGTGTGTGCTATTTCTTATTGAGGCATTGTTGACACATAAGTCACTTCATGAAGCGCTCTTAGTAGTTTTCTGCGAAGGTACTAATTTGTAGTTTGATTCTTCATTAAACTTCTTTTGCGGTTTGATGAGATATATTTGTTCGTTGTTTGATGTAGTTGATCCAAAATTTTCATTCATGGAGGTAGTTGATTTGTCCACAAGCTAAAACCACGTTGTATTGGCTTTTCTTGAGTTGAGACTCGTGTCTTCAGTAAGAGCATAGGCGACATCCCTCACTTCTTTGTTTCAAATACCCTTTGGGGCCGCATTTAATTTTTACTCTTCGTGTCCTCTATGAGGTTGAGTTCAATCTTCATTATGCACATTCTCTTAGAGTAGCATTCGACCATCAACAATGTGTACCCTATTTGGGGTCACATTCGATCTTCAACAATGCATACCGTTTGGATGTCACATTCTTGAGAATCTTGGCTTTTGGTGAAGCTAAGTCGTTACTAGGTAAGATTTAGAAAATCTAACTCTTCATGAGCTTTCTTCATGAGCTTTGGAGAAAGACAAGTCATCTTCAACTTCTGGAGGCTATGTCTTTAGTTCTTGAGCTATGAAAAAATGAAGTATTCTTAATTTTTTGAAAAAGCTAGGCTTTAGTGCATGATATTTTGCTAAGCCAATTCTTCATTGGGCTTTGAAAAAGCATAGTCTACTTAGCCTTGATAAGCTGCTTTACTTCTTGAGCTTTAGAAAAAATAAAGTCTTTAGCGCTCTTGAGCTTTAGCAAAGCCAAGTCTTTTCACCTTTAGTAAAGCTAAGACTTCTTTAGCTTTGTAAAGATAAGCCTTCACTTCTTGAGCGTGACAATTTAATCTTGACCTCCACTTAGTTATAATGATTTGATCATGCATTTGAGCGTTTGTATGAGAGCGTTTGACTATGCTGGCCAAATGACTAGGGCTAAAATTCTGGGATTTTGATTAGTGGTTCGTGTGATGCAGACGCCATCTTATTAGTTGATCAACGTACATCAACGTGGTGAACCGCACTAGAATACTTTGGAGATCATAAGTCCCCCAATTTCGTAGTGTGCTATCATACGGATAAGACAACGGGAAGTAGGTTTAGTAGTTTCGGGTCTATTTTGCCATTTCCCCTTCTTTTATGTACCATTTTGCAATCTTACAAAATTGGGATCTATTAGCACATTTTGTATTGGACTCTTAAATAATATCCATCTCATCAAGGATCATTTTTCAGTTTTTCTATACATTAAAGTTCTTTGTGCAATTCTTCAATTCTCAAGGAACAATATGCAGTATTACATATCCAATTGTCCACTGCTGGAATATACTTTCAATTGCCCGTGACTTTTTTGCGAATTGCATGGGATCAAGTTGATTTCATCCTGTGGGCCCACACACATGGGATTATTTCCCATTTTCTCTTCCAGGGAATTTCACGGAACATAGTCCAGTTATCCAGTATGACTCTGCTTTCTCATCAAATTGAAATAGGAATCGTAGATGACTCTCTTGCTGTTAATATATAATATCCAAATCTTCACAAGAAACGTCTGTAGCTGAAATCCCGCTCACTCTCTTCCTCTTTTCCGAAAGTTTCTTCAAGATTGTAACTTATCCCGCTCGTTTTTTAAACTTCTTCTCTTTATCTCGCACCAGAGTTTCACTAATCTTAAAATTCTTCACGTATTCTGCTTCCAAAATCATCTTTAAATACAAGTCTTTTCCTATTCTTTATTCATCAATCTGTTCGTCGCTGGAGAGTTCGTTAGCACCAGAGAGTTCGGTCGGTGCTGCATGGGGAATTCGATGAGAAGGGGTCGTTAAAAAGAGTTTGAGAGTTCGCGCAGATGAATGCAAAAATTGCTGGTGATTATTATTCTTTTGGTATTTTTATAAAGTGTCAATGGTCGCTTGTTAGCGGATATAGAAATAATAGTCTTTCTAATGTATTTTTAATAGCTTTCGAAATAAACATTTCACAATATTTGCACCACCATTTTATTTCTCATTATTGAATTTGTTGAAACAAAGGTAGTGACTGAAATCTCTTTTTCTTTTCTTCAATAAAACTTTGTTCGAGCGGGTTGAGGAGTCCGTGTGGGCGGTGTGGCGAGGAGTTCGTTGGATGAAGTGTTCGTGTGAGGATCTGATCGGGCAAGAAGAAGTCATTGGCGTCGAGTCAGCAGATGAAATTAGTACCTTCAAGGAGCAGCTTGTGCAAGCAGATAGTTTGTGGCATTCGTTCAGCGATTGAGCATTTGGAGGTTATGAGTTCGCGTGTGCTTGGAATTTGTGGTTGCCGTAGCTGGGTTTTCGGTGGCAGAGGAGATCACTTTGTGACTGTTGTTCTTCAGCGCGAGGAAGAACGTTGCAAAGTTGTTCGTCGTTGAATTTTTTCCTCTCTGTGACTGATCGTGGGAGATAACTTGTATCTTTTCTCAAAAAAACCTTCTTGTGTTTTGTTTTGTGTTATCTGCTCTTACCTCTTTTATTGATTTATTATATGATAGATAATATATATATATATATATGTCTATAAAAATATGTTTATATTATGGAGTTTGCTACTCTCCTCACGCCACCTTCTTCAAATAATTTGATTGTAAAACTCCTCTGCTAAATTGATGATTTTGTTACGTATTTAGATGGTGTTTTTTGGCAAATGTGGAGGACCGAGTGAGAGTCAAGGGACTTGTGGTGACATAGCTCTCAATCAAGATTCAAGGATGATGATGATGATGATGCCAATCATGAAGCTCGCCGCTTGCATGAAAGAAGAGGACCAAATAAAAGTCAAGGGACTCGTGGTGGCGTGGCTCTCAATCAAGACTCTAGGCGTCAAATACGCGATGATGCTAGTATGGCATCTTACATCCCTTTTAGTGAGAAGAATGATGGTTCCAACCATGTGGTCCATGTCGCATGCCAAAGGAGTGATGATCGTCGCTCGCATAAAAGAAGAGGACCCAATGGGAGTCAAGGGACTCGTGGTGGCATGGCTCAAGAATTCGGGTCAAACACGTGATGATGCTAGCATGGCATCTCGCGTTCCTTTGACTGGGAAGGATGATGGTACCAACCATGAAGCTCGTCACTCGCATGAAAGAAGAACAAATTGAGAGTAAAGGGACTCGTGGTGGAACACCTCTTAATGAAGACTTTAGGCATCGAACACACGATCATGCTAGCATGGCATCTAGCGTCATTTTAATAGGAAACGATTATCATTCCAACCATGGCACACACTCAAGGGTTGATGATCCACTCGCATGAAGAAGAGGACCAAGCGAGAGTCAAGAGACTCATGATGGCTTTGCTCACAATCTAGACTTCAGGCATCGAACATGGGATGATGCTAGCATGGCATCAAGCGTCACTTTGATGGAGAAGGATGATGGTTCCACCATGACACACGCCCAAGGGCCGATGATCGTCGCTTGCATGAAAGAATAGGGCCAAATGAGAGTCAAGAGACTTATGGTGATGTTGCTCTCAATCAAGACTTCATGCATCGAACATGCGATGATGCTAGCATGGCTTCCATCATCCCTTTGAGCTGCTCATCCATTGTTGGGGCAAGTCAGATGCTTGCGAGGAGAATCAATATGGGCGTTCTTGCTCACGAGAAAGCATATGATTTGTGATGTTGATAACCATATTATCCTACCACCACCATCAAAAGCGTCTTATGAACTTCATAGCCTTAAGCTGGGGAGGCCTCACTCAACTTGTTGGGTGCTAAACTCACTGATTCAACTCATCTGGATTCAATAAAGAAAGCGTGGCCATCTTACATTTGTGAGAAGGTGATACAGAAATGCTTAGTGTCCGAGATATGATGTGGTTGAATGTGAATGTGCTCCATTGTGTCTAAGAGAACGACGATGGAACGGATATGCTCTAGATTGGCTGCGGGAATGGATTTTTGTGCTTATCCCCCATATTCTGGATACAGGTGGCACAATATTTACCACTGGGATAAAAGGCATTTCACTTCGAATGGTGGGTTTCAGAGTTTGAATGAGTTGAGCCTGCTGCAATTTTGTAGTTGTTCGATCTGCGGTTGCTTGATCAGTCGCGGTTGCAGTTTGATTGTCATGCTCTGCTGCATCACTGAAGCTTCATCCTTTTTGTACAACTCTCTTAATGGCTCTCCTCAAAGATTCCACTTGATGTTGAGTAGTTGTATTGGCGTTGGTGCTCTCAGTTGCTATTGAAGACCTTGACATGGTGACAAACACGTGTGTTTCTTCTACAGTGCACTTAGTGGTTCCCACAGACGGCGCCACTGATGCGGGATGATTTCGTCTGCTGACTAAGCACTATATGTCACACTAACTCAAGCTATGTACTGGTGCTGCGTTAGCTTTGAGTTCCGAAAACATGCACTGTGAAACACTGAACGTGAAGTAGGGGTTTGTTAATCTCGGACTGAACTTGGACAGAGCCAAGCTGTCTACGTATCCCGTATTGGGAATCAAGTCGAACTTAGTTCTTTGTTTCTCTGGATGTCGATCCGTGCTGGATAGTGCATCGCACAAGAGCTTGATGAGTCAATGGACCAAGTCAGATGTGATGTCATCGAACCGTGTTGGTCGGATGGGATGGCAATCCGTGCTGGTTTGTCGGATGAGATGTTGTAGGACCGTGCTGGTCGGATGGGATGGCAATCCGTGTAGATTGTGCATCATGTCTAGAGAGAGAAGGCTCTAACTTGGAGAGAGAAAGTAGAATCTCAATTGTGTGTGATTTTTCCTTTAGGAGAGGGGATATTTATAGATACCTCATGGGTTATTGGATGGGCTTGAGTGTTGATGGGCTAGGCCTAGCTCCATATGATAGGCTTAGGTGTTGATGGGCTTGACCCAACTCTATTTAATTTGTATTGTAGGATTGGCCCAACCTTAATGGGTTTGTACAGTGGGCTTGGCCAAATGTTAATGAGTTTGTGTTGTACCTTTGTAGACGATAACGTGACAAGGTGACAAGCTTGTGTGACACGTGATCAAATGAAAGAATGCCAAGTGTAGATTCCAAAATATGGTACATCATATAGATTCACTTGGAAAAGTACTTATATCCTTGTATGAAAGAAGGAGAAGATTAATCATACTAGCGAATGTCAGCATATTATTTAAAAGACTCATAGATCTGGCTAATGCTTCACTTTTTTTAATAAGAATGGTAATTACTACAAGAAATCGGGGAAGGGGAAGCGCCGACGCTTTTTTTCACAATTCACCATGCTTTAAAGCAGAACACTTACCCGCGCTTATGTAAAGCGTTGGCTTTTCCGGCGTCAATAAAGCTCTGGCACAGTTGCGTGCGAGCATTGGTAAAAAAGATAGTACAACAACGTCTTAATTATAAGCATTGAGAAAAGCAGCAAAAGTGTTGGCAAAGTACTAGTTCAACGCCAACCATCAGGCCTGAAGTTGTTGAAATTAGATAGTAGGATCGCTGAAAGAAGTTGTAATTTAGAGATTTGACCAAAATAAAAAAGAGTGTGGATTATTTAATAATAATATTTAATTTAAAGCCTTAAATATTATTAGACACAGCGAGGCGGTAGCAAATAACATTTGCATATTTTAAAAAATTTGAAAATATTCCAAAATATTATTTAATTTCTTGTTTCAACAATATGAGAAACTGTGTTCATTTGTTGTTTTTAACACTAAAAAGCATTTGAAGAAAAAGATTTTAAAAAATGATTGTATAATAAAAAGATTTGGAGTTTTTAAGATATAAAGAAAGTGTTGGGATTATTTTTTAGATTTGAGAAATGAAAAACTTTTGAAGATGTGAAGAAATTGTTGGGATAATTTTTTAGATTTGGGAAATGTAAAACTTCTGAAGATATGAAGAAATGGTTGGGATTATTGTTTAGATTGGAGAATTGAGGAGTTTTTGATGATATGAATAAGTGTTGAGATTATTTTTTAGATTGGAGAAATGAAGGATTTTTTATGATATGAATAAGTGTTGGGATTATTCCTTAGATTGAAGAAATGAGGATATTTATAGTTTAAGATTGCAAAGTTTGAATTTTCAAAAATTTTGAATTTTTCGCACTTTGGCGCCCAAATTTTCGAGGATCTGGGACAGCTCCGGTAGCTCATAGTCAATTTTTTAGAATACCGCCAAATTTCTGGGTTCTGCCAGCTTGAATATTAGTAGCTACCGTCTGGCGCTCACTACTAATATTCAAGTGACAGGTAGCGACAGCTAGGGGGTAGCTACTAACTGTTTCGCGATCACTGTGCGGTAGCTAATATCCGTTGAATCTAATGCTAATGTTTTTGCTATTTTTTGTATTTTTTTCTGTGATTTTGATTTCTAAATGATTTTAGTTAAGTAATATTGGTAATAATTAACTAATTTACTAGTATTGAGTTATTGTTACGATTGATGCATCGTTGTGACGTATATATATTAGTTTAACCTCTACACTTAATCATGTCTCGTATAGGATTGATGTATCATTGTGATGTGATGATTGATGTATCGATGTGACGTGATGATTCATTATGATGTGATGTTAAAATCTTTATTTAGCGTCATATTGGGATATATATATATATATATATAGTATTGACAAACAACGACTTTAGGTATTAGTGTTATTATGAACCGGCATTAGTAATTACGCTTGATTGTGCAATGAAATCAATAATTTGTGTTTATTACATTATTTAGTTAATTATTACTTGTTATTGATGTAATTGATAACAAACAACCCATTATGTGTAAAATAATCGCCAGGAAACCGCAATTTAAGAACTTGAATATTATTAGCTACCGCCTGACGGTAGCTAATGAGGTTAATAGCGACCGCAAGGCCGTAGGTACTGTTAGGATATGCAAAATCAACTACTGTAATGCGGTCGCGACTGTTAAGGTATGGGGTATGGGGTGGAGAAAGACAAGAAAAAGTTATGGGTAAGGTAGGAAGAAGCTTACGGCTTGTGATTCATTTTGTTAAATGTGCGGTTTTAGTTGTTATCGTTGGGTCAACGGTAACAATCATTAGCGATCGTCTGGCGGTAGACAATAAGAGTCATTGATGACCGCCTAGCGGTAGCTAATGAGGGTCATTAGCTACCGCCTGGCAGTCGCCAGGCGGCCTAGCTGCGACCAGCTACGATAACACCAGTGTTGCCCTAACACCAGTGTTGCCCTAACACCAGTAGCGACCGCATTGGGTTCGCTACTATTGGCTATAGGCGAGAATATTTTCGCCATATGACTAACGACCGCGCTAGCGACCACTTCCCGGTCGTTACTAAAGTTAGTGGCTGATAGGTGGTCGTGATTGGCTTTAGCGACCGGGGAGCGGTCGTAAACGACTAGCGAAAGCTGCCCGGTCAAACTTACGATCGCGAATGCCGCGGAATGTTGTAGTGGATGGTTAAAAGATCCCCGTCTTTCATACAAAGCCATATCGCAACTTTCAGTTATATCTTATGTATGTATATATATATATATATATATATATATATATGTGTGTGTGTGTGTGTGTGTGTTTATGTGTGTGTGTGGGTGGGTGGGTGGGTGGGTGTGTATTTATATGTATTTTACCACAGCGAAGATAAGAAACTACAACGAAAAAGGGTGAAAATTGCCATGGAAGATAAAATGATTACTAGTATATATTAATAAGATAGAATGTTTTAACACACATACAATATCTCATAATGCTTTTTCAAAAGGAAAACCTTTCTACAATCGTACTAAGCTCGAATCAGGCCTTCATTATTATTATATTGATTATTGGTTTTGGTACCTTTACATAACTCTTATATTGTATACCTTTAAATTATTTTCGTTCTTTGATATATATTCTTTCTTTTGCAGTCATGTAATTAGCTAGGTATTTTGGTCTTATTTTGTCACGGTAATAGAACACAATAAAACAGTATAATTGACATATAAATAACCAAAATAACGTTAATCCAATAAAACGAACGGACTAACTCTGTCCGGAACACCTACTATCTATTACAGATCTTGAATTGCTTTAGATATTTTAATAAGACAAATTTACATACGCACCGAATTCTGAAGGTTCGATACGCGCCTCGAATGATGCTGATTCGATGCCCAGTTTATTCAATGACCGCTGATTCGATGTGAGTGTATCGAATCACTGAGCTACGACTCGAATTGGATTAATTCGGTGTCAGATTGTAATAATTGTGTCGGTGTCGAAGGCAGTGAGGCATCGAACGAATGTGCGTATCGAATAGGCTTGTTCGATGTGGTAAGGGTGGGACTCAGGTTCGATCTCCTCTGTAAGATCAAGGGTCGGGTTATATATAGGCTCCGTCTCGCGGGACCCACTGATAGCTGCGGAATACGCATCGAATCGACACGATTCATGCGTTCTGATTCGTTGCGCGTATCAAATAGTGCTTATTCGATACGTTATTGGGCCGACCCTATAACTGTATTGGGCCCATCCTCAAATTCCCCTATCACATAGTCCCCACAGTTTGGGAGACGTTGTCTTGTAGAGAGCGATTTCCAAACTCTAATATGACGTGTATGATATTTTATGGGGTGTGGGAACTTGAGTTGCCCTCATGTGATTTCGGAGAGCGTGCTATTCTGAAAATTTGATTGTACCGCATCGAACAGCAGCAGTTTGACGCGTCTTGAATTCGGCAGCACGCATCGAATGGTATGTATTCGAAGCGGTGAAGGTGTTTGGCGGTGCATGGGCCTATATAAGGGCCACATTCCACGTCAAGTTTGTCATTTTCCCCGAAAACGATTTTTGTCTGCTTTTTAACCGCATCGAACGCTGCCCGTTCGATATGGTCAGACGCATCGAATTTCACGGATTCGATGCGCGTTTGATTTAATCATGTCTGTTAACGGGTTGGGAATTATATCCTATTTAACGGAAGATATTTATTTGGGTTAGAACGCCCTGTCCGTGATTCAGAGGCAACGATAGGTGGAAATAACAAGAATAATTGCAAGAATATTTCCTTCCTTTATTCACTGAACTTTTTCCTCCTTTCTTCTTTTTATGAGTCTGAATGCCAAGTTGTAGTAAGTAAGCTAAGTTATCTCAGGTTGTTTTTCTTCTACTGATCATATCCCTTTATATAGACTTGGGTAGGGGCAGGTGTCATTGTGCATGTGCTTTGGTAAGGATAGGTGTCGTCGTTATATTGATACAGGTGTGAAATTAGGATAATGTTTATCTCTTATCTACTGGATGCTGACTGGATGAGTCTCTGTGTTTCCTGATATCTCCGAGGGCTTCTGGTGTAGATGATTTTGATAGATCTATTCTTCCGAGGGACTTTATTTCTCTTTCTTGATTGGGGTCTTTTCTTCAACAATCAGGAGCGATCTCTGTGGGTGTAAATGTGACCTCCGAGGACCTGGTTTGATCTCCGAGGACTCGCTTTAGTCTCCGAGGGCTGTGTTTGTTTTACTGAAAGTGAGATTTCTTTATCAGAGTTCTCGGACTACATTCATTGGGTGTTCTTGTATTTATTTCTTGATTTTCTCCAAAATTGGGTCCTCGGATAAGTCCGAGTGTCGTCTTTTCCGAGGAGTGTTCAGCAAGGAAGTTTTCTTGTAAGTTCATAGGACTCGGGGTCCATTGTGGTCCCTCTTGGCGCATTTGGTGGATATCGGAGTCGTACGGGTCCATCGGGGTTTGCTCTTTTTCCGATGCCGTGTTGATATCTGTTTTTCGTTCACCGTTTTGACTTTCCAAGGGACGTTTAGGTTTCTCCTCGTGTGCTCTTGTAAACCTCTTAGGGTAGGGCAATCCTCCGAGGGGTGTTCTTTATAGGTACATCTCATCGGAAGTACTCGTGACAATAGTATTGCCCATATATTGTTTTTTCCGAGTAGGAGTAAACTTCTTTATTTTATTTTTAGGGTTAACACTAGCCCCCCCAAATTTCGACTGTCCTCGTAGAGACATGCGAAAATTTATATCATCGTCCTCAGTGAGGCGAGGGGTTATTTCTTACTTAGTGTCCCTATATTTATTTTTTGATATTTTTCCAAGGGGCAAATATATATGTATTCAGAGTTTTGCAAGTAATTTTACCTGGATACCCTTAGGGTAGGGTTATTAAGCATGCGAGGATCTCGGGGCGCAGGTTGTGGGCTGGTGCTTTGACCGGCTTTGAATTTTGAAGTATCTAACCGTTGGCAACGGTCAGAATATTGATGGCGTGGCGCGGTCATGCAGCAGTTACGTGGAGGGGTAGATGGCGGCCACGTTTTGAAGACATCTGACCGTTGTAGCTCACGGTTATAAATAGGGATACTGTTGCCCTTTCTTTTTCACAAATCTGATAATTCTCTCAAAGTAAGATCTCTTCTATTATCCTTTTCTCTCCATATTCTTCGATTCAAATTCCCAGCAAATTCATTCGTTCCTTTTTTCAAAAGCTTCCCTCTGTTGCTATGGCTTCTTCTGCCCATACTGATTCCGTGGCTGCTGCTACTTCCTCGGAAATCACTGCTCCGATTAACACTTCTGTAAATGTAAGGAGTATTCCGGTGGGAGTTGTTACTCGTAAACGCAAGGGAGAGCTTGCTGCTGCTGCCGAGGGCGGCGCCACCTCCTCGAAAAAGGCTAGGGTTCCTAAGTCAAAGGAGCCACCTCTTCGGACTTTCGCTAAGGTGGAAAAGATGCCAAGTATTGTTACTCGTAAGCAGGTGGCGGATCTGTTTACCTCAACCGGGGTCCTTCAGAAAAATATGGTATTCCGGATTCCGACTAAGAGCGAGAGAGCGTGTTATCCTCCTCCGGGTATGTTAACAGTATTTTTTGCCCAGGTGAAGTACGGGTGGCGTTCCTTCATGTCTCCTTTTTTCTGTGAGCTTTTCAAGACTTGTAACATTTGTCCGAGTCAAATGGTGCCGAATGGGTTTGCCGCCATTTGTATTTATGTCTTTTGGTGTCACGTAAATGGACTAGAGTGCTCGGTGACTCATTTCCTTTCAATTTTTGATGTGGCGGTGTCGCCTGGGGGATATCCTTTTTACAATGTTCGTCACCGGGACAACTCGGGTGACTCCACGAAGAGGATCTTGGGTGCTGCTATTACCTCACATAGCGTTTGGAAGAATAGGTACTTCTTCGTGGGACCTGTTGATGGTGAATGGGATATGCCTTTCGATTGGCGAGAGGGCACTACTCCCGTGCATGCCTTGGACCAGGATGCAGTTTTATCTCCGATAATTTCCCAGCATAAATTGATGGAGTCGGAGGATTTCACGATGTTATACGAGACCTCCGGGCTTCACCACGTAGTTTTCACCGATGACGTCGTGGAGAGGCCCTTGTCTTTGTCTCCTGATGCTAGGAGTCTCTTTCGTAAGTTCCTTTATTCATTCTTTTACTCTTTATCCGAGTACAGTAGTAAATTATGCTTATGCACATTGTTGGTGGGATGATGCAGGGGAGGTCATGGCGAACTACTATCTGCAGTCGAGTCCGAGAGAGCCTACTCCTAGTGGTGTCTCAGAGATACCAGAGGAGGGTGATCACGAGGAGGAGGAGGTTAATGCTCCCGAGAGTAGGCATATGGGTTCAGAGAAGGGTGGATTTCACGAGGACCATTCTCTTCTATGCATGGATATGACGGGGGTCGTGAGGAGCGCTGTTCCCTTGCGTCAAGTAGCTCCTTGGGATTTGGCTTTGGTGCCCGTTTCCAAATCCGAGTCGGGGAGTTTACCTGCTTCTGAATCTAATATAGGAACTTCTCCGAGAGTTTCCGAGGAGGGGATCTTTCCGAGTGTTACCGAGGAAGAATCTGCTCGGAAGGTTACTGAAGTAATAGACTTATCTTCCGAGGGTCCTTCTCCTCAGCCTCCGATAGTTTCCGAATCCGCTCCTCGTGGTGAGTTTCTATGAAATTTTAATGAGATTTTCATACCTTACTTGTGACATTTGCTGATGTGTTGACACTCTTCCTTTTGATGTAGTAGCTATGGATAAAGGAAAAGCTCCGATGGTAGAAGAGCCTTCATTATATGGTGAGTATTCCTTACTCGTTCTTCTTAATAATTTTTTCTAGTTTCATTCTCTTTCTCACCGACAGTGAGTCTCTTGTTTAGAGGAAGATTTTCTGGCCCAGTTCAACATTCCCGAGCCGGAGGCTTTACAAGGGGATTCCGAGGATACTCAAGGGGAGTTTGATCCTTCTTCCGAGGATCGGGATGTGAAGGAGGGGATTCTTAAGTCCCTGTTAGGAGAGACTAGCCTGCCCACAACAGTCGGTGGTTCTCGGGCTGTGTTCACAAATTCGGAAGTGAAGACTCCGGTACCGGATATGACTCCTCCGAGGGGGTATGTTCCAGTGACTCTGTCTCCGAGGGGTCATACATTTCAGGGGCCCGTTCCTCCCAGTGGGTCCATTCCTCCCAGTGGGTCCATTCCTCCCAGTGGGTCCGGGGGGCCATTTTCGTCTAGGTCAGTGGGGGAAGCATACCAAGACATCCTCCAATTTTTCGCCTCCTCCAATTCAACACCCGCCGAGGGGTATCAATTTTTGTACACCAGTCTTAACTGGTTGGGGCTCATGGTAAGTTTTTCTAAATTAATCCTCTGAAATTATACAATATATCTCTGTTAACTTTTTTATTGTTGATTTCTTCGCAGATCGGAAAGATTCGGGAGGCCGTTACTGCCGTAGAAGAACGTGGTCGGAAGGATATAGGGGAGGTGGAAGCTCTCCGAGCGCAACTAGCACCTCTCTTAGTCCGGGATAAAGAGAGTCAGACTAGGGAGGACATTCTTCACACCAAGATTTCCGACTACGAATTCGCTCTTAATGAAGCAGAGAAGGCGAAAGAGGGTTTGCAACATAACTTGAATGCTGCAGAGTCCGCCTACAAGAAGATGGAGGCATCCGAGAAGGCTGCAATGGCTCAAATAGCTCTTTTGAAGAAGGAAAGGGAAGAGTCCGAAGGGGTCTTCACTGCTCGTATTGCGGCTCTCGAGAAGGCGGTGGCGGACGGGAATGAGAGAGAGAGGGTTCTCCAGGAGACATTGGGCCAGGTTACTGATAGGGCTGAGTCAGCCGAGGGAAAGTTGGTAAACTTTCTGTCTCCCGAGGACGTGCGGGTTAAGGTGGATGCAGCTGTTCGATTTGCTCAGCAAGAGATTTCACGGCAGCAGTCAGGAGTATCCGAGATGCCTTCTCACGAGCTCTTGATGGGCCATCTTTTGTGGGGTTATTTGGAGTGTGCGAGGTTGGCGAAATCTTTGGTAAGGTCGGATGTTGACTTCTCCAAGTCTTTTGATCTTCGCAAGTTAAAGAAGCCAACTCCCGACGACTGCCGTTACTTTGTGGGTAGGTTTGGGGGTTTGCTATCTTCTCGGGATTCTCCGACACCGTCACCAATGCGCTCTGCTACAAGTCCGAGTCCGAGAGCTAGTGGTTCCGGGGGAGTATTTTCTCCAATTTCTCGTCTTGCTTCATTGGGTACTTCTGCTGAGGAGACAACTTCTTGCCTTCCTCCTTCTACGGGGGCTTAATTTTGTTCTACGTAATTTTTTACTTTTTAAATAAACCTTTTTTGTACTTATTATCCTTTCCGAGGGCTCTTCGGCTTGAATAAACATTTTGTTCAATTTCCCTTTTTCTACTTTTATTTGTATAGTTAAAATTTAATTAACATGGATAATAATAATTCTCATGAAGTTGCTGACTAAGTAAACTTCCTAAGTAGGAGGTGTTGCCTTGCATGGTTAAATAGGGTACGTGTCATTCTTAATCAAAAAGTTTTTTAACACGTGTCCCTCAGCTAACATAATAAGAATCTAACCTTCTTCTTTTAACCTTAAATTAAAGAGTATATATGCACTTAGGCTCTTTACCAATTATGCACTTATCTTTACTTCTGTAATCATAATTAACCATTGATTTGCTTCCATAATTGCAAGTACGAAGATAATACTTACCTGATACGATGATGCCTCCTTATTATAGAAGAAGCGGTTCAGCTTCGTCTTGTAGTTCTTCTCGGGATATCGCTCGGAGTCCTTCGGGATCATCAAGGGTTCCTCCGAGGGACAATCCATCCGAGAATCAAGCAACACTTGGTGCTAGTTCCTCTCTTGGAGTGACTCGTAGGACTCCATCTACAAATTCACGTAGAGTCAACCATATCAAGGAGATATTCATGGGTAGGGAGCCATACCCTTTGGTGGATGAGTCCTCGGAGTTTGATTTGATTCCTCTTAACCCGTCTCGATTGATAGGTAGAGGAAGTGTAGGATCCACTATGAGTACAGAGTGTGAGAATTCGGTAAGATCTCTTTTCACCGGTTATAACCTTGATTTTGAAGATTATGACATACTAGTGCCTTCATCGGGCCAGAGGGCTTACGCACCTCCCTCGGGTTATATGACCGTTTATACCGAACAGATGCGTTGTGGGTTACGGATGTTTTTCCATCCCTTTTTCCAAATACTCTTTCGGTATTGGCAGGTGTGTCCGAGCCAGTTAACACCGATTTCCTATAGCCACTTAGTGGGATATGTCCTTCGTAGTGAGCTTTTAAACCTTCCGATGTCCCCTTATCGGGTGGGAACAATATTCACCCTTCGACCTTGCTCAGAGGGAACTCCCTTTTTCAGCTTGACCTATCGGGATAAGGAAAATATCTTCACTCGTGTATCCAGTTCCCATTCTAGTAGAGGGGATTGGAGGCAGAGATTTTTCTTTGTCCGTCCGAGAGGTCAATCAGCCAGATCATGGGGTGTACCCATCCGATGGGGTCTGGGTTATATTGCCCCCAACACTGAAGCGCAAGGGCAAGTGAGGGAGGTATTGCTTGACTCGGGACTTTTCTCAGGTTCTCATGACATGTCGGGGCTATTGGATTTCCCCGAGGCTTTGATTTTGGCAGGTTTACAAGAGGGGGTGGAGGGATGTACTCCTGTTTCTCGTCCTCTTCACAGCAACTTTCATTTTCGTAAGTTTTACTAACCATTCTTTAACCTGTAAACTTTATAGGTGTTCTCGGACCGTTTTCCTACTGACAATTTTGGCAGGAGCGGAGATGGGTCTTCTACAGACGTTTTCTTGGGGAGGGCGCTGCATAGGAGTCCCGGGAGGCCGGAGGTGGGTGATTCCTCTCCCCTTGTGAGTGAGGCAATGGTTGAGATTTCCTCGGAGGAGGAGGAACCTCTAGCAGCCCCCCCAGTCAGTTATATAATTCCTTCTGGGCCATCGGATCCGATAGCAGCTCTTTCCCAAACGGACTTCTACCTGAGTCCCATAGCATCACAGCCTATTCCTCATAATTCTACCGTGGTAAATGTATTAGAGGAGTATCTTCTCTCCTCTGGTACAGAGGATTTGCCGCCCCGGGAAGATATTCCTAATCGTATTCATGTGCCACCGCCCGAGGAGTGCCCTTCCCTCGAGAGAACTCTTCCCCCCGGGGTTAATCAGGATGTTTCTCCTCTCGGATCAACATTGGGATTTTGCCGAAACTTTCTTAGTGGTTTATTGAACGTAACAGATTGTGAGCTGATAAAAACCCTTTCGGTACCCGTTCTCCAAGATTTAGCCTGTAAAGACCTGTGTGAGGTATTTATTTATTTTATTTAATACTAACCTGTCTTCCGGTCTGATGCCACTTTTTGTTTTTTGAGCAGATTTATATGGTGTTGGATGCTCTTGGATCTTACGGAAGTTCCTTTTCAGATCCAGGCTTAGTGTATCGTCGTCGGGATGAGTTAGAGCGAGGTCTCTTGGAGGCTCAAGTGGAGATAGCTCATTTGAAGGAAGTTCATGAGTCCGCTCAGGACACTCATATCCATGTGTTACAATCCGAGAAGGATAAGGCGTGGGAATTAGAGCGCCAATTAGTGCTTGAAAGAGCCCGCGTATCAAATTTAGGGAGGAGAATTGAGGAGTTACGTGGCCAAATGCGGTCCTCGGAGGAGCAACTAACGCAGGCTATCCTGGAAAGAGATGTCTTGAGTCAGCATCTGCTAGGGATAACTCGTTCTCATGCGGTAGAGGTGGTTATGGCCCGAGTCCAAGCTGTGTTGGAGGTGGTGGGCCCATCCAATCTTCGTGAGTCTCTTCGAGGTGAGATGCGTGACTTGGTGCACATAGGCTATAAGTTGTGCCAAGATGCCGTACAAGCTTTACCAGAGTTCCCCTCGGGCTTGCTCCTTCCTGAGCTCAACATTCGTCAAGTCTCCGAGGAGTTTCCTCCTTCACCTATTAGAGATTTTGTGGCCGGAACTGTGTTCTTTGATGACCCAGTCTCCCTTTCCGAGGAGCAACGCCGAAGACTTATCCGAGAGGGGAAACGTCCCATGGGAGGGACTTAGCTTGTAAATGAGTTTAGTTCATAATACAGAGGGTTTTTAGTGTTATCGGGTTGTCCTGATGCCTCATATATAGAGCCATCATTTTGTCGGACAACTCTAATTTCTTTTGTACTATACCCCCTCGTATATGAACACTCTTTTTATTCATGTATAACTATTACATTAAGCATAATACTTTCTAAGGTTGCTTGCGTTCCACGTGTTGCGAAGTATTGCTTCCTCGGAGTTGGCAAGCCGATAAGTCGCCGGTCCTACAATTTCCACTATCTTGTAGGGTCCTTCCCATCGTGGATCTAGTTTACCCACATTCTTAGAGGCCCCTACTCGTTTCATCACTAAATCTCCAACTTGAAAGGTTCGGGGTTTTACCTTGGCATTGTAATATCGTGACATACGAGCCTTGTACTCTTCCATTCGGAGGGCTACTCGGGTCCTTTTTTCCTCGAGGAGGTCAAGGGCAAGGGCTAGATTTGATCCATTGGCCACTTCCTCGTATTCCTTGACTCGCCAACTTTCTAGGGAGACTTCTGAGGGCAAAACAGCTTCACATCCATAGGATAAACTAAAAGGGGTTTCGCCCGTAGCGACACTTTGCGTGGTCCGATAGGCCCACAATATCCCGGGTATCTCCTCAACCCACTTAGCTTTATGCCAATCAAGCTGGGCCTTCATGTTCTTTAAGAGGGTTCTGTTGGTTCTCTCTACTTGGCCGTTTGCTTGAGGGTATCCCACGGAGGCAAAGCGATGTTTTATCTCCCAGTGATCGCACCATTTTTGTAACCCTTGATCCATAAACTGTAAACCGTTGTCACTTACTAGGCTCCGAGGGACACCAAAGCGACAAATAATACTCCTCCAGAGAAAATTGATAACAGCCCCCGCGGTTACCCTAGCTAGGGGTTCCGCTTCCACCCATTTGGTGAAGTAGTCAACGGCTACTAGCAGAAATTTCTTTTGACCGGCATCAGGGATGAGGGGTCCAAGTATGTCAATACCCCACTTAGAGAAGGGGCAAGGGTTCAAATGGGGTTCCCAAGGAGCTGCGGGTTGATAGGTCCGAGGGGCGTAAGCTTGGCACCCTTTACACCTTTCGGCATGGCTTTTACTGTCTTTGGCCATCGTGGGCCAATAGTAGCCTTGTCGAATCAAGCGTCCGACCATGCTTTCGCCGCTGGTATGGCTTCCACATACTCCCTCGTGAGTTTCTGCTAAGGCTAGTTGGGCTTCTTCCTCATTAAGGCATCGAGCATGGGGATATGAGTATGTTCTTCGAAAGAGTATTCCGTCTTTGAGGAAGTATCGGAGGGTTTTTCTGAACATCATTCGCCGAACATTTTTGTCCAAGGAGTATCCCTCGGGATTCTGTAAGTAGGCCTTGATAGGATTTACCCAGCTAGATAAGGGGTCTGAAATGGTATTTACCTCTTGGTCTTCACTTTTTTCAGACTCATTGACGTGAAGTAGAGTAATCTTCCGAGTATGTACTGCGGCTGTTTGTGTAGCCATTTTGGACAAAGCGTCCGCCTCTTGGTTTTCTTTTCGGGGAATTTGAACTATATCATACTCTTCGAACCATTCGGACCTTTGACGGACAACTCGGAGGTACTCTTGCATCCTTTCTTCTTTGGCCTCATATGACCCCTTAACTTGCTGGACAATCAATTGGGAGTCACTATGGAGGAGTACTCTATTTATTACCCCTTCCCTTGCTAGTCTCATACCAATGAGGAGAGCTTCATACTCAGCTTCATTATTAGAGAGGGGGTAATCTATTCTGACTGCAAAATGGAGTCTTTCCTCTTCCCCTTCTTGATTTACCAATACTACTCCAGCCCCCCCATGTGTGCTTACCGAGGATCCGTCTACATATACATGCCACTGTGATTCCTTCTCCTCGGATCCAACGCTCGTAAGTTCTGTTACAAAGTCTGCCAGAACTTGCGCTTTAATTGATGGTCTCGGAGCATAGGAGATGTCGTACTCAGTAAGCTCTACGGCCCATTTTATCAGTCTCCCTGATGATTCAGGCTTATTAAGAATTGCCCTCAAGGGGTGTTTAGTTAGCACCGTGATTGGATGGCATAGAAAGTAGGGACGTAGCCTACGAGCCGTAGTAACCAATGTTAGAACGAGTTTCTCAGTTAGGGTGTATCTGATTTCGGCTCCGAGGAGGGTTTTGCTGACGTAATATACCGGGTGATGTTCCCCATCTTGTTCTTTGACTAAGACAGCGCTAATAGCCTCTTCTCCGACTGATAAATACAGAAACAACTCTTCTTGGGGTATAGGTTTCACCAGTAAAGGTGGTTTCAACATGTACCTTTTTAATTCTTCGAGAGCTTCCTCGCATTGGGGGGTCCACTGAAATTCCTTGACATTTCGAAGTATCTTGAAGAAGGGAAGCCCTTTTTCTGCGGACTTGGAGACAAACCGACTCAACGAGGCCATTCTTCCAGTTAACTTTTGGACATCTTTCACCGTCCTCGGGGTAGGTAACCCCATGATAGCTTCTGCTTTTTCGGGGTTTACTTCGATTCCCTTCTCCGTAACCATAAATCCCAAAAAATTTCCTCCTCGGATCCCAAAGGAGCACTTCCGAGGGTTAACTTTCATGCCAAAGTTGTTCATGATGACCAACGCTTTTCGTAGGTCCTCGGGATGTTCTTCGGAAGTATTACTCTTAACTACCGTATCATCCACGTAAACCTCTACTGACTTCCCAATAAGTCCTGCAAACATAAGACTTACTAACCGTTGATAGGTAGCTCTAGCATTCTTTAGCCCGAAGGGCATGACTAAATAACAAAATGTGCCTGCATCCGTGATGAAACTGGTCTTATCTTGGTCAATAGTTGCCATCGGGATTTGGTTGTACCCTTGGTCTCCATCTAAAGTTGATAGTAACGCACATCCTGTGGTAGAATCAACTAATTGATCTATGCTCGGTAAGGGGTAACAATCCTTCGGGCATGCTTCATTGAGGTTAGTAAAGTCAACACACATTCGCCATCTTCCTCCGTGCTTAGGAACCAGCACGACATTAGCTAACCACTCAGGGTAAATAACTTCTCGTATTTGCTTTAAATTGAGAAGGCGTTGTATTTCCGAGCGGATGATCTTGTTACGCTCGGGGCCCATTTTCCTCTTCTTTTGTTGGATAGGTTTAGCTTCGGGCTTTACATTAAGGAAATGTTGACATACCTTATTGCTGATTCGTCCGGGCGGCCCCCCTTCCCACGCAAAGAGGTGATGGAATTGCTTGAGAAGGGAAATCAGTTGGCCTTCTATGACTGGAGCCATATGGGTGCCCATCTTGATTACTTTCTCGGGGCTTCCTTCTACTAATTCTACCATTTTTAACTCTTCCACATGTTGGACTCGTGTTTCCTCGGTTTTACACTTCTTGTTATTTCCGAGTGAGGGTCCGTCCCCTTCCGAGGGAATGGCATTCATACAGCATTCTCTGGCTTTAGCCTGACTTCCTCGAACTTCTCCGATTCCCGAAGAAGTGGGAAACTTGACTTTAAGATGCAAAGTAGAGGGGATAGCCTCGAAGGCCCGAATAGATGGTCTTCCGCAGATGACATTATACGTTCGTGAGGAGGCCTCCACTACCCAAAACTTAATAGATTCCGTTCTTCGAAGGGCTCCTTTCCCCCATGACATTGGGAGAGTAACAGTTCCGAGGGTTTGACAAGCTTCCCCTGAGAATCCTACTAACGGGACCTCAGCGGTTTCCAATGTTTCTTGTTTCAACCTCATAGCAAGATAAGTAGGTAAGAAGAGCACATCCACGGAGCTACCCGTATCTATGAGGATTCGTTGGATTTCATACCCGTAGATGACAGCAGAAATAACCAATGGATCTTCGTGCGGATATATTACATCCGTAAGATCCTCGGGTCCGAAAGTGATGCTGGGCGGTTTTGACCCTTGAATGGAGCAGACAGATAATCCTTGCTCTGCTCGTCGTGCTTCTTTCAGATATTTCTTCTTTTTACCCTGAGGTGTCATGGAGATTTCACCCCCTTCTATCATATTGATGGTTCTCCCTGTCGGGGGATTGTTTTTATAAGAGTCTGGTGGAGGAGGTAGACTTTGATATCCTGTCGTTTTCTCTCGTAAATTTTGCCGACGGTCTTTAATTCTCTCTCGGGATTGGAGACGTCCAGTTGTCCCCTCTCGTGACTTCCGACTAGGCATCCTTTCTTCCCTTTCTTGTTCCTCCTCTTCCCTTCGTGATCTCTTCCAAACATTTGCCTTGGGCTCCTCGAGATTATTTTCCTTGAGGTAATTCTTCAAATACCCTATCTCTAACAGGCGGAGTACTTCTAAGCGAAGGGTAGTACATTCTTCCGTAGTGTGCCCATAAGTTTTATGGTATTTACAATATTTCCCAGTGTCCTTGTCTCGGTTAGGAAATTTAGTCGGTCTGGGCCAGTGCAACTCGTTGCTACCCCTCATTATGTTGAGCACTTCCGGTGGAGTAACAGTCATCGGGGGTAAGTGCACGGGTCGGAGGAATTTCTTAACCACTCCCCCTTCATCTTTGCGCTGAGGAGGTTTTCCTTCCTTATTCTTTTCTTTAATCTTTGCTTCCTTCTCGGCACGCTCTAAGTGTTCACTATCCTCCTGCTCCATTTGCTTCTTTGTTCCCTCGGCCTCTTCCATCAAAATGTGTACTTCTGCCTTTTGCATTAGCTCATTCATGTCCGTAATGCGATTTCCCATAAGGTATCTAAAGAAGTCTCCCGTTCAGAGTCCTTGGGTTAATATGTCCGCCATGATGGTCGGGCTAACGTTGGGAACATCTAGGGCTTCATCCGTGAAGCGCTTTATATATTCTCGTAAAGATTCATCCTTTTTCTGCTTAATAGTAAAAAGATGTGTGGCAGATTTGGGGTACCTTCGATTGCAGGCGAATTGTCGTACGAACAAGTGAGCTAATCGGTCAAAACTCGTGATGGAACGAGGTGGAAGGTGAGTAAACCAGGCTTGGGCCCGCCCTCCGAGGGTAACAGGAAATACGCGGCATAACACGTGGTCGGGGGCGGAAGAGAGGTCCATTCCAGCTAAGTATTGATGGATGTGATCCTGCGGGTCCCTTCCATCAGCTTCTCCGGTATATAGCGGGATATTGACAGGTTGCATCCCCGAAGGGATGGCAGCTGAAGCAATTTCGGGAACAAAATGAGAGGTCTTGAATGTAGGATCTTCCTCGGGAGCCATGGTCTTCTTGAGGTCACCTAATTCTTTTCGTAAATCATCCATCATTCCCCACAAGGAATGCTCAACCTCTCCTCGACACTCCGAGGGGCGAGAAATTTCTTCCCGACCCCTCACTGGAGTTCTTTCACGAACTACGTACCTTCGAGACGTTTGTCGGGGTGCCTGTTGCCACGGATTCCAATTTGGGTTCCACGCCATCGGATGTGCATCTCCTTCCGAGGGGAAACCACCGTTCTCGGAGAGCACGGGGGACGGGCGTCCGAGAGGTTCATCCCTCCCGGGTGTTCGTGCAGCGTCTATAAGTCTTTCATAGACAGATCGGGGAATATTAATAAAATCTCTTGTACCTGATTCATAATTGGACAAAGTTTCTTCTGAGCTGTTGTTCGGGAAAGGAAGGCTGTCACTTTCGAAAAGATCATCCATCCTAACTGACGTCTGCTTGAATTCTCTCGAGGACAGATATTATGGCGTTCCCACAGACGGCGCCACTTTGTTAACGGGTTGGGAATTATACCCTATTTAACGGAAGATATTTATTTGGGTTAGAACGCCCTGTCCGTGATTCAGAGGCAACGATAGGTGGAAATAACAAGAATAATTGCAAGAATATTTCCTTCCTTTATTCACTGAACTTTTTCCTCCTTTCTTCTTTTTATGTGTCTGAATGCCAAGTTGTAGTAAGTAAGCTAAGTTATCTCAGGTTGTTTTTCTTCTACTGATCATATCCCTTTATATAGACTTGGGTAGGGGCAGGTGTCATTGTGCATGTGCTTTGGTAAGGATAGGTGTCGTCGTTATATTGATACAGGTGTGAAATTAGGATAATGTTTATCTCTTATCTACTGGATGCTGACTGGATGAGTCTCTGTGTTTCCTGATATCTCCGAGGGCTTCTGGTGTAGATGATTTTGATAGATCTATTCTTCCGAGGGACTTTATTTCTCTTTCTTGATTGGGGTCTTTTCTTCAACAATCAGGAGCGATCTCTGTGGGTGTAAATGTGACCTCCGAGGACCTGGTTTGATCTCCGAGGACTCGCTTTAGTCTCCGAGGGCTGTGTTTGTTTTACTGAAAGTGAGATTTCTTTATCAGAGTTCTCGGACTACATTCATTGGGTGTTCTTGTATTTATTTCTTGATTTTCTCCAAAATTGGGTCCTCGGATAAGTCCGAGTGTCGTCTTTTCCGAGGAGTGTTCAGCAAGGAAGTTTTCTTGTAAGTTCATAGGACTCGGGGTCCATTGTGGTCCCTCTTGGCGCATTTGGTGGATATCGGAGTCGTACGGGTCCATCGGGGTTTGCTCTTTTTCCGATGCCGTGTTGATATCTGTTTTTCGTTCACCGTTTTGACTTTCCAAGGGACGCTTAGGTTTCTCCTCGTGTGCTCTTGTAAACCTCTTAGGGTAGGGCAATCCTCCGAGGGGTGTTCTTTATAGGTACATCTCATCGGAAGTACTCGTGACAATAGTATTGCCCATATATTGTTTTTTCCGAGTAGGAGTAAACTTCTTTATTTTATTTTTAGGGTTAACAATGTCACCGCAATCCATATATATATTTTGATATTTGCTCGATATGGCGCGTACAAAGTCTAAAAATCGAAGTAAACATGTAGTGTCGCCCGAGAATATTTATGATTCTCGGAGAAGGAATGAGGAAGATGATCCCTCTAATGTGGGCCCATCTACGGGCAATATTGCTTCGGAAGATAATCCAAACGATACAGTTAGAAATGAATCAGCAACTCAGCCCCTGGCAATCTCTCCGATAATTGGGGTTCTGGTCGTTCTGATATGTCTCCGGTAGATCGTTCTACGATGAGACTCGGTGGTGTTAGCGCTGGTATTTGGGTACCCATTGTGAGTGATTTTGAACGTCATGAATATGTTGTCCCACGGAGATTAGTGTTGACGCCAACTGCTATTGGTGGATGTATAAAAGTTGGGACTAATCGTCAGATTCGGATAATGGAAGATATTAATGCTGAAGACGAGAGAATTGCTGCCAATGTGGCTAGATTCAATGCGTCTCATCCCACATTCAGGAATGAGCGAAACATAAATGAAACGAGCTCTTCCCATTCAGGGAAAGATTAGTGGTACGCCTCCACTAAAAGGAAATTGGCGGAGGAAGAATCTGCTTGCGAGGCTCAGGACATACCTCTGCCTCCACTTAGGCGCCCGCGACCTTCAGGGAACCCGAGACCGGCCCCTCCAGGGAGCCTTGTTAATTATGATTTCCTCAACGACGAAAATTCCGAATCATTGAGCGCCACACTGGGCGGGTATAAGTTAAGAGAGGAGCAAGCAGGCGAGATAATGTAGAGTCTATGGCCTCAGTTGGATCTCCAAATCATAATAAATCGGCTAGGATATGCAGATCTGGCCCGCTTTGGGCGCTTATTATTTGTTGCCGTTATTTTAGCAGTATTTCGACTGTGCAGGGATTATAGTGGTTTGGCTGAGGTGCAGAGCCAACATAATGTTGTCGTCGATAATTTACGTGCTAATATCCGTAGTGGGGATTATAGCCGCCGTAATGCACCGAAGCGTGTCAAAGAGGCATAACAAAAAGCATCGAAAGTTGTACACGACGTACATGATGTTGAAGTTAAGGCTAAGAAATCCAAGGAGAATGTTGAAGTACTGCGTGCTGAAATAGCCGCGATAAAAAAGGAGAATAATTTCTTGAAGCGTGAGAATTGTTCTCTTAAAGCGTCGAATGTTGACGCGGACAATGGCATTGCCAATTTGCATCGTCGTATTCAACATTTCGAGTCTGAGGATTATAAATGTTCCATTGCTCAAAATTTTACACATAGTAACGTTTATAAATTTCTCGAGTTACTCCGCGGTGCTGCAGACATGAAATATGGTATGGAACTTGGCGTCGACCAAACTGGTCATCTAGGGTACCTCAGAGAGGGTTTTCATAAAGGTATGCTTGAAGCTAGTCGTAATTCGAGAATGGAGATTCCAGAGGCTAGTGGTGATGATAATGACGATTTACATATCCCTAGGCCCGATGATTCATTCTACGCCGTGTGGCGCAATCGTAAAAAACAAAATGTGACAGGCTCCAGCTCTTTGATGCCGAGCTCTTCTCTGACGCATAAAGGAAAAGAGAAATGCGCTTCTAACGCTACTTCGAGCGATTCGGAGAGTATTAAGAAAGCTCTTCACGACGCTTTTGGTTTGAGTGACGATGAAGCAGGTTTTCCTCCAAAAACGTCGAGGTCGACGATTTTCTTGCGGAGTCCCCCAAAAGTGTCCAGTTTTGAAGACGTTCCTTCTGCGACCGTGGATAAAAGAAGTAAGGCGAAAGTCGTATCAATGAATTTTGATCCCACAAAGATCTTGCCAGGTGGAACGTATCCTTCCTGAGATGACAGAGTTTTTGCGATGGAAAGTAATGCGCCTGATCACTCATTTAATGCTCAGGATCTGATTTCTCCGAGTAGATATCAGCTTGACAATCCAACTGAAAGAATGGAAGTTTCTTTGCCCTATAATTGGACTCAAACAGGTGAATGGATTCTTACAGAGGATCAAATTCATGGCAATTGTGCTAATTTCGCGCGTTCAGTGGGTGTGATTCTTCGTCAAGAGTCCCCCCATTCTTCGAGCGAATAACAATGTTTAGGTTACATTATATTGACAATATTAAGCCTTTTGTATTGTATAGAGTCTTTGTAACTCTTTTGCAATAGTTTTTGATAAAAAACCTGATTCTGCCGCTTGATATCATAATCCTTTATTTATGTTTTACTCACATACTGTTCTTTCCAACACATTTCAAGGCATGTTTCTCTTTCGTTTTTTGCTGTTTATTTAAGATTTATTTTATGTTTAATAATGGTTTTTGATGTCATCGTGCATATTCGTTATAACGATTGTACTTGTCATGAAAAGTATGAGCATCTTGGGCAATCATTACTGTTAGGGTTATTATGTTATACCTGAGATTTTTGATCACTTGGGCCTCTTGCTTCGTCGTTATTGTGTCTGAAACCTGCATGAGGGGTTGGACCACTTTGGGCCTTCTTATCCCACCGTCATGTTCTTCCGTTCTTCCGTCAGGCATCAGGGGTTGGACCACTTTGGGCCTTCTTATCCCACCGTCATGTTCTTCTGTCAGGCATGAGGGGTTGGACCACTTTGTGCCTTCTTATCCCACCGTCATGTTCTTCTGTCAGGCATGAGAGGTTGGACCATTTTGGGCCTTCTTATCCCACCGTCATGTTCTTCTGTCAGGCATAAGGGGTTGGACCACTTTGGGCCTTATTATTCCACCGTCATGTTCTTCCATCTGGCATGAGGGGTTGGACCACTTTGGGCCTTCTTATCCCACCGTCATGTTCTTCTGTCAGGCATGAGGGGTTGGACCATTTTGGGACTTCTTATCCCATCGTCATGTTCTTCCGTTGGGCATGAGGGGTTGGACCACTTTGGGCCTTCTTATCCCATCGTCATGTTCTTCTGTCAGGCATGAGGGGTTGGACCACTTTGGGCCTTCTTATCCCACCGTCATGTTCACCTACGTCATTTGGCGGATAAAAATTGTAGTTAGTAACTTAAAGAGAATTGATAACGATTGAAGTGTATTTATCAAAACATCTGATGGAATTTATTTAATTTTATGCATAATAACGTCTAAGATGTTCCACATTCCAGGGACGCTTCTGTTGAACCCCTTTTAGAGATTCCAAATAATAATATCCTTTGGAACTTGCTCGTATGACTCTGAAAGGCCCTTCCCATTTCGGTTCGAGCCTTCGGATATGCTGTTTTGCTGCAATGCTTCTCAGGACCAAATCTCCTACTGCAAAATTTCTGAATTGAACCCTTTTATCCTAGCTTTTGGCCATTGCTGCTTTAAAAGCAACAGTACATTGATACGCATCATCCCTTACTGATCCTATCATATCCAGATCCATTTGTCTTAATCGGGCCGACTGCTCTGGATCGTAATCAGTAATCATGCGCGTTGGCATACCTATCTCTGCAGGTAAAACAGCTTCAGTGCCATACACAAGAACAAACGGGGTCTCTCCCGTGGAAGTTCTTGGAGTCGTTCTATATGCCCATAATATTCCTTGAAGCTCATCCGACCATGTTTTTCCTGGGTTCCTCACCCTCCTTTCGAGATAATCTTTCAATGTTTTGTTAGTGGATTCCGTTTGACCATTAGACTGTGGATGATACACTAAGGTCAGATTGTGTGATAATTTTAATTCTGTGAACCATGATTTAATCTCCTTTCTGCTGAATTGCGTGTCGTTGTCACATACAATTGACCTCAGGATGTCGAATCGACATATGATGTATTTCCAGATAAACTCAATCATATTCTTTTCCGTGATTGACGATATAGCTTCTGCCTCAACCCATTTAGTTTAATACTCAACAACCACTACCAAATATCGTTTTTGTCCTTTGGCTGGCAGAAACGGGCCCACAATATCAATTCCCCACTGATCAAATGGACATGCCACGTCGATGGGTTGTAGCTGATGCGCCGGTCTATGAATGAGACGAGCGTGGTATTGGCAACTATCACATTTCCTCGAGAAAGTTGTCGCATCTTTCAGTAAAGTTGGCCAATAATACCCTTGACGCAATATCCGTTGAGTCAAAGCTCGTCCCCCGGAGTGATTTCCACAACTACATGCATGGATCTCTTCCATGACATACTCAGCTTGAGTTGGAGTCAAACATCTCAAAAATGGTCTTTCGAAAGATCTTTTGTATAATTCTCCATTGTTGATAGTAAATCTATAAGCCTTATATCGCATTCTGCGCTGTGCATTCGGATCTGCCGGGAGAATGCCCTGATGCTGAAGATAAATCATGATCTCATCCTTCCAAGAGGGGTCTTCTTGTATTGCCAATATAAACTCCACCCGTGCTTCCGTGGTAATATATTTTGATATTTCAATCGAAGGTTTATCAGCAACCATAAGTGTGATTCGCTTCTCCACCAGAATCTCCGAAGAACTCGCAAATTTAGGGAGCGTGTCTGCCTTTGCATTGTCGTCCCTAGGGATCTGAGTAATGTCAAAGAATTTGAAGTTCTTTGCCAATTCTTTTATCTTTGCGGCAAACAACTTCATTGTTTCCTCACGCGTCTCATACCTTCCTGAAAAATGATTAGTCCAAAAACGAGTCTGTGAATACGTCCAGATGTTCAATGTTGAGCCCGAGTGCCATTTTGACACCGACAATAACTGCTTCGTACTTGACTGCATTATTCAATACCATGTAATTCAAGCTGATAGCAAATTCAAATTCCCTTCGTTCCGAGGACAGAAAATGGATTCCAATTCCCTCTCCGTGAGTGGTTGCAGATCCATCTGTGTGTAATATCCACGTTGTGGTTGCCCTGCTGGTTCCAGCTTGGTTTAATATAGAAAAAATACAGCTTGCGGTCTCGATTACATTGTTTCTCAGAGTCTCGGCCATAAAATCTGCTAAAGCATGTGCTTTGATTGCAATTCGCGGTTTAAACTCCAATCCGAATTCACTGAGTTCAATTGCCCATTTCACCAATCGGCTGAAGGTTTCAGGCTTTGCCAACACTTGCTTCAACGGTTTGTCTATTACCACAGTGATTGGGTGAGATTGAAATTATGGTTTCAATTTCTGAGCCGTAACAACAATTGCTAATGCGAACAACTCTATTTTCAAGTAGTTTCTCTCCACCCCCCTACAGTACTCTACTCACATAATGAATGGGTAATTGCGGAGTGCCCTTTTGCTTGAGTAATACTGTACTGATAGCGTTCGTGGATACTGCCAAATACAGATACAACATTTTATTTTCCTCAGGTTCGGCTAACAACGGCGGGCTCACCAGATAATTCTTCATTTGTCTAAAAGCCTCTTCACACTCTGGCGTCCAAATGAAATCTTTGTTTCGTTTTATCACTTTAAAGAAAGGGAGATTCTTTTCTGCAGATGTTGATATAAATCTTCCCAAAGCTGTCAAACGGCCCACCAGACATTGAACGTTCCTCACCGTTCTTGGTGATGGTAGATCCAATACTGCCTTTATTTTATCAGGGTTGGCTTCAATTCCTCTTTCATTTACCACATAACCTAGAAACTTTCCCGTTGTTACCCCAAAAGTGCATTTTTTGGGCTTCAATTTCATTATGTAGGTCCTCATGATAGTGAAAGCCTCATCCAAATGTCGCACATGTTCCTCGGCTTTGAGACTCTTTACTAGCATATCGTCAATATACACTTCCACTGATTTTCTAATTTGATGGTAAACCATTTTAGCTACCAGCCTTTGAAAAGTTGCTCCCGCATTTTTCAACCCGAACGGCATTACTCTATAACAATACACTCCGGTGTCCGTGACAAATGTTGTCTTGCTCTGATCCTGCATCCATCATGCTTAGCAATGCACATCCTGTCGTGGAATCAACAAGTAAATCTATTTGGGGCACTGGAAAAGGATCCCGTGGGCAATGTTTGTTTAAGTCTGTATAATCCACACACATTCTCCATGTCGCTTCTTTTTTCAAGACTAAAACAACATTGCTCAACCACTCTGAGAACCTTATAGCATAAATATGTCGTGCTGCTAAAAGTTCTTGTACTTCTTTTTCGGCAGCTTCATTCTTTTCTTTGCTAAAATTTTACTTCTTTTGCCGTATCGGTTTCGCGCTCTTGTCTACATTCAAACGATGTACTATGATCCTAGAGTCTATCCCGAGAAGATCGGAATCGGACCACGCAAATATATCTGAATTACGCCGGAGACAATCCACCAAGGCAGCCTCTATTATCCAATCCATTTCTGCTCCAATTTTTATTATTTTCTCATTGCTTTCCTTAAACAGTTGCACAATCTTGAACTCTCCTAAAGGCTCCATCTTACATTCTTGCCATTGTTTTAATAATTGACTTTCTGCTTTATCTCGCGCCTGCTCTTTAGGCTCAAATCGCTTTTGACTATGATCTGTCTCTGTTTTGATCTTCTTCTATGTTTCCCTTTTTACAACCGCATACATGTGTCGTTTATTTGTCATACTAGTTGTTTATACCTAAAACAATGTTAACGGTGTTCTCACAAACGGCGCTAATATTTTGGTCTTATTTCGTCACGGTAATAGAACACAGTAAAACAGTACAATTGACATATAAATAACCAAAATAACGTTAATCCAATAAAACGAACGGACTAACTTTGTCCGGAACACCTACTATATATTACAGGTCTTGAATTGCTTTAGATATTTTAATAAGACAAATTTACATACGCATCGAATTCTGAAGGTTCGATGCGCGCCTCGAATGATGCTGATTCGATGCCGAGTTTATTCAATGACCGCTGATTCGATGTGAGTGTATCGAATCACTGAGATTCGATGTTGCTACGACTCGAATTGGATTGATTCGATGTCAGATTGTAATAATTGTGCCGGTGTCGAAGGCAGTGAGGCATCGAACGAATGTGCGTATCGAATAGGCTTCTTCGATGTGGTAAGAGTTGGACTCAGGTTCGATCTCCTATAGAAGATCAAGGGGTGGGTTATATATAGGTTCCGTCTCGCGGGACCCACTGACAGCTGCCAAATACGCATCGAATCGACACGATTCGATGAGTTCCGATTTGATGCGCGTATCGAATAGTGCTTGTTCGATACGTTGTTGGGCCGGCTCTATAACTGTATTGGGCCCATCCTCAAATTCCCCAATCACTAGGGTTGTGCATTTGCATCAGATCGAATCGAATCAGATCTAAATCACTAGGCTCGTAGAAGATTTCGATCCTGGAGAATTGAGGATCGAAATCAAATCAATTTAAAATGATTCGATTCGATCCAAAATTATTCGATTTCGACCCGATTCGATTCGATTTTGATCTTTTTTTTTTCTTTTTTGTCATTTATTTTAATATCAATGAAACAAACCCACATGATTGATTATTTTGCATCTAAAATTAAAGAAAACTTAAATAAACATAAATACAATGACAATTTAAAACAAATTAACATACATTAGTGAATTTCTCCTTACAAAATACTAACCAAATGTTCAAATAGAAATCCCAAAAGAGAAGACAGACGAGCAAACGACGAGCGAGATAGAAGAAACGGTCGCGAGCCTTCACATAGAGGTTTTTTATACTATTGTTTTGTTTCATTCCTGCTTTTTCCAAAACAAAAAACGTGGCTTTTTTTCACCAAGGAAAAGATGTTAAGTGTTATATTTTTTTAATATATTAAGTTAATTAGTAACCTTTTATTAACATTACATATACTACTATATATTTATTTATTTTAAAAAAAATAAGATGAGTATTCGATTCGATCCGATTCTTAACCTCTAAAATTGAGGATCAAATTAAAGGGGGGTTCGATCCTGAGGCCAAAATCAAAAGTCGGATCAAATATTCGATTCGATTTTCGAATTGGATCATTCGATCGATTTTTACCCGATTCGATCAATTCGATTTCTTTTGTATAATTAACTATTTTCATGCTGCAAAGCAGTTAATCCGGGAACTGTACATCAAGAGTCAAGACCCCATAAAAAAAGTGAAGAATAGTTTAAAAAAGGAATCACTAAAGCTCTAACGTAACTTTCATTAATATATGTCATAATGGCATGACATGTATAAAATCAATGAATAACAAATAAATTATCGGCGTACTGTAAAAATAATCAATAACAAGTTCGCAGGAGTTTAATCACAATCCTGCAGTAAACGGCACACCAGTAGAAGGCAACCAAGCCCGACCCGCGATAAGACTCGACACCGTGAACTTTGATGCCTCGCTCGTGCTCGTTATGGCATGATAACCTGGCCATCTGACCCGGGTCCTAGTCGAACCTGATGGCCCGAAATTTTTGTACTCCCCATAGTACAAAGTACTCAAAGCAAAGTCCGTATCTTCCCACCTCGACCAACCCTCAGGCACAACCAATCTGTCGATGTACGACTTCATAATCACAGTTCGCGAGTACTGCTGCCAGGGTCGACCCAAATACGTTTTGTACGATCTAACAACGGGCAAGAGGTCCGGAGCAGCCATGATTCGTGAATTGTGGATCGAGATGCCGGTGTTTTGAAACGGATCACCCCGGCCCTGCGCCGTGATCACATTGGCTTGACCCCATAAAGGCTTTCGAACGTAGATCATGCAGTTTTGGAACACTGCTGCGGCATTGCCAAATATGAAGTCGATTGTGCCGTAAATGTAACATAATTTGTAGAATTGACGTTGGGCGTGGACGAATAGAGTATCTTGATATCCGTCGAAGGCGCATGCGTAGAATACGGAAAGATCGGAGGCCGATCGAAAAGCTACAGCTTGCCCGGCTTGTGGCCCCGCGGTGTTGCGGAATGTGATTCCACGAGCTATGAATCCGATACCATCAACTCCTGAAATTGTTCATCACACTTGACTCATCACATAAAATTTAGAATATTCTAAATTACTTGCATATAATTAATGTAGCTTAGAGTAACTTGATATAAAACAATGTTTCGGAACAGACTGGCCTGCTTCACTAATTAAATTGTAAGTTGTCAGTTATCACATATATTACAATTAACATATTAATTCGCTTCTTAAAAGTCAACTTCCGCATAATTCTAAATTCTAATTTTGATTCTGCAACTTGCTCACAAGGATATTACGCTGAAAATCACTAAAATGTGAAATTAAAAACTACTTGTTCCAATTTCTGGTACATCGAATCTGGCATGCACAAATTTAAACTGGAGCCTAACCATCGCTCTCTCGGAGGTAGCACGTGATAGATAGTGCACCAAATTGTGCTGCCAGATTCTATCACGTACATATAAAGTCGCTTATTATATTATATGTTTTCAGTTATATGCTAATTCATAGAACTATTTGTTTCTGATATTTCAATAGCTAGCAAGTTTACCATTCTTAAGATGCACTTAGTCATATTTATAAGTTAAGTAGAGCATTCAAACAATAGATCTAATTATATTAGTGTACACTTCAAACATGATTTGGAATTCATGATACTTCAAAATCTAATCTTTAACTATACGCTCAAGCAAAATGAAAAATTTCGAAATATGGTTAACTGTAATAGCCGAGCTAGGTTCAACTATATTTCACTTTTTTTTCTGTTGCCAAACTTCTCTACACTAGCTAGCTACTTAACTACCTAACCTATTTAACTACCTAATAAACTTGGACAACTGCAATTAACTGAGAATATTCCTTATAGTAGAAAAATGTCTTCTAATTTTGTTCCACTACGTTGAAATTATATTCGTATCATGGATATTATTATGCATGGAAGTTGGACAAATTACAAGATATAAAACTTACCGAATGTCGCAGAACTATAGGTAGTAAAACCCGATTGAACGCTACGACTACCCGTTATGATCGTATTCCTTATCCCGTCCCCGATCAGCATCACCTTATTCATAGTCCTCCCCACCAATATATTCTCCCGATACACGCCTCTCTTCACATAAACAACCACCCGCCCATTCCCGATACGTCTCGATACCGCATAATTTATCGCCGCCTGAATCGACCTAAACCGACCCGACCCATCCAGCGCCACAACCACGTTCGGCCTTGACGCCAACGACATATCCTGCTGCAACAGTCTCCTCTCACCCGCCGTGACCCAATGTGGAAACCCGTCCCCGTGAAAATTTCCAAACGCGGTGGCGGTAGTAGAAGTAGTACTATTTGTGTTGGAATTATCCAACATAGCCCCGTTTGTGGCCAGGCTGTTACTGATGAGCTCGGACACATTCCCTGACAGGATCGGGGAACTAAACGTTGTCACGTTGAGCTCTCGCGACCCTGAACGACAGATCTCGATGTTTGTCAGGGCCGTGCTGAGCCACGTCTGGGCGTCGAAGTCCGTGAAACTCACGTTCGTTTGTATGTTCTGAAGCGTGTCATTGAGTTGGACAATCGTGTTGTCGATTAAATTGCTACAGTCTTTGTACACGGTCGTTCGCTTCTTGCTTTTGCCTCCGCAGCCGAGCTTTGTGGCATTGGTTTGAGCGTCCACGGCCCGTTCCAGGGCCACCAGGATCGTTAGCGTTCGGAAATCGGAGATGGATTTGGGGTTGAACCGATCGGAGTCCCGACCCATGAAGTAGTTACATTGGTTCGGGTGCGGAGTCGTGCTGCACCAGAGAGTTATGTCCTTGTTGTCAATTTCATCGTCTGATCCTAACACTTGATGGCATAAAAAGAAAAAACAGAGGAAAAAACAGAGAAAGAAGAAGGATTTTGACATTTTTGTTAAATTGATGTAGTGCAATTAATGTGTTATGGACTTACGGTGTACGATATGGGAAATGTGGTTTTAATTTCTGTCTTTATAGAGAACTATATGAATGTTGGGTTTGATTGTAATGGAGGGAAATGGAGCACGGTACTTCAATAATTTAAAAGATTGGATAAAATTATAATTTGATGATCAGAAGTTAATAAAATTTCAACACGGTATCGTGAAAATGACGAGATCCTTGTTTTATGGATCATAGCCATTACACTCAATTGTTGATGCATTTTTGCCGTATCATCGAGTCAAGAGCCCATTACAATTTTAATTAATTGGCTGGCATCTGTTTCGAAAGTCGCCATGACATGAAATTAATCTTTCTTAGACACTACACAATTAGTTAGTACTATGAGATTGCTTCAATTTTTGAACTTATAATTGAATTGCTTAGCGATTTTTTCGCTAATATTACAAGAAATTTAAGTGTGAATATGGCCTGTTGTGCGGCTGGACGAATTTCGAGGCTAAGCAAGATTAATTAACAAGGAGATTATAAGTAATTAATTCATTCAATTTTGGTGCGTCATTCCGTACACGATCGGGAATCATGGGTGTGTAAGTGTTTTCGACTTTTCGTATGTGGCTTGATTGTCAAGTGGTATAACATCCTTAGACAAAATTTGACCTTTAAGTAAGGAGAATATATTCTTCTCCTTATGATTAATTACCACAAAATTTTATATGAACATATGCATTTAATCCATGTGCTTTGGAGTTTTAATTACTCAAACTATTGGTGTTTAGATTAAAACAAAATGCTAATATTAAACTTACTCAAAATGTTCATTGAACTTACATTTTTGGAGCTATTAACAAAATATGTACGTAATCGACACAGCCGTTTGGTATCAAATATTATACTCTTATTGGAGACATGTAATATCAGGTGACATGTTATTAGTGTGTTTGATAACTTGTTGCACTTGGTCGACTAGATTTAATCCTACCAACTCGGTACTAGACGATATAATCCACCCTTTACGAATGTATTATATAATTTAGATCAAAATATATTGGACTAATAGAGAGGCCATTCGCTTAGGGTCATATAATCTTATAAACAATGTTGATCGTAGTGGTTGTAATTTGGAAAAACAAACCAGAAATTTAAGGCTATAGCAAGAGTTGAACACTTTCTCTTTAAAATGATAGTTGTTCTTCTCGGTGCTTATGGTTTGATCGGCAATCATTCTCAAGATACAATAATTATCTTTTTAATATAGCAGCACTTCAAATATTAAGAACGGCGAACAAAAATAAAGTTTTGAACTCACAAAATAAAACAAAAATAAAGAATAGAATCTATGAATGAGTAAAAAATGAAAAAGTAAGGGGGTCTATTTATAGATTTTGAAAGTTGGCATATGGGGTGATTGGACGGACACATTCTTTTTACGCCACAACTTTTTCGCCAGATTTTGCACACTTCGGTTGACTATGCACCCATTCATGTGATATGTGGCACTTTTTCTGCTGACGGGGTGTCTAGTTGATCGTTCGTTGTATGAGTTTTTCTGCCAGATTTCACCCTACAGGACACACTGACTCAACAAGATTCTAACACTGAATCATATTAAACTTGGTCCAAAAACAACCGGCCCAGATCAGGTCGAATGACGGAAACACGTGCGCGCTTTGTAGTATGGCTCATAGCATCTAGGTCTTTCCCTATTTAAAAAATATTGGGTTACCCCAAAGGGCCCAAACCCTTATGAAAAAAAAACAACTAATGAGGTGTACTATTTAGCCAAAACTTTCCATTTGGATTGTGACTTTTCACTTTCTCATACATTTCATTTGCTTTTTCAAAGTAACTTTTTTTACTATCTATCTTTAGCATTTAATTTTGCTTCATCCCCAATTTATTTTGAACAATTAAATATACTAAATTCATTTACACGAAACGTAGATTTCATTAAGCTAAAAAAATCTTAATTTAATAAAATGAAACCTATTAAAATAAATTATCGAACTTGTGAAAAACTAATTTTTCCAACAAATATTGCACAACAATTTGTAGTTATTATAATCCATAGACTTACTTATCGAGAAAGAAAAAACCATCGGACTTAGCTAGTCCTTATTTTGACTAGCAAACGCCTTTTCGCTAGATGATTTTTGAAAATAATGCGTTACATTTATCTTTGCTTTTTTCACATTTGGAACTTTTTTATCGTCCTTCCTCTATTTGACAAATTAAAGGGGAACTTTTGACCTATGCACAATTTATACACGGTAGTTGTAGTAACTTTATTAAACATGTGCGTAGCTATTTTTTCAGTTTGTTTTCATAATATTCTTTGCAACGAATCAAGTAGATATTTTACACTACAAGACTCAGGGGTCATTCGCGACCGTCTAGCGGTCGCCAGGGCTAAGTCACAGATGCGACCCGTCGTATCTCATCCGAAACCGCTAGGGCTGAGTACATATGTGACCTCTTCTGCAATCGTCAAGCGGTCGTCAGGGCTGAGTCACAGATGCGACCCGTCGTACCCCATCCACGACCGCCAAACGATCGCAGATGATATTTTCTACAATCGTCTGACGATCGCGAGTTTGCAACCACAAAATGGCGACTGCCAAGCAGTTGCAAAACAATCGCGAACGTCTGGCAGATGCTAAAAGCCTTAAGGTCTTTCGCAACCGCATGGCGGTTGAGAATAACCTCAAGGTCTTTTCCAACCGTCAGGCGGTTACTAATGGCCTTGAGGCTATTCCTGACCGCATGACGGTTGAGAATTGTCAAATAGGCTTTCACGACCGTTGGGCGGTCGCATATAATATTCATGTGATCGCGATCGTCCAGCGGTTGTGAATGACATGAATATTACTCCCGATTGCCCAGCGGTCGCGAATAACCTTCATTAAAATAAAAATAATAATATTTTTATAATTACCGGAATATTATTGTTTCAACAAAGTCCTTGTCCTTTGGAAGAACTATATTTTTTTATAGAAATTATATAGATACATACATATATATATATATATATATATATATAACAAAGAAATATGAGAGAAACAAACAATAGAACTGTAAAAGAATAAAAATAACATAAATAAAAAGTAAAGACATGACAAATGAAACGAAATAAAAAAAAAAAGATGAAAACATTAATTAAAGAGAAACTAAAGGTGTTATGTGTTTTTTTTTGGATATAAGAAAAGAAAAGAAGAGAAGAGAAGAGAAAGTTTAATGTTGTGTGTAATGACAAATTCTTGATCTCTGAAGTTAAAAGACAAGAAAAGATTATAAAATAAATTTGATAAAATTAAAAGTGCAATTGTGGTGCAATCTCTATTTGATCCTCTGGTTTTTTTTCTCAAATTAATGAATTTGAGATTTTCTTGACTTGAGTGGATTTGATTTTGATCTCTTCCAAGTGTATTTGAGTTGAACGTTAATCCAAGGGCTTTGAGATTGATCTTGAATTGACGATCTACTTGACTTGATATTTGCGACGAATAATTTGATCTTCGTCTTGAACTTGTTGAAGGTCAATCTCCTTTGGAGGAATCTTGATCTTCAAACTACTTGGATATTTGACAAACGTTGATTCGAGGGCTTGGCGGCTTGATCTCATACTTGATGGTTGATGAAGATTAGTATGATCTTCGTATTCAGTTCTTTGGATTTTTTGGGTATTGATCTTCCTGGATGGACTTCAATCTTCATAAATGGTTTTTCGAGGGTCTTAGGACTTGATCTCGGATTAAACGGATTTTTGACTTGAAGTCGAATAAAGAACGCTATGACCTTGGTTTTGGATTGTTGAATTCTTGGAGTTTGATCTTTCTCGGCAGAAGTGCAATCTTTAAAAACGTTTTTTTTGGATGGAATTGAGACTTGACGGCGGATTGAAAGAAGTTCTTTACGAAGAACACCTTGAAGATTGTTGAAGAATGCCTTGAATGCCGTAAAGAACGCTTGAAGATGGATGAATTTGGTGGAACGAAAAACTTATAGCTTTTTCCTCTTCAACTTGTGAAATTTTGTGTGTCATTTTTCTTTATGAGATGGCCTCTATTTATAGCTGTAAAAACCTAGAGCTCCTTGCTTGCGATTGGTCGGTTTTATTTTCAAGATAAGCATGGATTTAATTTGGCTTGCTTATCAAGAAACACATCCTATTTCCACATGGCTTAACATCATTGGTTGAAATACTCCATCTTTTCCATGTGGCTTTATTTGATTGGCCAACAATATATATTTGAAAATCAATCAATTAATCTATTAATAATTAGAATTTAATTTAGTAAAATTCCAAATTAAAAATAGAAATAATTAATTTAATTTCTAATAGTTATTTTGACACTTGTCAATATTCAATTGGAGGAGACAAAATTTATTTGTCTACATTGTGCTTTTTTTTAAGTGGGAAAAGAAAAGAAGAGAAAGTGTTGGGTTTTTTGTTTTTTTTTTTAAGTTGTAAAGGAAAACAAGAGAAAGTGTTGGGGTTTTTGTTTAGAGTATAATTTTTGTGTATTGAAAATTAGAGGGACGAATGGTGGGTATATATAGAATTTTGGATGAAAAGTTTGAATTTTTAAAAAATGCAAATTTCCCCTCAATCCCTCCAATTTCAGGGCTTTTGAGACCGTCGGGCGGTCGCAAAAGGCTTGATTTTGATAACAATTTTGTGTGTCTTCATGAAAAAAACTTTCTCAAGGTCTTAATATAATTTTTTTCAAAGTAAAACGCTAGATCTATTATCTTCCAAAGACCAGGGACTAAAAGACCAAGTCTGGATAAATGAGGACCACAAGGTCCATAAGAAACTTATGCACCTGGTCCATATAAGTTTTTTTTGTTAAAATGAATGCAACTCTATCTCTCTTTATGCATATAGTCATCTAACGATTTTTTTTTATTTTGCACTATATGTTAACTTTTTAAATATTAGGGCCTAATCTACTATATTATAAGAATTGGAAAAAAAAATATGTTAGCTTTTTTCCTCCAATTGTGTCCCTCTTATTTCATCTAATTTCCAATATGTTGAAGCTCAAAAAAATAAAAATAAAAAATAAAGGCCAGCCGCAATTTGGACTTTGTAGCTTCTTACTTCCTTCTTCCTCTTGCAAGTTGGGGAAATAATTCGCATATCAACCCCTCCGAACTACCTAATCGGCCGCGTGTGCGACGCACTAAAACGAAATAATAGTTACTAATTTGAGAATTTGAAATAACTGGTCAAATGACGTTAAAAAAACCTTGGTGAATGATGTTACAGTTTTTGAAAAATTATCTCTGCATGCTCGATGGACTATTTTCATCAATGACATGAAAAATTGAGGGTTATTGATAGCTCTAAATGGAAAATTCGGAAAGATTTTAATTTTAAATTTTAAGAGTAAGGGAGGGATGGAGGAAAAGGTGAACAAAAAGCACGCAGATAGAAGAGGGAGTAAGAAATTAAAATAAAGTTGCGGAAGAAAGATACGAAATAGAGTATGACAACTTTTTTTAATGAAATTGTTCACGGTATTTCTTTTTTATTATTATTAATTAAACTTTTTCTTTAGTTTCACGTAGGAGAAGAGCAAAATTCATTTTGGGCTTGGGCTCCACAACTGGTTGAGGTGGAATGGTGGATAGCAAATGATTTTTTTTTTTTGAACAATGATAGGTTATCATTTATTACAACAAAACCGCAGTTTTAGTACGAAGAATATGAGAAACAGAGAGACGCATTACAATTGAAGTACAATCGAAAAACAGTAAAGGTTGCATTTAGGTGGGAAATACGTCCCAAACACTTTATGCTGGCGACAACAAACAGGTTGATTGATCTTCTGTAGTCATCACTGTAGAGGCACCTAACTTTGCAAGTGTATCGGAAACTAGATTAATTTTATCTATAGTGAAACATGGTTGTGACACTCGTGAAATACATGATACTAGTTTGAATCTCTGTTAGTAGCCCCACGAGATGTGCCATCGTTGTCTGTGTTCTATTGATGCAATTAAGTTTAAAGAGGGAATCGATAGCAATGACAAGGTGTGATATCTACATAGCTCGTTGATGTTGCAGACGTCTCGAAGTGCCCATAATTCGTCTTGGTTGTTGGTGGAATATCGCACCAACTCAGAGAAAGCGAGCATGAAAGTGCCATTTGAGTCTCAAATTATACCGCTAATTCCTACAGGTTCTGGATTACCATAGGTCGATCCGTTCTTCAATCCAGAAGAGGGCCTTGTTGGAGTAGGGTGTGTGGATGGGCTAAAAGGTAGACCATTAGTATTGGGCTTTGGAAAATGTTTTTGTCCCAAATGTTGACTTTTAGGATTGACATTTTTTGAGGATTTGTCCGCCTCTCCCCGTGAGTCTTTTTTCGTCGTCATTTTTCGCGGTGGTCGTCGACGAATGATAGTCCGAAAAAAAAGAACTTCTCAGATAGTGAATCGAATTCAATTATAATTGTATTTGAACTGGGAGATTTCTTCAAAAGTTCTATAAAAAAGAACCAAATCGGCATCCTCGTCTTCACAATTAGAATACGGATGCAGTCTTTAAGTTCATGTTTCTTTCCGCTTTCTTTTTCTTTCTTCAAATTTTGTTCAGTCTTGTAGACTGAATAACATCCCCCTCTCTCTCTCTCTCTCTCGCTCTTGTTTTTTTTTTTGGCCGACTTTTGTTTTATTTTTCTTTTTGTTTGTGCAGCAACAAAAACATAGAAGATTGTAGCCAGATGCTTCAAAAATCAGCAGGTTCGTGGTGATGGTCCAAAGAGCAGCGAGAAGCAAGGATTTAGGAACAAAATTTCTTCTTTGTGTCCTGAGCTGAATTCAAGATTTATCAGCAACTTTTTCCTTCTTTCCAATTTTGTTTTTCATTGAATAACTCCTTTTTTTCTTCTTCTTTAATGTTGAATCTTGCGACACCAATTTCAAGTCGTGGCTTTTGGTAATTGGAAATCATGTGAAGTTGTGGCCAACATTGATGAACTCCGATCAATGGACTGACGATGTTGTGACAAATATTGACGAACTCCAATCAATTAAAAGAATGACATAACGAGTATCAATGGTCCTCCAACCGTTCTTCATCGTTGTTCGTGTTGCGTTCCTCTCATCGTCGAGTATCAAACGACAATTCTTCATTTGATCATTGGAGCGACACATTGCCAATAGAAGATGCTACGGAAAGAAGACATCCTTCATTGGTGCAATAGACAAAGACCTCCACAATGATACATGGCAACCCTTACGTTCATATTCACGCAAATTGCAACTTGGAAATTGTGAGGGCTTAAAGCGTGTAGAATTCCTTGACAAAATTCGGATCTCTTGCAAGAAAAGGAATAGCACACTCCAACCATAATCAATACAACCTCATTGGTGAGCTTGATGGAGGAGACATTCTTGTCACAACTCGACATCAAAGAAACCTTGAGGGATGAGACATTCATTTGACGACTCGGCATCAAAGAAGCCTTAAAGGAGACATTATTTTCACGACTTGACATCAAAGAAACCTTGAAGGAGACATCGTCTTCAAGACTTGGGTTCAAAAGGCAACCGAAAAGGAAGATAATTGCTTTCAAGATTTGGCATCAAAGACATTCAGCGGGATTGGACTTGTCTTCAAGGCTTGGCGTCAAAGACATTCATTGCGAGTGGACTCTGTTGACCCTACATCAAAGACAACTTAAAGGAAGAGACATTGTTTCCACGACTTGGCCTCAAAGACATCTTGACGGAGCGAACACTATTTTCATGACCCTACGTCAAAGACACCTTGACAAGAGCGGATACATTCATGACTTGGTTGCATGCTCAGCTTTGTTGGTACATCGTATCTCAAGAGCTTCATATATTGTCTTCAATGAAACATAACTTGGCAACATAATATGACTGAACATGGAATCGCTTCCATGCTGCCTATGTATCCAATAAAGGAATCAAGTCAAGACGTAGTTAAAAATACGTGAATTTGGATTTAGGGGTGCCATTCACAGTTTATACTCATGCAGGCAAGGAGTAACGTGCAGTTTAGACTCGTGCGTCATGAAGAAATTGACTTGAAGAAATTTTGTGCTTGTGGCGAGGAGACATGAACACTTAAAGAATTTTCACATCTTCTGGCTTGTGCCAAGGAGGACTTGAAGACTTGAAGGATTTGCAGGCTTCGGACGTGTCTCGAAGACTTGTAAATTTGCTTTGAAGACTTGAAGGATTTGTAAACCTTTTGGCTCATGTCTAGAAGACTTGGAGATTTGAAGAATTTGTAGACCTTTTGGCTCGTGTTTAGGAGACTTGTACATTTATTTTGAAGACTTGAAGGGTATGCAGACCTTTTGGCTTGTGTCTAGGAGGCTTGTGCATTTGCTTTGAAGACTTGAAGAATTTGCTTTGAGTTTAGATATGCAAACAGATTATACTCATGTTAAAGAAAATGTTGATAATTTATACTCTTATCAAGGAGTATATATTTTGGCACTTAATTTGAGAATTTGAGATAGTTTAAACTCGTGTCAAGGAGCATATCGGTTGTAATGAAATTTGATGCCGCGCCCTCTTCATCGTCGGTGTCATCCGTATCATCACCTTTAGTATCAAGGACGTGAGTCGAGCTTTTTTCTTTAGTAGAGAACATACTTGTTTCAATGTCATGCGCATGCGTCTCCAACTCTTCAAAGTTTCTTGGTTTGATTCCTTGAAGTATGTAGGAGAGACCCCAAGTCATCCCTTGAATGCAAATCTCCATGGCTAAAGTTTCAGACAGTTTTTCTTTGCAACTTAAGGATAGACTTCTCCACCTATTGATACTCAATCACTGGTTCGTCTTCTTGTTGATGAGAATTTGAAAGTTTAATCATGCTTACAGTACGCCGAGTACTATAAAAGCGATTGAAGAATTCGGTTTGTAGATCGTTCCAATCATCAATGGAGTTTGGTTCAAGATTAATGTACCAATCAAAGGTAAGTCTTCTAAGGATCGAACGAACTGCTTGACTAGATGATCTTCATAAGTTCCAACACTATCGCATGTCTCAATGAAGTGAGTAACATGTTGTCTTGGGTCTCCAGTCCCATCAAATCTTTGAAACATCGGAGGTTGATAGTTTTTCGGCATTTGCAATTGCTCTATTCTTTGAGTATAAGGCTTCGTGTACGCTTTGGCCATTGTAGGTTGAGCTTTTAAATCCTTTGCAACTTCTTGAACCAAGTTCTTCAATTGATCGATGGAGATGAGCCCTTTGGAAGAGACTTGAATTTCTTGGCTTGAGACTTTGCTACACCCTCATATTTCAACCAACTTTTGAGTGGTTTCTCTCAAAGGCTTCGTCGCATGCACCACCAACAAGTTCTTGAGTTTTGACCTCTTGAGCAAACCTTTCACGTGCCATGCTTTGATTGTCGTTTTCTACGAGTTCTCTGCAGGTTCCAACACGGGAGCATAAAGTGAGCATTGCGAAAGATTTCTTTTTGAGTGGGACCTTCAAAGAGATATGTACAGAGCGGGTGTCCAAGAAAGAGAAGAGGTCAAATACGCCATCATTGGTCAAACCCGACTGCAAAATGGATTTAGAGAGGAATTTGATACTAGCTCGGTCGACCCGTTGCTAGGTCCGGATGGGTAAATTCCCGAAGATTCGGATTTTGATGCTGATGATAAGGACTCTGGCCCAGATGATTATGCTGAAATTTTGCAACAGAAGAGCCTTGTCTTGATTAATACCAAGGGTGCCCCTAAGTATCCTCTCTGAGGCTTGTGTCTGTAGTATTCCTTTAGGAGTTTGTACATGTACTTGCTTTATGTCCTTTGTAATTCTGAATAATCGAATGTACACTCATAGTTTATGTCTTTTACTTTGAAGAATCTTTTGCTTAATTCTTTCTTAATTGTCGCCTGGATAAGTGGGAATATTCTCCCTCTTTTGTCTTTTATCGTCTCTATCTCGATGGATAGGGTGTCTTTTTCTTTTCAGTGTCCTCCTTATCTCGATGGATATGGGATATTTTTCGTTTTCTTTTATCCTCTTTATCTCGATGGATAGGGGATCTTTTCTTTTCTTTTTGTCCTCCTTACCTCAATGGTCCTTCTTATCTCGATGGATATGGTCTTTTCTTTCCTTTTGTCTTATCTCGATGGGTAGGGGATTTTTTCTTTGTTATCCTTATCTCGATGGATATTGGATTTTTTCTTTTCTTTGTCCTCCTTACCTCGATGGATAGGGGATCTTTTTTTACTTTGTCCTCCTTTGGTCGATGGATAGGGGATCTTTTCTTTTCTTTTGTCCTCCTTATCTCGATGGATAGGAGATCTTTTCTTTTCTTTGTCCTCCTTATCTCGATGGATATGGAATCTTTTCTTTTCTTTTGTCCTCCTTATCTCGGTGAATATGAGATCTTTTACCTACTAAGGTATACTTATACCGCATACCCCGTAGGATAGAAGGTATTCGGCTAGATTAGGTACTCTTCTCCGTACCCGTCAGGATATCGGAGTCACTCTGTCTTGTCTCATTTTCATACTGATAAGTGGGGAATGTGGTCCCTCCTTGCCCTTATTGATAGTAAATGTCGTTGTCCCTGCCATTCATACAGATAACAACAGCAGCAATAACAACAATAATATATGCGAGAATGTATAGCAATATATATTCCAACAAGATAATTTCCAAGCGAGGGATGCCCCTCTATTTGTTGTGCAAATTGGGTGAAAAATATTTGAATCCTCTTTTAAGGGACCCTACTGTTATATCTTGTAGGATATGTTGTTTCTGCAGTTAATCTGTTAGAATTACAATTCCTGGAATATAATATTCAGAGATAAGAAATAACAATATGTAACGGCCGATGTCTAGGTAAATCCTAACTCGCCTACGTATCCTGTTGTATAGGAATCAGACCAACGTAGTTCTCCCTGTTTTAATTATAGACCAACCTAACAATGGGGCAATTTAGGAAAAACATAATTTTTTCAAATTTTAACGAAAGTTCAAATGATCTCATGGAGCAAGGTCACTCCGCCATATGTTGATTGCCATCATCGATTGCCACATGTTCTTCATCTTCCCTTATCCTAGGAAGTGTAAGGGAAGTTATGTAGCAAAGCCATCCTTCCCCATGGTTGGCAATGGCCTCACCAACGCCTCCAGGTGCAGGGAACTTTATTTTTTGATGGTATGTGGATACCACTGCACGGATCGCATTCAAGGTAGGCCTTCCTATAATGATATTGTAGGCGAAGGGGTAATCCATGATAATGTATTGGACGTTGATAGTTCTTCTGTATGGCTCTTCTCCGAAGGATGTTGGTAGATTCACCTGTCACAATGGAATCATTTCGGCTCCGCCAAAGCAGACCAAAGGGATGCAAATTTGCTCCACTACATTGTGACCAAGGCCATATTATCCAGTGCATGCGCAAATATGATATTGGTGGAACTCCCATTGTCTATCAAAACTGCGAACACCATAATTGGCAACATCAAGCTTAACAACAAGAGGGAAATCAAACTCACCTACTTGGATAGCCTTAGGAGACAAATCTGTGAGGTCCCTGAGAAGGTAATGATTTCATCGTGCAGTTCAACCAAAGCGATGTAAAATCGACATAACGGTCCTCTTGCAATTCTCTGGTGACCTTTTTCCTACCGTTGGTGTAATTTGTCCCTGATGGTCCGCCGCTGATTATGTTAATCACTCCTCTATATAGCGTGTTGACTATTGTGCTTTCACGTCAGTCCGGAACCTCAATGGCTTTCTACTTGTCCCTTCGGGGGGGACGGGATCTTTCCTAGTGATCTTCTGAATCCCTAGCATTCCGAACATATTCGATTAGCTTTACTTCGCGGATGAGGCGTTCAATTTCATCCTTCAAATCTATGCACTCCTCGGTATCATGCCCTTTCTGGCGATGATATTCGCAATATCTCTTTGAACGCTTAGTTCCCTCTGTTTCCCTCAATTTCTTTGGCTGATTCAGCCATTTCTTTCTTTGCACCACTCCGAATATGATGAGAATGTCTTGGTTCAACAGAGTGTACTTCTTTGGGGACTTGTCCCTGCCGTTCCTGTCTCTATTCCAACCTTCTTTGCCTCTATATCGGTTCTAGGCCTGGTGGGGAGTATGCTTGGTCGCCATCATATTATCTTGATAACACTATCATACGCCAGTGCGTTGATCTGGTCAATCGTATGAGATCTAAGCTTGATCAGCTCTGCCACGAACCTTTTATGCGTCGTCGCATTGAATATGATGATAACCACTTGCTCGCCCACTAGCTCATCCACTTTGAGCGGCTCCTCGTTAAACCTTTTTATATAAAGTCCTTCAGGCTCTCTTTGTCTTTCTGCTTCATTGCATTCAAGTGGTTCATACTAGTCCGCATTCTCTTTTGACTTGAGAACTGGCACTCGAGCTTCTACCTCATTTGCTCATAGCTAGTTATAGAACCAATCTCTATTCTTGTAAACTAGTCAAGGGATGCCCCCATCAAGGTCGTAGCCAGGATCTTTGCATGCACGTTTTCTGAAAATTGGTGCAAGTTCAGGACACTATCCACATAGTATAAATGCTCGTGTGGGTCACTCTTCCCATCATATGGTTTGAGAATATGGACTTTATCCCCCTTCTCCAATACTTCTTACTCGATTTCCTCACCCAATGGGGTCTACCTTCTATGACGATCCAACTGTTCCATCATTTTTGCTATGTCCCTCATGTCCATCCTGAGGTCGAAAGCGTCCTCCACGGGAACTATTGACCGTGGGCGCTCCCTCCTAGACTCTCCCACATCTTCACACTTATTCGCCATGTGCCCAACTCTAGGGCCTCTTGTTCTGGATTCATGGGGTTGCGGTGGCACATTGTCGGCGCCTTGATCGATTAAATGCGATAGCAAAGTCTCCAAAGCGGCATTCAGCGCCACTTGGATGGTGGCGTTGATTTGCGCCATGATTTCTAGTGCCAAGACGATAGGGTTTACGGGCGCATGCTCTAGCGCTACCGGAGGCTGAGGGGGCAAGGGCTCATTTTGTTCCATCTCGGGTTCTGGTACTTGGATAGGTGGTGGTGGTGCACTCTCTGCTACTGAGTTGTCAACAACTTGTCTTGTAGATCGCAAACGGGTCATCCTACGCTGCATCCTAACGTCTTCATCCGAGAACTGGTGTTCCCATAGACGGCACCACCAATTTGACAATAGATCGTATATATATGACGAGGTGGGGTATTACAAGTGTGTTGTTACGATTCTATTATAAACTAGGTCCACTATAACTATGACTAGTTCTAGGTAGACTTGGTTCGGAACACCTTAGAGTGACGATGTGATGTACTGCACGATGTCGAGGGCGATGTCGAATATGACATCGAAGGTGTTATCGGGGATGATATCAAAGACCTTCTATGTCAGTGATGATGTCGGGTATGATGTCGAACGGTATGTCGATGATACATATTGAAAATATATATCGAGTGCTATATTGAGGGTGATATCGGAGATACTCAATATCGGGGGTTCATGGATCAACTAATACAAGAATTACCCATATCAATTGTGTTTTGTATCCTCAATGTACTTTTTTCAATATTCCTAAGGCGTTTCTACCGTCGCACATGTATTCATTTCTTATTCGTACTAGTTTCTTATCCGTATATGAGCAATGTTTCTAACTCAAAAAAATAGGCAAGTGCGACTATGAAGGTTAAAATACCATTTCAACATTTCTCATCAAAAAATATTAAATGTCAAGCAGCAAAAGTTTCCTATCCCCTTTGGTTCAACTGTTTCATTTTTTCATTAGCAAAAGTTTGTTTGGATGCATTTTCAAAATTTAGACATAGAAATTGATTTTGCCGATCCACTTTCAATTTCTTAAACAGTTTTGTAGCCACGTGGTTTAAAATATCACGGATCCCCAAATTAACTTAACAAGCACATAACATTTATCCAAAAGATAATGCTTATAACACCTCAGTTCATGTTCCTTGTTTTTTGTTGAAATGGGCCGAAATAATTGTATCAGTAGTTTAAATTTTTGTTTTGACCCTTTGTTCGGGTCTCTTTTAACTATAAAAAAAACAAAAAAAAAAACACCTCATATCAATCTTTATTTTGCTAAACGGTTGAATGTAGTATATTAATTGCAAAATCTAACAAATGGTTAAATGTGTTTTGTTCATTGTAGCGTAACAAGCCGTAATTAGAAGAGCGATCTGTTTATTTTACTTATTTATTAGGTGGAATAAATTATTAATGTTGTTAAATATCTAAATGTGAAATTCAATATATTTTTACGAAACGCATTATTTTATAGAATAAGAATTTAATGTTTTATAGACATCCCATGATAATCATGACAAAGATTATTTATATCTAAAATATAACATATAACAAATTAATTAATAGTGCTTCTTAAAAACTATCTACGATAAATACTTTTTTCCTTTTCATATTTAGTTATAAGAGGATGCATGCAAATACTCTAAGTATTATTAAGCTCTATCAATTACATGTCATCTGTCGTAGTAATAGGTATAATAAAAAAAATTGAGAAAACAATAGGTATAATAATTTAAAAACATAAATGTGCAATTGTAGTAATAGGTATAGTAATTTAAAAACATAGATGTGCAATTGCAATACACTTTGCGCACTAAAACAAAAGAAATTCGTATATAACAAATAGTTTTATATATATATATATATATCGATTTTAGGGAAGCCAAAAAAGGCGAGCACCCCTACGCGAGCCTTAAATGTATATTATGAGAAACAATTAATAAAAATACTTAACAATAAAGGGTTTTTTTGGCAAACATATATATATATATATATATATATATATATATTAGCTATTTCATATATAAAATCATAAACCCGAAAAGAATTTTGTTCATGATTTTGCAAAATGGAGATTAATTCTTGCAAAATGAAGTTTTTTTTTTCAAATCCAAATAACTAAATTAAACTCGCGTCTTGATGAAATATGAAAACTATATGATAAAGACAATGCTGGGCGTTATATAATTAATTAAAATAAATTCCAATTTGATTGAGGGATTTATTTTTTTGGCAATTTACATTACAAAAGGAAATTAATTTTGTGTTTGGATTTTGAAAAGAAACTAATTAATACTTCAGTGCTCAACTACTCATAAAGAAATCTGGTGAATAATAAGCCATATGGATGCGCACACACATTACACATGTATGTATATATATGTGTGTCTATATGTGTATATATAAGTTTAATTGTTTAATTGTGAAAAGCCACACATCACATTTACTAATTAAGTCGGCAGGGTTAAAACTGAGCTTTAATAAAATTAAGCATTATAGTTTAAGAGGAAGAAAAATCCAAGAACCCAATATTGTAAGTTAGAGATTATCCATAATGTCTGATGTCTTTAAAGAAAAGTAAGTTTATACATTAGAATCTTAAAAAATAATATCTAAATATTATTAATCAATATAAGAAAATTATTAATTAAAATATTACTTTTATACGTATCTATCACATCGATGTGATATTTATATAACTATTCTTTCTTCCAACACCCAAACACTCAAACTACATCCACATTAAACTTCAATCTTCTAACACATTTTTTACAATACTTTTCAAACATCCAAACCAAAATAAACGAAACCAAATTACTGAAAATACATCCAAACGGCCCTTGAATTTTGACGTTCGAAAGGCTACAGCTGATACTTCATTATCTTAACTAGAGACTGACTTTTATTCAGAAATTTCAATAAGTTGAATCTTTTTCTTTTATTTTAGATATATCTCCAAGAAAAAGAATATCTCATGATAGACCTACCTATAGTTAAACTTCAAACATGATTCAATTAATAATCATATTAGCTTCAATTTTTAAGGGTTCTGTTATCAGAGTGTCAGTCATATATTAGTTGTCGTAATGTTGAAAGTTTAAATAAACATAAAATAATTATGCAAATATATTTATTTAAGTAAATATCAATTACCGACATCCCAGAAATCTGAACCCGTGCTATTAAATCCTGCTAGTCCAACAATAAAACATGGTGATGGAAATGGGACCAGCCGAAGACTTATTTGTACATGAGAAGGGCCTATCAACGTGAGATGGTACACAGAAATAAATAATAAGTAAGTAGTGGACCTAACCCAGTTTCTTTTTTTATAACGATAAAATGAGTTTTCGGCCTTCGAAGTAAAAGCCCATGTGACAGGACTCCGTTTTACGTTTCCGTTTTTTTTCTACAAATCCCGTTCTTCTAAAATATCCTAAAATACAATGCCTTTATTTTCTCTTTTCTCTGAAAAAACACTTTTTGGAAGTTGTGTTTCATCATCATGTCGATGATGTTATAAAATAGTGGTACATGTACCTTCCGAAATTAATAATCGAAAAACTTGTACTTTCTGAAATCAATAATGCGAAAAGAAAGGTGGATTTTCAGAAATCGAGATTTTGGTACGTATTTAGTCTAAGAATGTGATTGGTAAATCTGGTGATAAGGGTTTTGTTGTACATAAATCCGAGGGTGCGTACTATTATGGTGTTGTACTTGTGCATAAGTTTTTGTTTTATACATTTGTTCATCCATTATTGAGAAAAGATATCTTAATAAATCAAATCAATGAAGTTTCTGCGCTTTCTTTCAAGACGAAACAATTATATAGACATTTTTAAGCTTTTTAAGCTTATCTACTGGAAAGTTAGATATCAGGCACGGAATTATGAGAAGATAACTGTGCTTATAAATAACAAATAATTAAGTTCCAATCATTCATGATTCAACATTCGTTTGCATAATGGTTATCCCATGATCCTTATTCTCGTCTAACTGGTGTAGGAAAAGAAAACCAATGATTTATTTCAAAAATTGTAGAATTTAATCTTACAATATATCCAGTAATTAAATCGATCTATGTTACTTTTCTTGGCTTTATGGTGTATGACTATTGACCAGTATCTTAATAGACCATTAAGTAATCTTAGATGTGGAAGGTACAATGATAATGTTGTTCTGTCAAAAGTAAATAGAATGCTAGTCTTTATATTACTTTTTCGGAAACTGATATCTTACCCATGATAAATATAATAAAGAGCAGGATACTCCTACACTTTCAAAGAGTTGAACACTTGCAATGTTATATCCTTGCTATGTTCACTTATCTTTTGTGAAAACTCAAACTGGATTGTAGCTTTTTCGAGAAATATAAATCAGAGTACAAAACATAGAAAACCATGCATGTATTAGGCAATTGTAACATAATTTCAATTTTTTGGTTTTAATTTGTGTTACTTTAGGTTCATACTTTAAAGTAGAGACCAAATCATTTAGATTCTTTGGGGGGCAAAGGGGGTACAAATGTATTTTTTCGCTCAAACAACCATTTCTACTTCTTCTTCTTCTTTTTTGAGAAACAACAATTTCTACTCAGTACATTTGGATTGAGTAAACTAACATCTTTTGGTTAGTAATTATGAGCTAGAGTTAGCGGAGACAAAAACACCATAAATTTTCTCTCTGGCGATTTTAAGTGCGATCACCCCCCTCGCCCGCGTCTCGACAGATCATCGCGAGATCACCGGAGATTTCGATCTCCAGGTGACAACGGGCAATCAAGACAATACGAACCAACTCCATGATCCCCGATTCCATGCAGAACTAGGGTTTTTAAGGGAAGAGGACACGGGCAATCAAAAACACCCTAGAAACTCCTATGAATTCAAGGCCATGAGCGTGTCGAATCTGCCCTCCCCAGGTATGATTAACACGCCATCGATGAACAGATCATCCAATGCTAGCAAAGTTCGGAATGTCGACGTCAAAATCGACGCTAATATCCACACTCCAGAAGATGATGAGTTTAGGGTTCTGCCGCCATACGAAAATACCCCTTTCAAATGCCTGGAGATCTCGGATAAACTCCACGAAGCTCTGTGCATGCAGTGGGAGAAATCAGTGTTAATTAAGATTCTCGGAAAACCGTGGTTCTACCCATCCCTGGTGAATAAGTTGAACTACATGTAAAATCTGAACGGGGATAGCGAATTGGTCGACCTCGGACATGGATGTTATTGCCTTAAGGGGATTACTAGCACACAACATGAGAATATTCTGACCCAGGGGCCTTGGCAACTCGCCGGAAATTTTCTATCGATTCGTAAATCGACTAACAACAACATCGACTATGTTATCACATGGGTTCGTGTCATGCACCTCTTGGTGGAGCTACTTAGTGCTTCGATAATCAAGGCGATTGCTAAGATGATCGGGGGATCCAATTAAAATCGATGGACATACACATACGACTACACGGTGCAAATTCGCTCGGTTTTGTGTCCAAATCCCAACGAACAAACCTCTTGAACAAGGGATCCTCATCCATGGGAAAATTACCAAATTATGTATGAGAATCTACCGTCGCTTTGTTTTAGTTGCGGTAGGACTGGACACCTTGCGAATTCTTGCGAGGCCCCAATAAAAGATTCGGGAAAGGAGGCACAATCGGATTCTATGTTCATAGGTGAGCCGCAAGCGAAGGAACCGAGTTCACTCGAGTGGCTTGTAAAGAAAACAAAAAACGAAAAGTATAGCGCTTGGCTTGTGGTGTCAAGAAGGAAGAGAAACCCATCCTCGAGAAAAGCGGTACATGTATCCACAAAAGGTAAAGAGCAGTGGAAAGGGGGGAACACACAAACCACCTCCTTGGTGCGAAAGGTTACCCCAAATCCTGAAGCCTATTAATCTGGGGTCGACTTCCTTTGGCCTTGGGGCATATGACTTGGGATAGATGGAAACTGCTGGAAGACGCATACTTCCTCAATCATTGAACCCAGCTAAAGTTAAGGAAACAAATTATAAGAAGGGAAGGAAAATAGTTACTTTGACTAAGAGTGCGAAGACCCCGAGTAACATTCAACCTACATTGCACGGACACGGATACGTGGACACGTATCGGACAAGATACGGATACGAAGATACGGATTTTTTCAAAATCACATATTGAGATACGTCAAGGATACGTCGAATATTTAATATTAAAATATTATATATGTATATATTATTTAAGTAAATATATAAAATAATAAATATTAAACACTTATAAAATTCAAAAAATAATCGATATATAGCCATATACAAAGATCCACAATTCCACAAACTCAAATATTAATTGATAAATATGTTCAACTCCACGTGTCATAATATAACAAAGATTAATATTGCAATAGCTTATTTATTGTTAAACAACATCATCAACAAACAAAACCAACTCAAAGTCGGGTTCATCAAGCGAAAATGATGAACTATTATATGGGTTAAATGAATTAATAAATTAAAAAATTATATTTTGGTGATTGTAGTATAAATAAATTATTTTTTTCACCCCTAAAATTTTCAAAAACAATAAAATAACCTATTTTATTGAGGACACGTATCGGATACGCCTTAGGATAGTATCCGATAAGTATCTGATTTATTAAAAAAAATATTTAAATAGGATACGCCACGTGGCGTATCTGACACGTATCTGAGGCGTATCCTTATCCGTTTAGTATCCGATACGGGATACGGAGCCATTTTCGGAGTATCCGTGCAATATAGCATTCAACAAAAGAACAAAAACTCTTTTGCCCTTCTTGATCCCAATAACATTCTTGACCTAGAGGCCGAGATAAGTCAGGACGAGACGCGAGTTTCTCAAATTCCGAAGGACAACAATGGAGAACGAGAACGAGCTGGTATTAAATTTGGAGAACGGCATACGTCAGGCCGTAATACCGCAGAATTTCTGGGAGGTGCAAGTATTGAGGGACAAGTTCAACGGTCACTCCAAGATATTACAAATAGACCTGCGAATGATCAAAGTGGTAGAATTCTCATCGTCGATTTGGGAGTTCGAGGTCAATTTGCAGATCATAGAACGAGTGGAGAATCTTCTAAACTGTTGGTAGAAGTTCGAGCTGATCCTATGGGAGAGGAGTGGACATCAGTACTTACTGACACAGCTATCGAGACAGTTGACATTGTCATGGATGGGATATGATTCTGACAATCCCCTCAATCCAACCCATCTATTTAGGTTTCCTATGATAGTAGTCTCTTGGAATTGCAGAGGGGCGGGTGACCCTAATTTCTGAGTTTGTTTTAGAGATTTGGTTCGTATCCACAGGCCAGACGTTGTTTTTCTTTTAGAAACACGAGTGGCTTCGGAAACAGCGTATGAAATCGCTCCCCTTTTAGTATTTTCTAACTATTGTATTGCTCTGATGGATGGTATGTGAAAGTGCAAGTTTTCTGGATGTTAGGATAACATTGAGATTTTCAATGTTAGGGTAACATTGCACGTCCAGAAACTGTTTTACAATCTAGTTATTATTATTATTATTGTTTTGCCTTATTCACTTAACTAACTGAGTTCCACAGTTGTAGTTGTCTTTGATTATTATTCAGGAAACAAACTTGCATTAGGTTGGACGCTCAAAGTTTCCAAGATGAGAAGTTTCCTTAATTAAAGCAAACGGCTTATAAAAGGAAAGAAGAAGTCTAGTGCGACTAGGAAAGCTTCCAAGGGAAAGTCCTGAATTGAAGAAGGAGTCTTTCCTTAGCTAGATCACTGGCGAAGGAACTTTTATTCAAGAAGGACTGCGAGAACAAGGAAGAGGAGTTCGAGAAGGAAACAAAGAGAATTACCAAACGTGTACAACACACCTTGAAGTCGAAGATCAAGAACCTATATATAGGTGTGAAGTACATCAAGACAAACAACGAGACAAGAGCTAATCAATCCGAGAGATTAATTTACAGTTGTTGAGTGTTGTCTTGCTTTAGCAAAGTTTTTAAGTTGTTAGAATAGATCTAAGAGTGAGGAGCTTTTAGAGATAGTCGAAGCAACTCTTGTGTGCTTTGCTTAGTTTGAACAATTCGAGAGTGAGGAGCTTGAGAGTTGTGAGAACGCCTTTGTTAAACCCTTGTGGTATTTTGCCTACGGCTCGGAAGTTAATATAATCGTATATTCACTTCTTAAACTCGTGTTTGTTTATTCCGCTGCAAACTGTTACTCTGGTCTGCTGTTAAAGTAACATCGTCGAACTAACAGCGAACACAAACTGCTGTTAGAACTTCAGTGTTAAGTTAACATCAACAACGTATCAACCCGATCCACAATTTCAATTGGTATCAGAGCCAAGCACCAACTTCACCGGTGTTTGGCGTTGATACGACAAGATGGACAGCTCCAACCCCAATACCAGCAGGTTGCCAGTATTGGAAGGTCCCAACAACTATGCCTACTGGAAGATCAGACTCAGAGTCCACATCAAATCCATCGACCTCAAAGCTTGGGAAGCTGTACTAGAAGGCTATACCATCCCTTATCTGCCAAGAGATGGAGATGCTGACCTGGTGCCAAAGCCAAGGGGACAATGGACAGCCGCTAAAATTGCTCTCTACAACTACAATGAGAAGGCTCTCAATGCTATTTTTAGCTGGATAGGTAATCATATGTTTAAACTTGTTCAAACTTGTGATACTGCTAAAGCTGCATGGGAAACACTTGAGTTACATTGTGAGGGTGATGTGGCTGTGAGGGATTCTAAGTATAGGAAACTTTTGAGAGACTTTGAGAAGATTGAGATGGGAGAAGAGGAAACTATTGATAGTTATTTTGAGAAACTTCTTGATATATCTAATCAATGTCAGAACTTAGGTTTTGTGATTCCTAATCAGACCATGGTGTATAAAGCCTTTAGAACACTATCTTCTAAGTTTACAGTCAAAAGAATTGCTATGAATGAGTCTAAAGATCTTGCCAACATGAGTTTCCAGACCTTGATGAACACTATGAAAGAATTTGAATTAGAATTCCTAGGAAAGTCTAGCAAGCAATTAGCTTTAGCCCTTCTTGGAACTAGTTCAGATTCTGCAGGTAGTGATGAGGATGCATATGAGTTGATCTCTTCTAACTATGGCAATATTACCAAAAAGTTTAGTAAATTAGGTTTCAAAGGTAAACAGAAAGAAAAACTAACTGGTAATGATGGCCCCGGTTACAAGAAATTACCCCCTAAATTTGTTAAGTACATGGCATCTAAGAGCACACCTCAAGATGTAGAAAAATTAAAGGATGTTCAGTGCTATGAATGTAAGGGGTATGGTCACTATAAACATGAATGTGCTAACACCCTCAGAACAAGAGGGAATTCTCATTGGGTTTGTGTAGATGACTTCAATGAAGATGATTTTGAATCTGGAACAAGTACCGAAGAACACTCAGAGGAAATCAAAACTGCTGCGCTATGCACAAGGATCACATGGACCAATGAAGACTCCAGAAATTGCCTAAGATCACAATGTTACTCTAACATTGGTGAACCAACAGCAAAGCAGGAAATCTTTTTTGGAGACTGGAACAGCAATGATTCCCATGTTATCTCTGATGAACTCTCTGATTGTGATGATACTAACTTTGACTGTTTTCATGGTACAGTTGATCTAGAAGAAGAGTACTCCCAAGAAGAAGAATTATCCCAGGAGGAGATTCTTGATGATCTGCACACAACATTCCTCAGGCTTGAGAGAGAGAATGTGAAACTCATAAAGAAGAACAAAGCACTGACTCATGACATCGAGTGTCTGAAAAACATGTTGAAACTCTATGAAAGAGATCTTGACAAAGCTGAAGCTGAGTTGAAAGAGGTAAAGGATAAACTCAAGAAAGACACACAGATCATAGCTAAATGGAATGCAGGTACTTCCAAACTTGATGAGGTACTAAGCATGGGAAATTCAGGTTCATGTGGTCTGGGATTTGTTGAGAAACCTTCCTCTTCTATTGTAAATTCTGCCTATCTATCTTCTAGCTTTGTTAAAGAATCTGATTCTAAGAGTTTAGGTACCATCAACACTGTGAGAAGTAAACCTACTTTTATCTGTCAATACTGTTACCAACCAGGCCACATAAAACCATTCTGTAGAAAATTTATAAGAGAATGTGGTAAGAAAACAGTTACTGAACCCAATGTTAGAACAACAGCAGTTTCTGATGTTAGACCAACATTAGGTTCAGGACAGAAAGGTAGAACTTGGGTAGAAAAAGTTAAGACCCCTAAGATTAAAGTTGTTTGCAATGTTGTTTTCTCTGCTGTGTATTCTAACCTTTCAGGTAAGTGGTACTTCGACAGTGGATGCTCAAGACACATGACAGGCAACATTGACAATCTTGTGAATATGGTTTCCTTGAGTACTGGCACTGTGACCTATGGTGGTGGTACAAAAGGGAAAATCATTGGAAAGGGGACACTGAATGTTGATGGATTTCCACCCCTGAAGGATGTGTTGTTGGTTGATGGGCTACAGGCAAATTTAATCAGCATCAGTCAACTATGTGATGATGACTTGCTGGTTACATTTGACAGTTCATCTTGTGATGTTTATGATAGTGATAATGTACTTGTTATGACAGGTACTCGGTCCAAGGACAACTGCTACCTAGCTCAAGAGGAAGCAGAGTGTTTCCATGCTAAAATAGATGAAGCATCTATATGGCATAGGAAACTTGGACATGTTCACTACAGGAACCTTGAGAAATTGCAAAAAGTTGATGCTGTAAGAGGCTTACCTAAGCTATCTTGCCCAGGTAAGCTTGTCTGTGGTGATTGTCTCAAGGGTAAACAAACTAGAGCAGTTCATGCCCCCCTACAGGTACAGAATGCTAATCCTAGATCTAGTAGGTGCTGTGAACTGTTACATATGGACTTGATGGGTCCCATTGAGGTGAGTAGTCTGAATGGTAAGAAATTTGCCTTTGTTATTGTAGATGACTTCTCTAGATATACTTGGGTAAAGTTTCTTAAAGAAAAGTCAGAAGCTTTTGATCAGTTCAAAATTCTTTGTGCTAGTATTAAAAACTTATATGGCTCTTCTGTGACTAAAATTAGGTCTGACCATGGTAAAGAATTTGAGAATGCTAGTTTTGATAACTATTGCAATGTTAAAGGAATTTTCCATGAATACTCAGCACCTAAGACACCTCAGCAGAATGGGATTGCTGAAAGGAAGAACAGGACACTTCAAGAGATGGCCAGAGTCATGCTGAATGCCAAAAATATATCCAAGAGACTCTGGGCTGAAGCTTTAAACACTGCTTGTCATATTAGTAACCGGGTGTACCTCAGACCTGGAACTAACATGACTCCATATGAACTCTTGAAGGGTGTGAAACCAAATATTGCACATTTTCATGAATTTGGATGTGACTGTTATCTGCTAAATGACAGGGATTATCTTAATAAATTTGATCCCAAAAGTGAAAAATGCATCTTTGTAGGATACTCTGCCAATAGTACTTCATTTAGAGTCTACAATCCTAGATTGAAGACAATTCAAGAATCAGTGAATGTTGTGTTTGATGATTTCATACTTGATACAGGTACTGGTAATATTAATGTCTCCAATGTTGAACCAACAGTGGAGATTGATGATGTTACTCCTTCCAATGGTACTCCAACATTGGACCATGAAGCTGGAAATGCAGAACAGGAGACAGAACCCAATGTTAGACTAACACCAGCTAGATCTGATGTTAGACTAACAGCAGAAGATTCTGACTCTGAAGTTGAAGTTGTCACTGGATCTAGAAGGGACCCTCCAGCTAGGATTCAGAAAGACCATCCAGCATCACAGGTAATAGGTGAGATCACTGAACGGGTAAGGACACGCAACAAAGAAAGAATTGACTATAGTGATATGGTCAAGATGTGTGTCTGCATGAATTTCACTTGTACTGTTGACAATGCCTCATGTTTTGTTTCCTCTATTGAACCTAAAAATGTGACTGAAGCCCTTCTTGATAACTTTTGGATTAATGCCATGCAGGATGAACTATTACAGTTTACTAAGAACTGTGTTTGGAAGTTGGTACCTAGACCACCTAGTGTAAATGTAATAGGAACTAAATGGATCTTTAAAAACAAAAGTAATGAGGAAGGAGTCATAGTTAGGAACAAAGCTAGACTGGTTGCTCAGGTATACACTCAGGTTGAAGGTGTAGATTTTGATGAGACTTTTGCTCCAGTTGCTAGGATAGAATCTATTAGATTACTCTTAGCCATTGCATGCTGTCTTAAGATAAAACTATACCAAATGGATGTTAAGGGTGCTTTTCTTAATGGGCTGATTGATAAGGAAGTATATGTTGAACAACCTAAGGGATTCACAGATCCTAAGTATCCAAACCATGTGTGCAAGCTTGAAAAAGCCCTTTATGGTCTTAAACAAGCACCTAGAGCATGGTATGAAAGGCTTACATAATTTCTATTAAGTCTTGGTTTTGTTAGAGGTGGAGGAGATAGAACTCTGTTTGTTTTAAAGAAAGATTCTCATATCTGTATTGCTCAAATCTATGTTGATGATATTGTGTTTGGCTCAACTAACAATTCTATGTTAGAAAAGTTTGTTGAATCAATGACAGGGCAGTTTGAAATGAGTATGATGGGAGAATTGAATTTCTTCCTTGGTCTTCAAGTGAAACAAACAGGTACTAGCATATTCCTTTGTCAGGAAAAGTATGCAAAGAATTTGGTAAAAAGGTTTGAATTAGCAGATTCAAAGCCTTGTAAGACTCCCATGGCATCTGCAGTGAAGATGGCCAGGGATGATACTGGTGTCAATGTTGATCCAACATTGTACCGTTCAATGATAGGAAGCTTGTTATACTTGTCTGCTTCAAGACCTGATATTATGTTCTCTGTGTGTGTATGTTCAAGGTACCAGGCATGTCCAAAGCAGTCACATCTGATTGCTGTGAAGAGAATACTTAGATACATATCTGGCACTTTGGCCCTTGGCATATGGTACTCTTATGATACTAACACAAATCTTGTAGGTTTCAGTGACTCAGATTGGGCAGGTGATGCTGATGACAGGAAGTCTACAAGTGGAGGATGTTTTTATCTGGGGAACAACTTGGTCTCATGGTACAGTAGAAAGCAAAACTGTGTGTCACTATCCACTGCTGAGGCTGAGTACATTGCAGCAGGTAGTTGTGTCACCCAGTTGGTATGGCTCAAACATATGCTACTGGACTATTTGTTGGACAGTGATACCTTACTTATGTTTTGTGATAACCTTAGTGCTATAAGCATCTCTAAGAATCCTGTTCAGCATTCTAGGACAAAACATATAGACATTAGGCATCACTTTCTGAGAAATATGGTAGAAGACAAGCTTATTGACATTGAACATATAGAAACTAACAATCAGCTTGCTGATATGTTCACTAAACCATTAGATACTGAGAGGTTCTTCAGTCTGAGGAACTCTCTTGGCATGTGCATTGTTTAGAGATGTTAGTTCACCAGTGTTGACATAACACCACTGTCTAGCATTGGTTATTGGTTGTGGTGTAGCTGTAATTCTTTTATGTTCCTTTTTTGCATTCTTCTTTCTTGCATATTGCATCTTTGTTAGAGAAACTGTTGGTTGTGTGGTTAATCTGTATGAATAGCTAAGGTGATTGGTGAACAGGTACATATCAAGAGTTTTGGAAAGAAATAACTCTGATGTTAGTCTGTGAATGTTAACCTAACATCATGGGAGAAGTTGGGATACACAGAGCTCACTACTCTGATGCTATTCAGTTGTGACTTATCCATGTTAGGTTTGACAAGGTATGAAGAGAAGCTGGGGTACATGATGTTGAAGGCCTCATTGTCATTCAGTTGTACTTATTTTCATATTTTTGTCTATGGCCAAGGTTTTTACATGATAGTGATCTTTCCTACTGGGGTGTATAAAGTTTAGACTGTGTGCATTCAGTAGCATTGATTACTTAGTATTTCCTTGATAAACAGGTTAGTAAACAAGTATGCATGAGGAGTTGGGGTGGAGAAATATTTGATAAAAGTGTTGTCTTCATTCAATTTCTTTGTACTTGCCTGATCTGTAGCTGATGGTTAAGTTGCTGGGGTGTGTGGAGTCCTGTGCTGCCCACATTCAGTGATGAGACTGTCCTTTAACATTCATCAGTTTTTTATTCAAAAGAGTTTCTAAAAATAGTGAAAGTTAAAGATAAATTGATATGTCCTGATCCCAGTTACCAAGGCGGTTTGTATGTGGTTACCATCTCTCAAATGTTAATCTAACATGGATGCATTCATTCTAGTTCTGCATATTTCCTTTTGTCGGTTTGGGCTTAGGGGGAGTAGTTAAGTATCTTGTGTTGAGGCATACTTCTTGGGTGACCAGCTACAGGTAAAAGCACTATGTTTTGTGATCTTCTTGCTGTGGGAAAATCCTTTCCCTGGATAAGTATATCCTCTGTGTTTTTCCCTGTTTGATTTGTCACTTGCTTATACTGATGATCTTAAGCTTTGTCATTGTACCTGTGTAAGTGGTTGAAGCTTCAGATTAGTACATGAATATCTCACGCTCTCACAAGATGATGCTACTTTGGATGAAGCCCTGCACCTCCTACTTCCCTCCCTGATGTTAACTTGCCAATGTTAGTCCAACATTGTAACAGTGTAACTTATAAGTTTTCAGGTATGAAGACTGCTCTGGTTACGTGTTAACCTAACACTGACACGTGGTAAGAATAACATGTAGGGGACGTGTGATAGTGGTCAGATTATTATGGTAACATGTTACAACACCACTATTCCATGCTCTTCATCTGAATCATATATATAATTTGCCCTAATTTCTTCTTCATTCTAACGCTAACAATTGTGCAAAGCAAATTACTCTCTAAATTTTCAAAATCTTCAATCTTTTATCTCAAAGTTACTCTAACAATGGCACACAAGTCCAATATTGATGCTCTTGCAGAAGCAGCTGCGCAAATCGAGCGAGCGCCACGACGCGAGTACCAGACGCACCACCGCTGAAACCACAGTCGCCGCCTCTCCAAAGAGGAAAGCTACCACTCAACGGCGCAAGGGCAAAAAGATTTCAAAGAAAGATGTTGGTTCAACATCAGATGCTGTCGAGTAAGCCCCTGCTCCCACCAATCCTGAAATCAAGGTAACAATGGCTAACCCTACTCCGAGTATACCTGCTGATGTTGATGTTGGTTTTGAGGGGGAGAATGAGGCCCCTGTGATTGGGTTGGGTAGTGCTGTGATTGAGCCAGTTGAGGCTAATGTGGTTGAGGAAGTGGTGGAGCCAACTGTGGCTAGTTCTGTTGAGCCTAATGAGGCTAATGATGATGAGTTTGCTGCTGCTGAGGAGAGTGGACATGCTACTGGTGAGCATGATGAGGATTTGTCTGAGGAGATTGCTGCTGATGGCAATCTTGGTGTAAATAATGGGGTTACTACTGAAGGTAACCAAGCTGTTGTGAGTGATCAACCAGCTGAGGTTGAAGGAGAAGAAGAGGATGAGGATGAAAACCTTTCCTTGGCTGCCCTTGCAAATGCTGCCAGGAAGAGGAAGGGTAAGGAGGTGATGGCTGAGTCTTCTGAGGATGAGTCAGAAGAAGAAAAAGAAGAAGAAGAGGTTGAGGAGGAAGAGGAAGAGGAAGGTGAGGAAGAAGAGCTTGTGGCTGATGAGCCAGAGGAAGCTGATGTTACTCTAACATCAGATGATGATCAGTTTACTGATCTGATGATGAAAGAGTATCCACATGAAGCTTACTCTGACTTCTATGTGTCTCCTGATGCTGAGGAGCAATGGGAGGCATACCAAGCCAGGGTAATCCACAAGGAAAGGGCTATTGAGGAGGGTATTTTCAAAGAAAACAGGGTGTTTGAGTTGCTTGAGGCTAGAGGAGTCTTGGGCTCTATGCAGAATCTGTCTGCATATGTTCCTGATGTAGTGAGAGAGTTCTACATGAATCTCTCTGAGTGGGTGATCAACCTGGATTCTCCTAAGTATGGGAAGGCTTGGGTTAGGAAGAAGATCTATGACATCACTCCTGCCATGATCAATGAGGCTTGGGGGCTTCCTGATCCTGAAGAGTCTGAGGATCCTACTATGGAGGAGATCATCACTGATCTTACAGGTGGTCTCACTAGGCAATGGAGAGAGAGCTTTCCCACAACCAGGCTGACTTCTCTTAGTGCCATCCTTCACAAAATCAGCACTTACAATTGGCTTCCTTCTTCCAACACTACTGTGATGACAAAAGAGTCAGCAAAGTTGGTGTACAAGCTGAAGAATGGACTGAGTGTAAACATTGGTGAAAAAGTGCTGAGACACATGAAGGAAGTCACTACAAAGCCCAAAGGAATCCTTCCCTATCCCTCTCTGATCTCATGCCTATTGGTGAAGCAAGGCTTCAAAACCAAGAAGACTGGAGGATGGATCAGCAACAAGGCTGTAATGTCAATCACCAGGAGCTACTTCACTAATGTGAGGATCCAGGATTTGCCTTGGAACCCTCAAGGAGAAGCTGGTCCCAGCAGGAAGAAGAAGAAGAAGACACACAAGTTTGCTGCTTCTTCAGTTCCAGTGAGCAGTGGTGACAGCTGCTCAGTGATTGCAGATGCTTTTGTTGAGGAAACTTTGGTCTGGCTGGATAGGGAGTACAAGGACACCCAGAGGGAAATAGCTGACAAGCAAGTCATACTGCAGGAACTGGACAGCTTGAGGAAACACTTGAAGGATCTGCCTTCCTCACAAAAAGGGGGAGAGTAGATCAAATTTCAAAATTTCCTGCAAGTTTTTTAGTTTCTGTTTCTAATGCCTTTTGAACAATTGTTTTCTTTTTATTCTGATCAAGGAGTCTGTTCCTTGCTGCTAGTATGGACTGTAATTAAGTACTTTTTAATTTTGGGTACTTAGTGTTTCTGCTTATGCTATTATTGAACTGTGATTACTGGTACTAACTCTGTTTTGCATGTGTTAACTTTCTGATGTTAAACCAACATTGATAAAGCTGGATGTTATAACATCGATAGTATCAGTGTTAGAATAACATTGGATTAGTCCCTTCTGATATTCAGGGGGAGAGTACTTAGTTTTTCATTGTTATGATATAATGAAGTTTTTCTGAATAATTTGATCTGATAAGAACTGTTTCTTAGGTTTTGTGATTAAGGCAAAAAGGGGGAGATTGAAAGTGCAAGTTTTCTGGAGGTTAGGATAACATTGAGATTTTCAATGTTAGAGTAACATTGCACGTCCAGAAACTGTTTTACAATCTAGTTATTATTATTATTATTGTTTTGCCTTATTCACTTAACTAACTGAGTTCCACAGTTGTAGTTGTCTTTGATTATTATTCAGGAAACAAACTTGCATTAGGTTGGACGCTCAAAGTTTCCAAGATGAGAAGTTTCCTTAATTAAAGCAAACGGCTTATAAAAGGAAAGAAGAAGTCTAGTGCGACTAGGAAAGCTTCCAAGGGAAAGTCCTGAATTGAAGAAGGAGTCTTTCCTTAGCTAGATCACTGGCGAAGGAACTTTTATTCAAGAAGGACTGCGAGAACAAGGAAGAGGAGTTCGAGAAGGAAACAAAGAGAATTACCAACCGTGTACAATACACCTTGAAGTCGAAGATCAAGAACCTATATATAGGTGTGAAGTACATCAAGACAAACAACGAGACAAGAGCTAATCAATCCGAGAGATTAATTTACAGTTGTTGAGTGTTGTCTTGCTTTAGCAAAGTTTTTAAGTTGTTAGAATAGATCTAAGAGTGAGGAGCTTTTAGAGATAGTCGAAGCAACTCTTGTGTGCTTTGCTTAGTTTGAACAATTCGAGAGTGAGGAGCTTGAGAGTTGTGAGAACGCCTTTGTTAAACCCTTGTGGTATTTTGCCTACGGCTCGGAAGTTAATATAATCCTATATTCACTTCTTAAATTCGTGTTTGTTTATTCCGCTGCAAACTGTTACTCTGGTCTGCTGTTAAAGTAACATCGTCGAACTAACAGCGAACACAAACTGCTGTTAGAACTTCAGTGTTAAGTTAACATCAACAACGTATCAACCCGATCCACAATTTCAGTATGGATGGGGGTATTTGGATGATGTGGAACGCAGCATACATAGATGTGGAGATTTTGAATATTGACGACCAAGTTATACATGCTTTAGTCGGACCAAAACAGGAGGAGCAATGGAAGCTTTCGGGTGTCTATTGAAAGTCGTATTCGGATGATAAGGCACGTGTCTTTAATAGCTTGGGGGACAGGTTATCTCACGCCAATGTACCATGGTTCATCGATGGGGACTTTAACGAAATTAGCTTCTCGCATGAGAAGCAATGGGGTAGTATTGCGAGTGCTAGTAGATGTAACAACTTCCTGAGTAGGATCAACCCTTGGGGTCTAACGAATTTAGGCTTCAATAGTCCAATCTTCACTTAGACTAACAAGAGGGAAGGGTCGGCACTCATTAAGGAGCGAATCGATAAAGCTCTGGCGAATGCGCAGTGGCTCGAGAAGTTCCCAAATAACTTAGTTCTTCACCTCCTTCGTACGCATGGCGACCACCACCCGATCCTTACCAAGTGCGAGGGGGCTGTGGAACGGGATACAAAAAGACCATTGAGATTCGAATCTATATGGTACTAGCATTCGGATTGAGAGAGACTCCTGAAATCCGTGTGGGATGAGAAGGTCGACATCTTGGAGGCGATTGATTCTATTCCGGACATTATGAATCCATGGAACCGAAACTGCTTTGGTAACCTTTTGAAGAAAAAGCGAATCCTACTTAGACAAATTGCGGTGATACAACGAGCGCTTGCACAAAGGTCGAACGAATTCTTGGATGGGCTGGAGATTAAACTTATTGACGAGTATAACGGAATCCTGAGACAAGGAGAAACTTTTTGGCGTCAAAAGTCGCGGGTGAAGTGGATAGTGGGTGGGGATAGGAATGCGTCCTTCCATAAATCTACGATTACGACACGGAAAAGGAATCGGGCGGTGAACCTCCGAGTTGATGATATCTGGGTCGAGGATCAATCCTTACTTAAGCAACACACCGTCGACTTTTTCCAGAATTTGTTCGCGGGTCAAAGAAACGGAACAGTCCCTCTTTTGGTGTCACGACATCAACAATGGCTGGATGAGGACACTGCGATTAGTGTCAAAAATATGATTGATATGGAAGAGCTTAAGGTTATCGTGTGGAGTCTCAACCCTTCTAAGGCACTGGGGCCGGACGGTATACAAGCACATTTCTATCAAAACTTTTGGGATTGGACAAGTGTTCCTTGTTCAAGTTTATTCATATCGCATTCATCAATCAGAAATTTGATATGAAGGTGTGTGCATCGCATCTCGTTTTGATCCCGAAGGTTACATCTCCTACTCTTATTTCCAGCTTTCAACCTATCTCGCTCCGTATTGTTATATATAAATTCATAACTAAATGTATTACATCGAGACTCAGAGATTTAATGCCGACTTTCATAGCTCCTACTCAATCTAGCTTTATCAAGGGGCGTAGCACCCAAGATAATATATTTGTGATGCAGGAGATTCTCCATTCTCTTAGGTCAAAATATAATAACAAGGTGGGATGTATGATTCTTAAGCTTGACTTAGAAAAGGCGTATGACAAGATTAGTTGGGATTTTCTTGAAAAAGCCTTGAGGACCTTTAATTTTTCCGAAAATACTGTGGAGTTGTTCATGTTTTGTGTCAAGAATGTGACAACAAAAATCTTATGGAACGGGGAGCCGCTTGAAGCCTTTAAACATGGGTGTGGACTTCAGCAAGGGGATCCTTTGTCCTCGTATCTTTTTGTGCTCTGTGTGGAGCGACTTGCTTATCTTATTCGAGAAGCCATTGAAGATAAACTTTGGGAGCCGATTACCCCATGTAGAGGGGGCCTAAAATTGTCCCATCTCTTCTTCGCAGACAATTTGATCCTTATAAGGAATGCTAAGCTTAAGACTGCATGCGAAGTTGAGAAAACTTGTTCTGCGCCGCCTGGGGATTGAAACTAAAATGCGGAAAAGTCTAAAATATATTTCTCCAATTCTGGTAGCTCGCGGCTTAAGAGGAGTATATGCTCACAGTTGGGTTTTGCACAAACTACTAATCTCGAGAAATATTTGGGAGTACAACATGTTCACAATAGAGTGCGACAAGACCAATTTAATGAGACGTTCGACAAGCTCAACGCGCGGCTCGTAGGGTGGAAAGCGAATAATCTTACGATTGCAGGCGAGCCACATTGATCCAGTCAGTGTCCACCGCCGTCCCAATCCATCTCATGTAGTCTTATTGGCTTCCGGAAAATATTTGTGATAAATTAGACAGAATTAACCGGAGTTTTCTGTTGCCCAATGACCCCAAACAACCGCAAACTACACCTTGTTGGTTGGAACCGGGTTACCCGTGAGAAGAAGGACGGAAGGCTAGGTTTGCGCACGTCTCGGAGGAACAACGATGCTTTATTAGCAAAAAATCGTTTGGAACATTCTTCAGGACGAGCCGAGCGTATGGTTAGAATTGATCAAGGCTAAATATTTGAGAGGTTCGAGACTTACGGAGTACATTAGTCGGCCTACGAACAACAATACGTGGCAGGGAATTCTAAATTGTTTGGCGTTGATTCGGCCTTTTTTGAAGTGGAAAGTGGGGAACGAAAACACTATCTCCTTGTGGTTCGACAATTGTCTTGGGAGCGGACGACTATGCAAGATGACGACGAATATCATTCATGAGGAATACAATCTTAAGCTCGCGGATATCTTCAATGAGACGGGGCAGTGCGATTTAAGTTTGATCCAAACGCTGATTCCGGTTGAATGGAGAACAGTTATTTTAGCGGGGAGAATTATTTTGCGAGACATTGAAGATCGAATCATTTGGAACGAGACAACGGATGGCAAATTCACGTGCCAAAGTGTGTACAAGGCGCTTCATAAATCCTACTCAGTTAATGTGCCAAATTCGAGCCATAATTTTCTGGGTTTGGGATATTCCGTGTGGTAACAAGCTACACTACTTTATTTGGTTGGCGAGTCAAAACCGGTTGGCGACGAAACAATTGAGGAAAACACGAAAGCTCACTGATAATGATGAATGTCTAGCTTGCAAAAACCATGAGGAGTCCGTGATCCACATTCTCAGGAAGTGTCCTTCGGCTAGGAGAGTCTGGTGAAGAATTGTACCTAGCAACGAGTGGACAAATTTTGTTTGTTTGGAGGACAATACTTGGCTCAAAAGGAATTTAAAGGAGGGATTCCCCCTGGAACCTCACATTCGCAACAACAATTTGGCAGATTTGAAAGGCACGGAACGACCGTGTTTTTAATGGGAAACCAGAATCGATCTATGTATTTTGTGCCACATTAAGCAGCTGGACCTCGACTTGTTATCGGCACTTAAAGGGAAAAAAAGAGCTCCAAAAATTACATGGAACAAGCCAAAGACCGATTGGTATAAGTTGAATGTAGATGGGCATGTGATTCCGCACTTGAACTATGGGACGGTTGGTGGTTTTCTACGAGGCGAACTCGACAATTGGGTTTGGGTCTTTGTGAAAAATCTAGTAAACCCGACAGTCCTAGCGGCCGAACTAGTAGCTATACGAGAGGAAATAATGCCCAGTTCTTGAAGAAATGTACTCATTTTGACTATCGCAGTGAATAATGTACTCATTTTGTGTAATGCCCAGTTCTTGAAGAAAGCGCTTTATCCATAATAACTTTTTCCCTGCTTCCGCTACAGCAATGTACTCGGCTTCAGTGGTGGATAAAGCAATGCACTTTTGCAGCTTGGACTGCCACGAAACAGCTCCCCTTGCGTAAGTGAATATGTAACTTGATGTAGATTTTCTACTATCAAGATCTCCTGTCATGTCGGCATCTGTGTAACCATTCAGAACTGGCTTTGCTCCTCCGTAACACAAACATAGATTAGATGTACCTCTCAGGTACCGAAGAATCCACTTGACCACCTCCCAGTGCTCTTTCCCTGAATTTGACAGATATCGGCTAACAATACCAACTGCATGAGCAATATCTGGCCTAGTACACACCATCGCGTACATCAGACTTCCTACTGCCAAAGAATATGGTATCGCCTCAATTTTTTCTTTCTCCTTCATCGTAGAAGGACATTGTCTCTTGCTTAACTTGAAGTGATTTGCGAGCGGAGTCGAAACAGGCTTTGCTTTATCCATGTTGAACCTTTGAGAACCCGTTTAACGTAATCTTCTTGAGATAAGTACAACTTTCTCGTTTTCCTATCTCGCGTAATCTTCATGCCGAGAATCTGTTGTGCTGCACCCAAGTCTTTCATATCAAAGAACTTGGACAAATCTTTCTTCAAGTTGTTGATTAGCGCTGCATCCTAGCCAACTATCAACATATCATCGACATAGAGCAAAAGGATGATAAATTTACCATCAGCGAACTTCTTCAAATAAACACACTGGTCTGTCGCAGTCCTGTTATACTGGTGAGTCACCATGAAAGAGTCAAACTTCTTGTACCACTGCCGTGGAGCTTGCTTTAGACCATACAAACTTTTCTTCAATTTACAAACAAGATGCTCCTTGTCGTGGACTTGAAAACCTTCTAGATGCTCCATGTATATCTCTTCTTCTAGATCACCATGAAGGAATGCAGTTTTCACGTCCATCTGTTCAAGCTCCAGATCCAAACTGGCAACTAACCCAAGTATAACACGTATGGATGTCATTTTCACCACTAGTGAGAATATCTCATCAAAGTCAATGCCTTTCTTATGTTGGAATCCTTTGACGACAAGCCTGGCCTTATATTTCAAAATATTCCCACAACCATATTTCTTGAGTTTGAACACCCATTTATTCTTCAGTGCTCCCTTTCCCTTCGGAAGTTTCACAAGCTTATAAGTCTGATTCTTCTGCAAATAATTCATTTCTTCTTCCATGTCTTGCCTCCAGCTTTCTTTGTCACTGTGAGATTGAATTTCTTTGAAACTTTCTGGCTCCCCCTCACTTGTAAGAAGGATATATTCTGATGCAGGATACCTTGTTGATGGTATCGGCACACGTCCAGATCGTCGAGGTTCACCATCTTCTTGAAAAGCAGGTGAGAGCTCCCCATGCTCAGCACCTTCATCCTCGTCAGCATCGTCTGCATTATCTTGGACATCCTCATTTTCAATATGAGTTTCTGGTGGTGAAGTAACTTCTTCCGAAGCACTAGTACGTTGTCGAACTGGAGCAGCTAGAGTAAAGTCATAGAATTGATTTTCGTAGAAAATCACATCTCTACTGCGGATAAATTTCTTGGATTGTGGATCCCACAATCTGTAACCGAATTCTTGATCACCATAGCCAATAAAGATGCATGGAGTTGACTTGAGATCAAGTTTATGTCTGAGCTCCCTTGACACATGTGCAAAAGCCTTGCACCCGAACACCTTTAGGTGGGAATATGAAATATCCTTCCCTGTCCATATCTTCTCCGGAACTTCAAAGTTCAAAAGAATTGTACGGTGTCTTATTTATCAGATAACAAGCTGTGAGGATTGCTTCGGCCCAGTATGCTTTAGACAGCTTAGCCATACTGAGCATGCAACGAACTTTCTCAACAATGGTGCGATTCATTCGCTCAGCAACACCATTATATTGTGGGGTCCTCGGCACCGTCTTCTCGTGCCTAATTCCATGTTCAGTGCAATACGCTGCAAACTCTCGAGAAGTGTATTCGCCTCCATTGTCTGAGCGAAGGCACTTCAACTTCTTCCATGTCTGTCTTTCCACCAACGCATGAAATGCTTTGAAGCGATCAAAAACTTGATATTTTGATCTTAAACAGTAGGCCCATAATTTCCGTGAAGCATCGTCAATAAAGGTCACAAAATATTTGCTTCCACCGAGAGATTCTTCTTCTATTGGTCCACACACATCAGAGTGAACGAGACTCAATAACTCGGAGCGTTGCTTCCTGGTGGAACTAAAAGAAACTCTATGTTGTTTTTCGAACAAACAGTGCTCGCAAAGATCTAGTGCAACATCCTTCGCGAGATTGATAGCATCAATCTTGGCTACTGTAGCCAAGCCCTTCTCGCTCATATGCCCAAGTCTTTTGTGCCAAAGATTTGGTGACGCCTCTTCTTCCACGACGTTGAGGCTTAACTGGCATAATTTTGTATGAGTTTTGAATAGCGTGCCACAGATATGACCCCTCGCAACAATATCACACCTTTCGACAGCTTCCAAGTGCCATTTTTAAAATTACTTTCCTAACCCTGTCGATCAAGGGGTAGTCCTGAGATCAGATTCAACCTGAGATCCGAAACATGGCGCACATCCTTGAGAATAAGAGAACATCCTATGTTGGTTTTCACGTGCACGTCACCAACACCAACTACACTGGAGTAACTAGGGTTACCCATCTTTACGGCACCAAAGTCCCCTGATTTGTATGTAGCAAACAAATCACGATGTGGACTGGCGTGAAATGAAGTTACAAAGTCAATCACCCACTTAATTTCTTGATTGCCTACATGTAGGCATGTCTCGTCTCCATAAGAAACAAGACCAATTTCCGATGATACTGTGAAAATGGTTTCACCTTCATCCTTGTGGGAGCTTTGGCCGGTTTGGGGTTGATTCCTCAAAAGCTTTCGACAGTCCCTCTTCATATGACCGTAAATTCCACAATTATTGCAGTTTCTGTTGAATCGACTCGAGTTGTCAACGGATTTACCTCTCTCCTGGGATCTACCTCGATCTTGAGATCGTCCACGATTTTGACATCGGCCTCTGCCTCTGCCACGACCTCTTCCTTTACCTCTACCTCTGCCTTTACTTTCCGACACAAGAGCATAAGATTGGTTGGCACTGACTTCTTTTCTTCTAGCTTCTTCATTAAGTAAAGCATTTGTCAACATTTGCATAGATACTTTACCATTGGGGGCAGAATTACTGAGGGTGACAACAAGAGTCTCCCAACTGTCCGGCAGGGAACTTAGATGTAGTATCGCTTGTTCCTCATCATTGAGGTTCCAATCGGCGGCAGCAAGCTGGTTCACGAGGTCCTGGAACTAACTCGTGTGTTCTGGTATAGACGTACCACTACAAAGCTTGTGGTTTACTAAACGTCTCATCAACAAGGTCTTGTTATGTGCCGTCTTTGTCTGATACATGTTAGCAAGCTTATCCCACAAGCGTGTGGGCACTCGTTTCATGTGCGACATGATGGAACACACTATTGTCAATCCACTAACGAATGTGAGCAACAGTTTTCTTGTTCAACTTTTTCCAATCGTCATCACTCGTCTTCTCGAGTTTGGCACCTTTATTTTCGATTAGCCCGGCTAAATCCTTCAAATTTAGCAAATCCTCCATGCGAGGCTTCCACATATTGTAATTAGTAGGCGTCAATCGCATCATTGTGTCCGACGTTGAATTTTCCATATTAAAATTCAACAAGCTTGTTTGTACCCAAATTTAGAGGCTGAATTTGGGGAAACGGAGCATGCGGTTGGATCCAGAACGGTTAAAAACCTTGGGAACCGTTTTTACCTTGTTGAAAACGGATCAAAAATGAGTTGAACCGGGACGAAACAAGTTGAAAGGAGTTGAACCGGATTAAATCCAGTTTTGATCAGAGTTGATCGGCTGACCGTTGACTGGACCAGCAGCTTTGACCAGGTCGGATCCTGGGTCGCAGATCCTTTCTTCTTCGCCCGTTTTGTGAGTTGGGTCGAGTTAACTCGCCGTTAACTCGGTCGGCATGGAATGGAGGTTTTCGCCGATCAAAAAATTCCGAAAAATATATATTTGGAATCCTTGCAACACGAGCTTCACAACGGTAGTAACAAATTGCAATTCCGGAACGAAAAAATTTTGACGTCGAATTGGGTCGACTTCGATCGTCACTTTTCGGCGATCGAAATAGCTTAAAAACTATATATTCGGAATCGTCGGACAGAGAGTTTCACAACTGTGATAAGAAATCACAGTTTCGGGATGAAAAATTTTGGACGAAATTTTACAGAGAACAACTGGACGAAACCCGTGGCTCTTGATACCACTTTGTTGGGGTTGGAAAATTCTTCATTCAACGATACGAACGAATTACAATAGGAGGAGCAACTCTCACACTCGACTATTACAAAAAACTAACCCTCGAATCTCACGTTTGAACTCTACGGAGTTCTCTTTTCTTTCTCTCGGTGTTTCTCTCTTTTTAGTGTATTTCCTTTCTAATCAAATGCAGGTACATTTATAGGCAATTGAATAGTAATAGCTAAGCTGCCCTTCGTTAGCTTGAAGGGGTGGCTTTTGGTGGCTTGCATGGGTGTGCCGGTAGGTAAGCTGTCCAAGTCTTGAAGGGGTGACTTTTGATGGCTTGAAGGAGTGTGTCTAAGAGGCTGGAAAAGATGGACTTCGTCTACACCAAGATGGCGTTTGACTTGATAGCGAACGAATCTTCTACCCACAATGAGTTCACGTCAATCATAGAAGAATGTCGAGTCCTCCTCGGGATGCCATGTACTCAAGAGTTTCGATGAATAGCTAGAAGGACAAATGTTTTAGCCGATGCGGTGGCACGTGTAAAGTTGATTAATAATGACGAGACTAGTTTATTGCTGCTCCCTCCCCATGATGTTATTTCTTTTTGAAAAGTGATGTTGCCAAGGGCTTTTAGTTATTCTTCTGATTACCAAAAAAAAAAACTAATATCTTTTGTATATATAACGATCAGTGAATGTGCTTCTTTGTAGAAATATGACGGGTAACTGGTGAATGTGCTTCTTTCTTGAAATATGAAGGGTAATTTGTCTATTATATTTCACAAATAAGTACTTTGCCAATTTGCCCAAATCACTTTTATAAATAAAGTTATTGGATTCCTTGGTTTGCGGAATCAAAAAAGGAGAATATAAACGGTGTATCACGTGGTTGTGTCTCCAAAAAGTCTTAATGGTTGTCATATGTCTTGCTCTAAAAATATTGTTTCTTATTATGGACTTAAACCTAACCACTTCCTTCCTGTCGTGAACACCTCCTCATTCCAGTGGGTATACGTACTGTATCCCTCCTTTTTCCTAGACCTCATTTGCAATAAAGTCATGAATTAGTTACATTGCATTTATTTTGTGCTAAGGTTTAGTAATTAAATATATGGAGTTTATAATTTTTATATAGGAAAGTTATAATTGATTTGCAATGATTTAGTCCTGTCATAAGACTTAGATATGTATAAAAAAAAACACACACACAATATTTGATTTGTAAGCACGATAGGTCGATTTTTTCGAGTGAAGATTAGACAATTTTCTTAGTAAAAAAATTCGGATGCGTCATGAGTGAATGTTCAGAAAATTGATTGCTAAAATATGAGTTATTAGTAATTGAACATACATATATAAATAAAATACGTGCACGCTTATAATTCATGTTGTACTTATAGTTCGTAATAATTAATTGCAATTGAAAAATCTTGGGTAGTTTTTCCTCTATCACAATAGAAATAATTTACTTAATTATTCATCAGCAGGACAATGATACATCATCCATTGAATTCTAATGGAGTATCGTGTAATGTAACCAATATTTTAATTATTCTAAAGTTTCAATTTCGATAAGCTGAAAATTAGAAACGATTTATAATATTTTGACCATATAGATTTTAATAAATCAAGCATAATCCGAAACCCTGTGGTAGTAGTAGCTCGTCAACAAGCGATTCAGCCGAGAAGACATGACAAATTAACAGAATCACATTTGTAACGACAAACCTTCATTCTACTACTTCTTTCTTGATGAAGAACCTTCATTCTACATCCACATACATATTATACTATATATGGTACAAAATTCGAGCGACAGTATATAATATTATACATCAAAATTTAAGCACACAAAACTTCTTAACACAAAAAAAGAGCCACTCTAATTAAAGAAAAGCCTAATACTGCCCAGCAAACTTATTGCACAAAGCCAGAGCATTGCTAGTAACCTGGGCCACACTAGTCATCCGGGCCCTAACAGAAGACTTGATCCTACCATTCATTGCCACACCCGCAAACCCGTCAGAGCACGTGCTGGTATCGGTCAAGGCCGCGCTGACCCATGTCTGAACATTGCTCAAGTGCCACGTGAACTCGGGTCCTCGGCTCCGGCCAAAGTTCTTTAGCTCCCGCACCGATTTAGTAAGCTGGTCGACACTGTCACTCACCTGAACAGATTAATTAAATTAAATTTCGGTACACTAGATATTAAAAATAGTTGTCAATGCAATAAAAAAAATATATATACTTATGTGTTTCGTTTCAACATAGATAAATACGTAACAAATTTTGATTAATACTCACCTCCTCCGAACAGTCTTTGATGGCAGCATACTCTCTGGGCTTAAGCCCACGGAACTTAGTGAGCTTGTTCACAAAGGACTTTGTGGATTGGGCTTGAGTCACGGTCACGGTCAGTGCGGTCATGACCAGCTGGCGTGGGCTTTTTTGAATGCTGGAGGCGTACATAGAGAGTGATTGGACGCATACGGTGGGGTACCTAGTGGCCTTGCAAGAAGATCTAATGAAACTGGCGGCGGCCGGAGCTCCGCGTGCACCGGGAGGCCCTGCGGCGGCGTACTCAGTTCCGGAGAACATGTATAAAATAGAGATGAGAACTATAAGAGTAATTTTTGCCATATTTCTTTTTTACTTTTGTTTCAGGTCTGTAAGTGTTCGATGATAGGATAAAGATAGAAATGTGAGAGTGATGCGGCTTGATATTTATAGAAAGGCAATTCCCTTCTTTTAAATTCCGTTACTTTCCCATTAGGAATAATTGCACAAACACCCCCATCACCTTAAGAGTGTAATAATTGTTAAGACGCCTCTTAATAATGAAAAGAATTACACAAACAATTTTTAGTCACGTTTTGTTTGATGATTGTTAAATTTTTCTGAATATAAATTCATGCACGTGGTTATTTTGTATAAATAAATGGAAAATGAACTATTGTTTATGAATAATATTTTGACATAGATCAAATTTCAAAGTATTTGGTTGACATAGTTATATCGCAATTATTTAATGAGAGCAAAGATTTAACACTGATATATATGAAGTCTAAACCGTAATTTATTTGCCAAATTATCTTTTTTTATTAGGACTTGAGGCAATAAGGATGTCTGTCGTAAGGTGTTAGAGTAATATGCGAGACATTTTATCTAAAGTGTTTGTGTAAATTTTCTAAATATTTAGAGTATTCCTGTAAATACTTCATTATTCAGGGTGTTTCTGTAATTCGCTGTTCAAATTAACTTTCCGTTATATATGTAGTTATCCGACGAAAAAAATAATCAGTGTATTCACATGCATAAGGGTCCACAATTTTTTGACACACATCGTACTTGCTACTTAACTAGTAGTTGGTTGGTCGTATTAGGTGAAAAAACACGCAGAATCAAGCATTAATTTAAGGAATATTATATGAACTTAAGATTTTTTGCTGATTTTATGTAATTAATCTATTTTCGTCTTGTATTTAAACGCGAATCTAGCATTAAAAGTACTATTACAGATTTTTTTGAACAATTATAGGGACAAGCAATTGACGTTTTGCTACCGACGCTGCAGACCCATACCGACCTGGGTCTACAGTTTTAAATGTGGAGTGTGAAAATAAATACAAGGGAAATTTGCTGTTCTTGTTTGTTGTTGTAGTCTGAGATATAAATAAGAGAAATTACAGCCACAGTCCAATTAGGTTCGCTTTAATTACAAAAATCTCTTCAAAGCATGAAGATTATTACGACCTCCCTGCAAACTATTATGGTTCAAATTTTGGGTGTGAGATTTCATGATGTCATCATAGTTTAATAATGAATTTAGAGACAAAATCCAAGCTACCTACGCATTTCGTGGCGTATCCACAAATTTTATATGGGGGCTAGAATAACTTTGGAACAAACAATAAATAAGAAATAAAATTGAATGACAGACATTGTCGATCAATATTCAGCAAGAGAGATAATGTTCAAATAGATCTTAGAAAGAGCTAAAACCCTAAACCCCAAAATATACTCGAAGAAACTATTATTTTGACTTAATTTTTGTGGCTTTTGAAGAAAATGAATTCATACAAGGGTTTGTGTTTTTAGCTCTTAGTTCCAAAACAATACTTTTAAGAAATAAAGTCTTTATTAGAAGGATTCCTGAACTCAATTACAACATTAGAAACCTCTAAATAAAAACTGCAGAGTAACATTCTACAAAGAGTACAAACTCAAAGAGCTGGAAATTGAGTCTCCCTGGCAATTTGTAGAACTCATCATTTCTGACATCTTTATTGTAGACCATAAACTTATCCCACCAATACGAACCGTTGTCTTTACGAGCTTCATTGCTTGCATGAGGAAGGGCACAATCTAGTAGAAGCACGATCATCGCAGCTACAGTCACGCGTGACATGAAAATGACAGACATCATATCATCGTCGCTATCATCATCATCCTCCTCCCCTCGTTCTGTGCGTCCTCGTTATCATCATGAACTTCAAATCTTGACCTCTCAGATCCTTCGTCACATTCATCAGCAGAGCTCTTAGTTCCAAAACAATACTTTTAAGGTACTCTACCGATAACTTATGGTTTTTATGCATTACTATTTTTATCAAGCATATATTTATTCAAGTAAATACTACAAAATATTTTACAATTTTTTTAGATTTGTTTAAAAACTGTATTAAAAACATTATTAAACTAATCGACATTGTATATTTTTATGTGTATATAGAAATGAACTAATATTTTCTTCAAACACATGCAAAAATAATATGCACGCCATTTAATTTGAATAACATTGACTATTTATATATCAATAAGTACAATAAAGATCAAAAGTAATTAAGTGTATCGGGAAAGTTTTTTTGCTAATATTTTAACAAAACAAGGATTTTTTAATTATGAAAAAGGAAAAAACCTATTATTCACTCTAAAATCTTTTTGATATTCTTAATTTCGAATTTTGAGTATTACAGCTCATATATACTTTAAATAATTTACGCAAAACGATTAATCACAAATTAAACGAATTTTCTAATGTTTACTTTTTTAAAGCCTAATTACAAAAATAGTGCATCTCTCAATACATTTGGGAGATTTTAGCAAAAAAAAAAATTTGTAGAGATTTTTTGTTAATTATTGAAAGAGGGGCGAGAATATCTTAAGGAAAGAAAAAATGATATAAACAATTATATATATATATATATGCAAAAATATTTGTCTATGTTTACTTTTTAAAAACTAATTACAAAAATAGTACAGATCTAAATAACTTGGTTGATTTTATTAATAATTGAAAGAGGGGCGATAATTTCTTAAGGAAAGAAAAAATCATAAAGATTAATACTATATTATATGTATATAGATTATAGAGAGAGCTAAGGGTTGTTCATTCCTATAATTTAGGAATTAAGAACATATTTATAAGGAAATCATATTCATTATTAGTTACTTGAGAATCCTGATTATCAATTCCTTAATTAAAAAGGGTATTATAGAGACATTATGAAGGCTAGCCTTCTTATTTTTCGGTGTATAAAAAATAAAAAATTATATCTACACCCGTAAAAGAGTTTATCGAACAAGGGAAAGTTTGAAATATTATACCAGGATGATATCATCAACTTCGTCCATGTTTCTTAATCACTGTTACTTGGAAGGTAGCTAGGTCAACGTAACTTTAGGAGAGACTTCTGTGATTACACTAAAATCAGGAAGCGGAAATGTAATTATCCCATATAAATAGTAGTATTACGTATGGCCCACAAAATTATCCACTGGTTACCAGGAAAGATATAAATAAATTTAAAATTTTCAACAATCCTCCTCCCTTGTCGTGGAGCAAGCTTATCTACTTAAAAATGGAAAACGGCTCCCAATGTGAAAGTGCTTAAAATAACACTGTTTTTGTCAAAGCATTGGGAACTAAGCTTTTTTGCTTTCCGAAAAGCATGCAAAATCGTTCTCATCCTGTAGCCCTATAATTTATAAATGAGAGTAGGTTAATTTGTGCAGCATTTTACTGTACATATCATTTGTTTAGTATTATTACATGACCAGTTACGTCACATTATTTTTAAACTATATGACAAACTTTATATGACGTCGCTAGGATTAAGATACTTAAACATAAGGATTGTATTAATTATTAAAAAAAACATAAGGATTGTGTTGATTGATACAAAACCTATTCCTATAAGCTTGAGTTCGCTTATTCGCTAATCTTTATCACATGATTCCTGTGAGGCTGTAACGTATAACACATATAATATGTAATGCAAAATTTGTAACAGCATAACAGGTTATATGTCATCCATCAATCTTGCAACGGAATTAAAAAAGAATCCTCCAAATAATGGTATGAAAAATGAATAATCTCCCTCGGCCCACCAAATCAGATTTTTAATCATGCAAATTAAGGAAATTAGACCAAAAGTAGTAAGATCTTAGATTAGGCAGCATACGCGAACCCCATCCTTTATCATTGGGCCAAGAAGAAATGTATACAAGAAGTAGTGGGCCCCCTTTGGCCCAGCATTCATTCAACGTTGTCGTGACTCCGTTTAGTGGTCCCTGTACTTTCCCCGGCATTAACGCCCTGACAAATGGCATGCGATCTAGTAGACTAATATTTATTATGTTGTTCCCATTGGATTGTGAAATGAATTTTGAACCAACAAAACAAAAAGTCGTTCAGTTATTACTATTACCACACCGTTTTTTGATAGTGATGCAAAACTCCATTTTCTTCATTCCTTAATTTGAAGACACTCTCAGTTACAAAAATGTTAAACTGTAAGTAACGATTGCTAACCATCGCGACGTAGTCTAATTGTGTTCTGTTGAGAGTAACAGATTTCTATTAATGGTGAAGAAATAAAATGAACAAGTTGAGTATGATTCTGTTACAAGAGGGATATTTATACTACCAACTAACTCCCTCTAAGAGTGTAATTAAATAACTAACAGCTATATTAACAAACTAATAAATACAGCTGGAAATGTAGAGTTACAGAAATGTCCCTATTCTAATATCCTCCCCTCAAGTTGTATCTTGGTAAGGATCGACCAAATACAACTTGGATATCCAGTGTTTAAAGGATGGAACTGCTAGGGATTTGGTGAAGAAGTCAGCTATCTGGAGTTGGAGTAAGGCAGGAAAGTATGGGGGAAGAACAAATTCATCTTTGAAAGAGTCTCGCACGACATGGCAATCGATGTCGAGGTGCTTCGTACGCTCATGAAAGACAGGATTTTGAGTAATGTGGACTGCGGCCTTGTTGTCACAATACAAGGGAATGGGAAGAGCAGCTGGAACAAGAAGCTTGGTGTGCCATATTTTGGTTGTAAAATTTGGCAATCACTCACCCGACTACGTGTCACACAACAAAGTGCACCAATCGTTGTCGCATTATCGAGATGCCACCTCCATAGGCCGTCGCCTTCACAGGTCGTCACCTTCTTAGGACATCACCTCCATAGGTTGTCGCATCTTCGGGACGCCACCTCTTCAAGTCGTTGTCTTCGCAGGTCATCGGCTCCCAGGCTAAACATAAGTCCATCAATGATGCGTGGGTCAGGCCCATCAACTGACCCATCAACACAGGCCCATCGTCTGGCCCATGAGGTACCTATAAATACCCCCTCATCTGAAGGCAAAAGAGACACAATTCTCATTTTTACTTTCTCTCTCTAAGTCAGAGCTTTCTCTCTCTAGATTTCAGAAGTCTAGTTTCTTTCTGACTTGGGCTTCGGAGTGCCTTCGTCGGGGCCTCCGGCTAGTTCACATTTTCGTGTTTCTCAGTGCAGGTTTCTCGGACTCAAAGCTAACTCAGCACCAGCACGAAGCTTGAGTTAGTCTGAGGTAGAGTGCTTAGTCAGCAGGACAAAATCACCCCGCTTCAGTGGCGCCGTCTGTGGGAAACCACTAAGTGCACTGTGAAGGGAACACCCAAATTATTGAACCATGACTAGAACCATAGCATCTGAAAAGGGCTAATGCAATAGCCCTCAACCAACAACAAGAACCCTCGGCACAGGACGAAGGGGTGGCTAATAATCTCCAAAGTCAACATATGGGCGAAACACCTGTTTCGGAACAAAGGCCTCGGGGCAGCTGCCCAGGCAGTAGGTCAGCAGGATACATGCGCGACTGTTAATCCATTGCCACCACAACACGTGGCGCAACTGATCCAAGCACTGCAAGAAACACTTGGAAGAGCGATACCCTTCGTCCCACTGGCACCACCTACTCGACTTGAGACTCGAGCCAGGACAGAGCAGCTTGCACAGAACTCTCGTTCACATGGGGCTCGTACCGCGGAACAAACTCAAAGGCGTTCACCTAGGCCAGAAGAAGCAAACTCACGATCACCCAGGATGACCCACATGCGAGGGGCGGCTCGGCATGTAAGGTTGAATGATGAACGAAGAACCCCTGAACCACGCGTAAGGCGTGTTGATAGAGAGGATGAGGTAAACTCGTATGATAGAGCTCGAAGAGAAAGACACATCGAAACAACTGAGAGGTACGATAGAAGATATCCTAGTCCTACTAGAAGAGAGCATCACCACGACAATCGTGAGATGACTCCAACATGGTACGTAGAAGATTGAAGAAGATCGATGGGTTATAATCAGAATGATGGTAGGATTACTGAGCCTTCACATTTCTGTGAGGAGTTACGAAGGGTTGTCTTGGGAAGAGGCCAAGATATTCCAAAGATACCCAACTACAATGGCACCACTGATCCGACATCACACCTACATGTACTAGATGGCATTCTAAGCGTGGGAGGCTATGATACTAGAGTTCAAGCACGACTTTTTGCCATAACATTGGTCGGTGTGGCGCAGGAATGGCTTGCACGCATATCACCTGGAACCATCTATAGCTACGAACAACTACATGATATGTTTCACTCTAAGTTTGCTACTCTCTCAGTGGATCCGTTGGACCCAGACTATCTATGCCAATTGAAGCAAGGGGAGAGGGAGACGTTGCGCGAGTATACAAAGAAATTTAATGTTGAGATGTTGAAGGTGCAAACTCCATCACCCAAAACTATCCGAGGGATCTTTTTCAAGACATTGAGGAACATAGAGGTGGCGAATGATCTTGTGCGATGTCCTCCCCCTACTGTTGAACTAATTATGCAAAGGTTGCGCCAAGAGATGGAAGTGGAAGAGTTGAATCTGATTAGCAAGGGCGAATACCGCGACCCAGGGAAACAGAAGGTAAATTTTATTCGCAGAAATGATAGGCTATGGAGAAATGGTCGAGTCAGAGACAAAAGTGACAGAAGGCGAGGCAGATCTCCTGTGAATTACACTTCACTGAATAGAAATATAATGGAGGTGTACGCCGTAGCCAATCAACGAGGATTGATGAGAAAACCACGACAATTTAGAGAGACTGAAGATACGCGGAAATCCAAGGACTATTGCCGCTACCACCAGCAAAATGGGCATGATACATCGCAATGTAGAGCCCTTTTTTGCAGAAATTGAACGGTTGATTAAAGAGGGACACTTGGCTGAGTACGTGCGAGATCAAAGAAGAGATAGTCCATCGGCTAAGCGAGGAAGAACAGATGATGTTACTCGTGTTGAGGAGCAGTGGAGGATTGAGCTGCCTGTAAGACGTGAGGAAGAAGAAAATCTCCTAGTGAGGGGAGTGATTAATATGATTTCTGGAGGACCAACGGGTGCTGAATCCAACCATGCGAGGGATAAAATCATGATGAAACTGAGTAGTAGCGTATTCTAAAGAGACGCGTCCTTGATCGCCATGGTGGAAGAATTGGATGAGTTTATCACTTTTGATGAAACAGATCGCAAACAATTGGACCCTCAAGTGGCTGAGGCACGACAATTAAATTACCCTGTAGTGGTAAGTGTTGACATTGCAAACTATACGATGCATAAGGTCTTAGTTGATAACGAAAGTTCAGCGAACATCATCTTTTATGAGACATTAGAAAGAATGGCGTTAGGTGAAAATTTCATGCGGAAAGTGTCGACGCCTTTATATGGGTTCGGAGGAGCAACTGTGATGCCAATTGGGGTGGTGACTTTTCAAACATCTTTTGGAGACCATCCAACCAGGCGCACTCGGAATCTACAATATCTAGTAGTTGATACACCGTTCACCTACAACGTTATTGTTGGGAGACCTGGATTGCACGAGTTCAGAGCTGTAGTATCTACCTACCACCAAAAGATGAAGTTCCCCACTCCTGGAGGAATTGGTGAAGTGCTAGGTGATCACAAGGAAGCTTGGAAGTCATATGTAGCCTCTCTAAGACCGAGTAGGAAATAGGAAGTGAATATGCTTAACACTATCTGTCAAGATAGGGCGATGGTAAACATTAATGAGACGTAGAAGAATGCCAAGAAGCCTAAGGTCCTTAGGGAGATCGAGGTGCAAGGAGGTGTTGAGACCTTGATTCCGGAGGAAGAGGAGAACAAGAGATTGAAGAAGTACAAGGCACAGCTGGCGCAAAATAACAAGGTGGAACCCTTAGGGGAATTTCGAGAAATATCACTTGTAAGAGATGATCCGAGCAAGGTGACCCGCATTGGCACGCGCATGCCGAAAGAGATTGAAGAGAAAATGATCGCTTGCTTATGCGAGAATTTTGACATTTTCGCATGGACAGATGAAGACTTGAAGGGAATAGACCCTAAAATAGTAGTACACAGGCTGAATGTGGACCCCCAGGCAAAACCTATCCGCCAGAAGAAGAGAAATTTCAGTAAGGAAAAGAATTTGGCTGCCGAGAAGGAGGTGGACAAAACACTTGTAGCGAGGCACATCTACGAGGTGCGATACTCTGAATGGCTAAACAATATTGTCTTGGTGCCTAAGGCCAATCGAGATTGGAGGATGTGTGTGGACTACACAGATCTGAACAAGCATTGCCCACGCGATCCTTTCCCTTTGCCGAGGATTGATATGTTGGTAGACTCGACGGTGGGCTACACTCTATTGAGCATGGTAGATGCACATAGCGGTTTTCACCAGATTCTGATGGCCGTGTACGATATATCAAAAATGGCTTTTGTGACTGATAGAGGAGTTTTTTGTTATCGTGTGATGCCTTTTGGGCTTAAAAACGTTGGGGCCACCTTTCAGTGTCTAGTAGCGAAGATGTTCTACGATCACATCGGGAAGACAATGGAGGTCTACATAGATGATATACTTGTGAAAAGCATTAAAGCTGAGGATCATGTCAATCATTTGTGTTAACAGGGTAAAAATCCACGTGCTTAAAATACGCCATTATTTGAATACCAAAATTACTAGGTATATTATTATAGGATTTGTATTCGTAATCACAAAATACGAGAACATTCTCTTACTGAACACTCCGAAGTCTAAATGCCCTCGGAACACCCTTCCCGAAAACCAAAACGCGATAACGATGCCCTATTAAAATCTAAAACCTCTCGGGGCACATGTCATAAAGACCTGAATGCAAGAACATTGCCCTGCCAGAGATAAAAAGCCATCGGAGCGTTATTCCCAGAAGTCATATTCAAAGAACTATTACATTACAATAGACCAGTAGCCATCGAAATATGCGTTACGAAATCCCCAACACAAGAACGCAGCCCTACTCACATAAAACACCCTCGGAATCCACGCCACGAGCAATAATGAGCAAATATACCCCTCGGAGTACACTTCCCAAAGAAGACAAACCAGACTTAACTACTGCAGAAGCCACAACAACGACAAACGAGCATTCCATCCCACTTATCCAACGTTTTCGATAGATACAACCCAACGGAGAGAAGAAGACCGAGGAGCCAGTTCATCGGAGCCCATTGGAGCTATCGAAAAGGATATAATTCATCCTAGTCAGCGCCCTGTCAGCAGATATACTAAATAGATAAACCTTATCTTATCTTTTTTGTACTTTTACATATATTACGACACTTGTACTTACTAAAACACACGCATAACGACACATGTTCCCAACAAACTCTCTATAAAGGAGTAGGGGAGAGAAAACTTCTTGGGGGGGGGGGGGGAACGGAGGTTCTCGAGGGGAGAGAAAACTTCTTCTATTCTGAATTTATGTTCTCTACGGGAGAACAACTCCTCCCCTCGGACTCCTCTCTTTCTCTCTTATGATTTCACGAGGACAACCCCTCCAACAAATACAAAACTAATTCAATCGATAAAAGCGACAAACACCAAATAGCCAACGCCAAGAACAAGAACTACGAGTGGCTTGATTCCCGATCGGGGTATACGTAGGCATCTCGGAATCTATCCGAATCCAGCCGCAAATCAATAAAAACCAACAATCTCCTCGGGTCGGGATCGGCGTTTTGAATAATCCGTTACGCTCTTCGTCAAAGCTAGTAGGAACGACGAAGAAACCGGTAACAAAATGGCGCCGTCTGTGGGAAACGTCGTTGAATCCTTGAGCAAGCCCGAGGAGTTCGCTGCCAAAACCAAAAAGGATAGTAGGTGCTACAGCCACAGGGCGATACACCCCAAAGTTAAGTTTCCTTTCTCCAAACTTGCGTGATTCGATTCCAACCTTAGAGATCTCCTTGAAAATCATACGATTTTCCAGTTGCTATATAAGTACATATAAGTGTATATATACGAAGTATGTAAAAGACTCGGGTAGGAGTGGATTCTTTAGCCTACTGCTTGAAAGTTGCAGAGAAAATCTGCAAATGAAAAATGAAATGAAAGAATAAACAGAGAAGAATAAAAGAAAAGGAGAGAACTGCTACATGATATGTAGAGAAAACCACCCCCTTATAAACAAAAATGGGCATAGACTAGTGGCCTCGGAGCTGCTCTCCGAGGGCATTTACCCGAAGAACCCGGGTTCGAATCCCATTCTCGAAGGCTCTATTTTGCTATAAAGAGCCTATATAATAAAAATAAGAATGTCTCATGTTGTTAAACAAGAAGAGATGATCCAGCGGTCCTCGGAGCTGCTCTCCGAGGGCATCTATACGAAACACCCGGGATCGAATCCCATCTCCGGGGCAGGTTTTGTTTAATTATTAAAATGCTGCCATAGTATAGTAATAATAAAAAACAAAAGATCTTGTCATATCCAAAATGGGGACGTAGTCTCGTGGTACGAGAACAGTTCTCCGAGGGCCTCTAACAGAAGAACTCAGGATCGGGTCCCCCAACGGGCCTTGTTTAGTTCCCTGCTGTACGATAGGTAGCGAATATAGTATCCTTATAAACAAAATAACGAGAACACCCCGAAGAAGGAAAGGAATAAATAACTCAGCCAAAAATAATTCCTTTTTGAAGTAAGTGAAAATATTCACTAAACTCCAAAGCCCCTATACATATACTTATTAATCTTTCCTTAGATAACCGAGTTAAGCTTGAGCTGTCCAAGTTCTATTATAGCCACGGTTACGTGTCGGGGGATACCTCTATTCAGAGAAAATATGTCTCCAAAGTTTGTACTACAAACGGACACGTCATGCTAAATAATTTGCTTGGGCCAGTAAGAATGAATCCCATTTCTTTAAACTCAATCTTAAATTCTACAATTAAAGGAAATGGTCTAAGTATTTATAAGTGCTGAAAAGTTATGGTGACTATTAGCACTAAAAACGACAAGTTTCATTACAATGAAAACAAAATACAATTATGCTAAAAAATAGAGAGGCCTCTGAGGCGGGGGGGGGGGGGGGGTAGAGCACTCGTTGAGGCAGGAGTTGGCACATTTGCAGAAGGAAGAGTCGGAGCACTTGTAGAAGAGGGAGCACTAGAAGGACCAGCATGTGCCCCCGTATCGGGAGAAGGACGAGCTATAGGCAGCTGGACTACGGCAGTTAGGGGAACCCGAGTTGGGGCAGAAGATGAAGGAGGGAACTGAGAGCTATTCTTCAGAAAGAGAGAATAGGCTTGTTCCAATGTAGGCCTCTGCATCTCCAGAATATTTATCTGGCGCGGATCAATATTTGGAGTTGCCTTCCTACGCACCTGCCCGAAGCAATGAAGGAACCCCCACATTACGTGTCCAACCAAGTATCCATGATTCTTGCGGATGTATTGCTCCTTAACTTGGACAATAGCCTCCTCCTGGGCTTGCTTAACAGCAACAGTCAGCCTCTGCTGCATCTCCTCGGGAGTGATGCCCCCTGAAACTGGGGTTTTCGATAACTCTTCAGTAAGAGCATCCACCCGACCAAATGCTCTAACTCTTTCTGCTTTATTCCCCAAGCAATCTTTTCTTCCTCAAGGGAGGTAACCCTTTCTTTCAGCACCAACCCCGAGGCCTCCATCTCCGATACGGAGGATTGGAGCTGCTTGTTTACCGCCCTTACTTCCCGAAGCTGCTTCGTGATCTTAGACCACGCCGCCTCGTACTTCTCCATCTTCTCCTGGAGACTCTTATTTTCTTCCTCCGTCTTCTGAGACCTTTCTTCAGCCGTGGTCGCCAACTTTTGCAACTTCTCGACCTCAAGTAATAGAAGAGGAAGCATTTTAGGCGCCTAAAAAGCAAAACAGAAGAATAAAGATCCCAAAACTGGACCCTAAACAAATAAGATAAGTAAAAGTTAAGCCTTACCAGCATAGCCACACAATTCGTGCAAGCCTGGACAAATTGCCACCCCTTCGATGGAAGAGAGTTGGCAGCCGATAGATATCGGGTAACGGTATCGAGGGCCACCTTAGCCTCTTCCGGGCTAGGCTCTCGCCCTGAGGCTGGAATACTTGAAGATGAAGGTCCCTCTAACGGTACCCCCCCCCCCCCCCCCCCCGATATGGGCACCTGAGTAACCACGGGACTGTCCGATTGTATGGCGACAAACGAACTCGGAGGGGGATTGTCTGCAAAAGAAAGAGATGCGGCCATCAGCTCATCTAATAAGAGCATCGGATCATCGGAAGCGGGAGGAGCATCAGAATTCGAGGGAAAAGATCCTCCTTCAAGATTAAAAAAGTCACCCCTTGAGAATTAAAAACCTCCCCAAGTAAGTAATTTATTCCCTAAAAAGAAAACAAAGGGAAAAATAGTTAATCTTAAGAAACTTACCCAAATCGAGAGCGTTTTCCGGTAGAGATACTCCCTCGTTCTCAGCAAGGAGGGTTGTTCCTTTATCTATCAAAGACAATTTTTTATAAGTAAAAGGTACAAAGTATCTTAATACCATTTAAACCAAGAAAAGATATATACCTTTAGGAGGAGTGGCCAGTAATATATCCACCGAATCCCCCGATGTCTCCGAGAGTGAAGACTCATCGACAGCACCTAAGGGGGGCAATGGCATCCTCCCTATCCCTATATCATCTTCCGCTCCTCCTAACGAGAAAGCCCCCACGAGGACCGCATCCGTGGAAGTCACGTCCAAATCTGTTTCTTCCGGGGTATCAGACGTTCCACTAGATGACCGAGATATAGCTGTCGAAGTCGTTAAACGAAACCTTGCTCGCTCAGCATTACCCTCCACAGCCACGGGGACTTCACCTTCCCCTGACATCAGTCCACCCTCCTGAACCCCCTTCTCTTCGTGAACACCGGAACCGCTGACACCTTCCACCATATATGGTTGTAAAGTATCCACTGCAAGACAGCCAAATTCAAACGAAGAATAACAATAAAAATAAAATAAAAAAGATATATGTAAGAACTTACCAAAGGCATTGAAATATTTCTCGGGTACAGCCAAAGAAGTCTCGAGTCGATCTATCGGAGCAATATACCGCAAACCCGCGGTCCGATAGAGGGCAGCAAAATCCCCCGACTCCACCAAAGACTTTGCAGCAAATACGAGGGAGAACACCAAGGTATCATCTAACACCCTTTCCGGAAACTTGGGCTCCCTCCAAGTGTAGGGAAAGTCCCACTCCTCATCGGTAGGGCAGACATAGAAAAAATTGTTCTTCCACGTGTTGTGAGAACTAACGTTGCCCTCGGAGATACGGTCATCTTTGTTCTGATGGCTGAAATAATAAAAAGGAGCCCCACGGAGACACCTTCAACTCAAAGATAGAAAAAAACCTATCCCTCGTACACTCTATTCCCCTCACCAAACACCAAAAGACGAATAAGGCTAGAGCCGTGAAGGAATTAGGGGTGATTTGACTAGGGCATACATTACAGTACTTAAAAATCACGCAGTAAAAAGGCGAGAAAAATGAACGTAACCCCGCCTTTACCTGAGAATAGTACACGGTCAAGTACTTCGCCGGAGGAGAATTACCCCTTTGGTCTGCTGACGGAACCTCCACCGTCGCATTCCGGCCTGAAGCGCCATACTCAAGGAACAAGTTCCTAACCTCCTCCTGCGACGCAGTGCTAACTGTCGCCGCCACTTTCTGCGCCGATAGTACACATGATGATCCAGCAATAGACAATCTGCAAGATAGTGGATTAATAAAAGCATCTGATTATACAGATGGCCATAGTTTATAAGTAGGTTTAATTTTTGCGAATGAGAGAGGTCCCGACTTGTGGGACTCAGTGTAATTAAAACTCTAATGAACTACGGCGACTTGATTCCCAATTATAAGGGATACGTAGGCAGCTTGTCGTGGCTGCAAGTGCAGTCTTAAAATAAATAAAAAATCATTATGGCCCATCACTTTGCTTTTTCTGTGCAGATCTCCGCGAATCACTGATTGAAGTACTACTTCGCATCGTTTGATGGCTCAATCAGACAAACAATGGATATTGTACAATACCACAGCAATAGCAAAAATTTAATGTCACATGTAAACTAGGTGAAGAGCCAATTGGGAAAGATTCCCATAAAGTAGGCACATAACGTAAGCCCTACCGAGCCAAACTAGGTGAAGAGCCTATTGGGTGAGAATTCCATAAAGTAGGCACATAACGTAAGCCCTACCGAGTCAGACTAGGTGAAGAGCCTATTGGGTGAGAATCCCATAAAGTAGGCATATAACATAAGCCTTGCCGAACCGAACAAGTTACAGAGCCTATTGGTCAGATGCCACATAAAGTAGACCGTCGCGTAAGCCATATTGATAAAAATAAAATGAAGACATTTCGAGACAAGGACGAGCAAGCAATCTACTTCTGTAATTCAAAGACTCATCACATCTCGGAATTTGTCCTACCAGCACGGTCCGACGCCTTTATATGACCACGAAATATAAGAGAGAATCATGGAAAAAGGGGTTCAAGAAGGTGGTAGTCTCAACTTCAAGTTTCAGAGTGTAGCCAAACGAAGGCTCAGATTCTTTAGAAGAACCAATTGAGGAAGATTAAAAATAAGTGCCATACATGGATATAAAGCCTCATGAGTCTTCTTTCTAATGAAATAAGCCATAGGTCATTTGAAAACTTGTGGAGCGAGTTATGGCTATTTTCGTGGGACTGCACAAAGTGCTTCAAGTGCTAGTTCTTTGGCACTACTTACAAAAACTGCTCCAATTGCGGAAGATTAAAAATAAGTGCCATACATGGAAAGAAAGCCTCATGAGTCTTCTTTCTAATGAAATAAGCCATAGGTCATTTGAAAATTTGTGGAGCGAGTTATGGCTATCTTCGTGGGACTGCTCAAAGGGCTTTGCAATCTGTCATGTGCTAGTTCTTCGGCACTCCTTAGAAAAACTGCTCCAATTGAGAAGGATTCAGAATAAGTGCCACACATGGATAGAAAGCCATGTGAGTCTTCTTTCTAATGAAGTAGGCCATAGGTGATTTGAAAATTTTCTTCATGGATTTACGGCTGGTTTCCATGAGAATGCGCAGACTGCTTTCATCATTGAGCATGAGCTTCATGTCATATTGCCAGTCCAGATTTTCGAAGAGATACAACAAGATTCTATCATTACACCTACATGAATACATCTACACAAGTGCGCAAGGGAAGAGAGACAGTGAGTCTCTATCAATACACAAATTTTAAGCAAATGAGCAGCAATCTAAATCAATACCATTCAAAAGACAGTACCATGAAATTGTTAAAACAAAAGGATGAAATTCCGATAAACGATTGAAAGAGCCAACTAATGGACCAACACTTCCATGCATGAGGATACAAGTCTTGGCGACAACAGATTACAAAAGACAAGAAGATGAATACTAAAATCATTTATTAAAGATGCCAAATCGGCAATTTCATATTATTCAGCAAAACAAAGGTACGATGCAATTCAGAAATCTAAGGAAATCAATAGACTGAAAACAAAGAACAAGAAAAGTAAGAGAAGTCTTCATCAAGTTGTATCAGCAAGATCCAAGTGAAATTATTCGCGAGCAGCCGTGTCTTGAAGATTCTCTGTACGAGGAACAATAGGATTTTCAGAAGCACCACCATCATCTTTCATCATCTCAGCCACACCAAAATCAGGGTCAATCAATTTACCACTCACCAAATCTTCATTATCAAGACCGCTCGTGGACGCTAGTTGATTCATTAGTCCGTCCAGATCAGCATTCGAGAGCGGAATGTGCACCGACTCATCCATTTGTTGCAAGATAAAAGCCATAGAAGAACGATTTTCATCAACACCGGCGGTAAGGTCTTCGTTTTTTTTCAATCCAGAGGTCTTCCTCCCTAATGAGTGGCTCAAAGATATCTTCGTCTAAAGAAGACAAAGGGACAGGCTCATCTGAGGAAGTTAGATCAGCCTTCTTCCACACACTCACAAGGCTTTTATCAAAATCATCTGCAAGTATCTTCAAGGTTTTTAGCTGCTCCAACGCCAGGTCAAATGCCTCAAACGCTATGTTTCCGCATCTCAGATAGATGCCTTCGGCGAAAGTACGTGACCGCATGAACTCCCTTGCGATTCTCAGTTTCATCTCGGGTTTTTCTACACTAGATCTCTCCTCAGCAGCTTTAAGCAACTTGTCTTTTTCCCTTAAGTCTTTGATCAGTGCGTCGATTTCCAGCTTTAAATCGGAGATCGCTTTCTCAGAGATGAATTTGTTTTCAATCAAGGCTGTTTCAAATTCCTTACTCTCTGTTAGATAATAATTGGAGTATGATTTCGCCTTTTGCAACTCTCCTTTCACCTGTGCCAGTTCACGAGCCATATCAGCAACCTTATTTTTCTCCGCCTCAAGTTCTTGCTTGGTGGAGTTCCAAGACTATCTCACATCACACACCTCAGACGACGCTTCCTTCAGTTGTCTTTTGAGATCCTCGCGACTCGCATCAAGCTCATGATGCCCCCTTTTTACGTAAGACAAACGATCACCAGCTTGAATTTTGGTCGCCTCGGCATCCCAAGCAAGCATCATCAGGCACTCCTTCAACATCATCGCCTGCATCCCAAGAAAAAAGACTTGGGTTGAATATGCAAATGATGCATATGTGTATACATATATCTTTATGAAAAAAGTGGGATTGAAGACGAAATCTTACCGCTGTATCGTGCAAAGCTACTTCACGGTAGATGTCAGCAACTGTCCACCTTCGTATAACCTTATCACGATTCAAGGATGGCCACACCTTCATCGTTGAGAACATTGCATCCGAATCAGTGAGCTCGCTATCAAACAAGCTCAGTGATACCTTTCCAAGTTCAATATTACGAAGTCCGCAAGACGAACGTGGCAACACCAACGGAGCAGGAGGGCCATCAACATCAAAAATCATGGGTCTTTTTCCACAAGCACGGTCTTCCATCTCAGCACGAGATACGAGTCTCTTTTGAAGAGATGTCTTATTTATCAAAGCACGATCATCAACCTCACTATCTGGTGTAGTCTTCTTTTAAGTAGAAGTCATATCTTTCCCAACACGAGTTCATGTTTCAGCATTAGTTGCAATCTTCTTTTGAGCAGCACCACTTGACAACCCATCTAAGGGGATTCCTGATGCCATGCTGGCATCGCCCCCACCTCGCGACGAACGCCTTAAGTCTTGGTTACCATCAACACGAGATCCTCGATTATAGCTTTGCCCTCTTCTTTCGCTGGACCGGCGGTCTTCATCCCTAGCAATGGTGCGACGGGCATCATCCCTAGCATTTCTCTCATTGGAACGACGCTCGTCATCCCTAGCACGAGCATCATGGTTGGAGTGGTCCTCTTTCCTCCTCATAGCTTGGTTGAACCTCGCGAACTTAGCCATCAGCAATCTACCTACAAGAGGAAAACAAATATTAGCATTTAACGAAATAAGAGCGAAAAGATATAAGGGCAAAAAAGTAGACATCTACCCAAGTTATGTTCTTCTTCAAAGAACGTCGGCGATAAACCCCCTGCGCTAATAATACATTATTCTCTTAATACGTCTGGATCAAAACTTAATGACGTCAACCTATTCAAGAATCCAGAACTGAAACTCGAACTCTGAACAGCGGATAATTTGACTCGACCTTGATGCCACTTATGGGGGAAATCGAAAACAACATCCTCTGATGGTTTAATGAAAATATACCGACTACGCCAATTTTTACCATTTGCCAATTTGATTTGCGTTAAGAATTTGCGCTGTTTTTTAGCAACAAAGAAGTAAAAACCACAATCTATATTTTGTGAAGAATGACCAAGGGAAAAGAGTTCAAAAAATTCGCCAAATGAGGAAGGTTCACTGTATGCTTTCATAACTAAAATATAACAGATAAGAATGCAAATTGCTCTAGGGTTGAGTTGACTTAAACATAGGCCATAGCCCTTCACAATTTCACATAAGTTGGGATTAAGTGGAAACCTAAGTCCCATTCGCAATGCAGCAAGGTGGACAGTCATACATCTATCAGGGGGTCTATCCATCCTATCCAACGGCCCAGGAATTATAATTTCATATGATGAAGGAATATAATACTCCGACCTTATACGCCTCACCCCCCCCCCAACTAATTTGTGACACGACTTCATTATACGGAACCTGGGCAATAAGAGACTTTTTTTTATGACTAACTATAAGGTTATCCTCGGAGGCTTCATATCGACTCTCGATCTCACTATTAACAACACCGACATCGGTAACTTGTTCAGTTGAAGCATTTGGTGATCTAGAGTTTGACCCCGACTGGGACTGGCAATTGTTGTACATAATCAGACTACGAAGAAAAGCTTTGATTACCAAAATACGATCGAGGAACAACCGACAGCTCGTAGGAACGAACAATAGGAATGTAAATGTTGTTCTGAAGCCCCTCGACCCTCCGAAACCAGGATATTCTTTTTGCAAATGGATCCACCTTCGCAGAACGAATCCCCAAATATGAGAAGAAAACAACTTAAATCAGCAAACAAGAACAAAATCATAAAGGATCAAACATTAAACAATCAATAGGAGTATGATGCAAGAATTGGGAGCCCTTACAGTCTTTACCGCATATATTCAATACTGTGATTATAATTTCTTTGAAGAATTCCCTCAATCCTCGCAATATGAAAGAAAAAGAACGAGTAGGGACTGCAATTTATGGCCGATTCTACGCAATATGAAAGGAAAGACGATCTGTGAGCGGAAAATGGGAAATTACCGAAATCTCTCCTCATGATTGAGAAAATATTCTTGGCCAAATTCGCAAAATAGGAAGGAAGGAAGAATAATGAGCGAAAAATGGGAAGATGTCGGGATTTGTCGTAATGATTGTGGAAGAATAATTTTTTATTCCGATATTGATATCTTTAGTAGCTTCGAATAAAAGCCCTTGAAGATTCTAGGAATAAAGTGGAATCCTATTCACAACCCGTGATGAGACTTTCCTTTGATGAAGATGGTGGAGTTATCAGATGTTGTTGGTCCATGAGCACCATTTAGTCAAATCCAAGTCAGTTTTTTAATAGGCGTCCAACACTACAAACAATGGGGCCCATTAGAGAATTTATAAGATATTTTCATATGAGATTCATGAAATAGCAAATTAGTCCCTCTAGTGAGAAGAAATGGCATTGGCATCCACAAGAAAAAACAGCAAACGACAAACTAATCACCAAGATCGATGGGATTACAAAATGACTAAGTATTATTGCATTTTATGCTCGCATCCACAAACAAAGCTTCAACTATACAAGCGGTCCAACAAAGAAGGAAACGCCAAATTTACTTCACACTCTCTTACTCGCGATAATACACTATGAAGTGGGGGGATTACAGGTGTGCCATATTTTGGTTGTAATATTTGGCAATCACTCACCCGACCACGTGTCACACAACAAAGTGCACCAATCATTGTCGCCTTATCGAGACGCCACCTCCATAGGTCGTCGCCTTCACAGGTCTTCACCTTCTCAGGACATCACCTCAATAGGTTGTCGCATCTTCGGGACGCCACATCTTCAAGTCGTTGCCTTCGCAGGTCGTCGCCTCCCCAGGCTCATCATAAGTCCATCAATGATGCATGGGTCAGGACCATCAACATGCCCATCAATACAGGCCCATCGTCTGGCCCATGAGGTACCTATAAATACCCCATCATCTGAAGGCAAAAGGGACACAATTCTCATTTTTACTTTATCTCTCTAAGTCAAAGCTTTATCTCTCTAGATTTCAGAAGTCTAGTTTCTTTCTGACTTGAGCGTCGGAGTGTCTTCGTAGGGGCCTCCGGCTAGTTCACATTTTTGTGTTTCTCAGTGCAGGTTTCTCAGACTCAAAGCTAACTCAGCACCAGCATGGAGCTTGAGTTAGTCTGAGGTGGAGTGCTTAATCAGCAGGACAAAATCACCCTGGTTCAAAGCTCTTGGAGAATATAACTTATCCATTTCAGTTCACAAACAGTGCTTGCCATGCTGTGGTATTCAGCTTCAGCTTAAGATCTGAAAACATTTACCTGCTTCTTTGTTTTCCAACTCACAAGTGAGTGACCAAGGAAAATAGCAAAACCAGTGATTGAGCACCTTGTATCTGAACAGCAAGCCCAATCAACATCTGAGTAGCTTGTAATCTGTAAAGGAACAATAGCATCATAGTATAAGCCAAGAGAAGGAGTGCATTTAAGATATAGAAGAACTGAATGAGCAGCATCCCAATTTGACTTAGTAGGGGCCTGCATGAATTGGCTCAATTGGTTGATGATGTAACACACAGCAGGCCTTGTCATGTTGAGGTAGAGGAGGCGACCAATGAGGCGCATGTACTGATCAGGATGAGGAAATGGTTCCCCATCAGCAGAAAGTTTAAAACCCTTAGAGCAAGGAATAGACACTGATTTGGCTCCAGTTAGACCAGCATCTGCAAGTATGTCCAGAGTGTACTTCCTCTGATGAATATAAGTGATGAATATAAGTGCCAGATAAGTTGCGCAGAATTTCAAGACCAAGGAAGTACTTTGCATCACCCAAATCCTTAATAGTGAAGGCCTTATGTAAGTGGTCCTTAACAGAAGATAGCAAAGCAAGAGAGGGACCAGTGAGCAACACATCATCTACATATATTAGAAGTGCCACAAAGGAGGGACTAGAAGTGCCACAAAGGAGGGACCAGAGCCCATAGTAAATAAGCAATTATCATAAGAGGATTGATGAAAACCAAAATCCAACAAACACTTTGTAAATTCAAGGTTCCATTGCCTCGAAGCTTATATCAAGCCATAGAGGGATTTCTTGAGCTTGCAAAAAAGTCCTGGACCAGCTTTAGCATACCCTTGAGGAGGAACCAAGTAAATGTCCTCATCAAGAAATCCATGCAAAAAATCATTATTAATGTCAAGTTGCTGCAAAGGCCATTGATAGTGAGTAGCAATAGCAATTAGAAGTCTGACTGTGACTAATTTAACAACAGATGAGAAACTGTCATTGTAGTCTAATCCAAACACTTGGTTGTAACCTTTTGCAACCAAGCGAGCCTTGCACCTCTTCACAGTGCCATCTGGATTCAGTTAGATCTTAAATACCCATTTAGATCCAATTGTATGTTTACCAACATGTAAGGGTAACAACTCCCATGTGTCATTAGATTCCAAGGCTTGGAGCTTAGTTTGCATAACATCAATCCAGTGAGGGTTTTTGCATGCGTGAGAGTAAGATAAAGGTTCAGATACGGTGTCAAGGTTAACTAGAAAGGATAAGTAAGAGGGAGTGAAATGAGAGGGGTAAGTGTATGGGAAAGTATGAGGGGTGTATTGGCAGCATGTAGTAGGCGGTTGTATGTGAGGTGCTATAAGACCAGTTTGACATGAAAGAACAAAGTATTTGAGGTGAGAGGGGAGTGTAATAGTTATGTTACTTCTCTGAGAGGAGCATGAGAGGGGTGTAGAGGAGTAATCTCATATCGTAAAGGATCAACAAAATGAGAGAGTGTAGCGGGAGAAGAAGTAAGGGAGTTATCTGGTGGTGTAGTGGGAAATGGTCCAGTGAAGGACATAGGAGTGTATGGGGCTTCAGGAAATACCACTGGGAGAGGGGTACTGTCATTATCAGCACAATAAGAGGCCAAAGGAAACTCTAATTCATAAAAGATCACATCTCTACTAGTGAGAACTTGTTTAATTTTGAAGTCATATACCATGTAAGCCTTCTGTCCTGAAGCAATCCCAAGATAACAGCCTTTGAAACCTTTTGGGGTGAGCTTATCTTTGTGAGGGTTGGTATTTGAAAAGAAACATAGGCTTCCAAAAGTCTTTAAGGAACTGAGATCATCAGGATAACCATTTAGAACCTCAAAATGAGTCTTCCACTTCAATGTAGCAGTAGGGGTCCTGTTTATAAGGTAAGTAGCCATTAAAATTGCATATCCCCAGAACTTGAGAGGAAGATTACCTGATAGAGAAGAGCCCTGGTCATTTGCAACAGGTGCTTATGCTTCCTCTCTACAACTCCATTTTGTTGAGAAGTGTAGGGAGTGGATTTATGATGTGTATAGACAGACAATCATTTCTTGTGAACTCTGACTCATTATCACTTCTAAGAGTGAGGATATTAGAACCGAATTGAGTTTTAACCATAGTAATAAAAGCATTTATCAGAACATGTACTTGAGTTTTGGAGTGCATCATAAAGGTCCAAGTGCATCTACTCATGTCATCAACAATGGTCAAGAAATAATTGTTATGTGACATGGTAGGTAATCCATAGGGGCCCCAAATATCTACATGTATAAGCTCAAATAAAGTAGTAGAACAACTAGAGCTATGAGGAAATGATAATATTGGTTGTTTAGACACATGACAAATATCACAAGCATTGAGTTTTGCTGAATCAAATTGAGAATCAGAAATGCCATAAATATGTTTAAGTGCACCATAAGAAGCATGTCCAAATCTGTTGTGCCATAGTTTTATTGAATCATCACTGTGAGATACAATGGAATAAAGACATTTACTAGAAGAAATAGCAGGTAAACTAGTAAAGTCAGATTTAAAAGAAGCAACAGAGCAGTTATTTGGATTAAGAATGTATAGATTGCAGAAGATATGACCCACATCTAGCATCTCCTTAGTCTGTAGGTCCTGCAAGATACAAACATCAGGTAAAAATATGGATTTGATGTTTGCAGATTTAGTGAGTTTAGGCACAGAAAAGAGATTGAATTTGAATTCGGGAATATGTAGCACTGTTTGAAGATTGAGCTTAGGAGTGAGTTGTATATGGCCTATGTGGGTAACTTTATTAATAGAACCATCAGGTAAACATACATGTATATATGAGTTCACTGGTCGAGCAGTTGTAAAAGAATTCAAATTCATAGTCATATGGTTGGATGCCCCTATGTCTATAACCCAAACAGAAGAATCAAGTCTTGCAATAGTAGAAAGACAAAAATTTGTACCAGCAAACTCTCCAAAGTGAGCAAAATTAACTCTGGGGGCATCTGAGGATGTGAAGGGAGCTTGCTTCATGATATGCTTCATCATTTTCATGAAGTCCATCTGAAATTGATCAGGAGGTAAAGCAGTACCAGGAGTAACTTAATGTGTGTTGCCAGAAGTAACACCTGAATTCATAGTGCTGGGAATGGATGCAGAGTGAGCATAGTTTCTAGCACCATAATTGGATTTCTTTTCTTTGAGTTCTTTGTACTAGTTAGGTGCACCAGTAAGCTTGAAGCAAGATTCTCTAGTATGTCCCTTTCCTTGACAGTAGTCACAGAACTTGTCAGGATTTCTCTTCTTGGAATCTCTATTAGTGAAGTTCTGGAAAGAACTAGAGTGAGGCCTAGCTTGAGATGGAGCATTAGACCTGACTAGTAGGGCAGAGTTATCATGTGAATCAGCTATGGAGTAGTGAACTTCTTTTTGCTTCTCAACCCTGAGAACCATGGCATATGCCTTCTCAACTATGGGAAGAGGTTCAAGCCCAAGGATTTGGCTTCTTACAGCATCAAAAGCATCAGTTAATCCCATCAAAAATTGCATGAGTTTTCTGAGAGAAGCAGTGTCCAAAGCATGCTGATTCAGGTTACATGAACATAAGCTAGCAGCAGTACAATGGCAAGAAACAGGTGGTACTAAGCATGGTAACTCAGCCCATAGACGTTTAAGTTGAGTATAGTACTCAGAAAAAGTCAAGTTACCCTGAGAAATGGAGGCAACATCACGTTGCAACTGGTAAATCAGGGGACCATTACTAGATTCAAAATGAGTTTCTAATTGGCGCCAAAGGCCTTGAGCAGACTCATCATACAGAAAAGCATCATGTAAATCATCTGATACTGAGTATAGGATCCACGAGGTTACCATACAGTCAACAGGGAGCCATTCTTCAAAGTCAGGGTGATTCGCATCAGGTTTTGGATAAGTGCCAGTGATGAGCCCTAGCTTTCCTTTAGCACCTAATGCATGCTTCACAGCTCGGCTCCATGGAAGGTAGTTGTGAATATCGCTGAGCGGAATCGAAGTGAGTTTGAAACCAGGTTGATCGGCGTCGTGCATATGAAGCGGACCAGAAGTATATCTGGCGGCGAAAATCGCCGGAGCAGCAGAGTACGACTTCGTTTCAGCATCTGACATCGTGAAATTGACGTAATAGGTGTGAAATTGCACCAATTGCGTGAATCAAACGCAAAATCGATCGCAAAATAGCAAAAATCACCGCCAAAAAATGAGCAACACTGCCGGAGAGGTGATCGGAAGTGATCAGAGATCACAAACCAATGTAAACTGATAAAAAAAATCAGGAATCGGAGCTTGAGCTCATGATACCATGTTGAGAGTAACAAATTTTCATCAATGGTGAAGAAACAAAATCAACAAGTTGAGTACGATTCTGTTACAAGAGGGATATTTATACTACTAACTAACTCCAGCTAAGAGTGTAATTAACTAACTAACAGCTATATTAACAAACTAATAAATACAGCTGGAAATGTAGAGTTACATAAATGCCCCTATTCTAATATGTTCTTTTACAAAGTAAACATATTTGAAAATTACTGATCACCCTATGCGGTCATTATAATTATATTTACATTATTAAATAATATCTGTTAGACGTAATATAACAAAATATATGTTTAAAATAGATAAGAAGTGTTAAGTTTTACGTGGAAAAAGATCTTGTGTGAATCTAACAAAAGATGCAAAGAACCCACCCCTAGATCTTCTTTTTCCACACAAGACCAATTTTTGCTTCTCTCTTGTCACACGAGGGTTTTTAACCTTTTAAAACTAAAGCAAGCCCTAAAGATTTTGTTATCCAAACTACTATTGTGAAAAGCAGCACAAATCCCGATTGCTAGTAAGTAATGATATACAAAAACTTGGTTTTGGGCTGTGATGCACCGATACCGATACTAAATCAGCAATGCAGTACTTGATACATATCGATACCGATTCAGATATCGATACCTGTACTAACGTATTCGGTACGCCACGTGGCGTATCCTTTAATTTTGAAAAATAAAAAAATCTCAATACGTATCCGATACGTTTTTTTAGGCGTGTCGGAACTATTGTGGGTCTTTTTTACAAACTTTTAATATTTGATGGGTTAAAAGTCAAAAATTGATGTTCAGTTTAATTTTGATTACTTGAAAATATTATTATTAATTCACTTTTTTTTGTTAATTTGACTTTATGTAGTCATTAATCGTTGAGTATCTAACATCTTGATTTTGTAATATTACAAAAGGCTTGTTAACTTGTTGTTTAACTTGTTAGTCATAGTTCACGTTTTTATGTTTTCTTTTAGTTTTGATGCATGACTTTTTTTAACGTTAAACCTTTTTTTTGTGTATTTTCAATTTTTCTTGTTTAAGTTTTAAATTTCATTGTTTGTTAAAAATAAAAAAATACATATAATAAATATTAATAATTTATTATATATATAAACGTATCATTGCCGTATCGGTATCGGCTATTTTTAAAAAATAACGTATCGATGTATCCGTACCGTACCGCATCTGTACCGCCGTATGTGCAACATAGGTTTTGAGAGTCTGCCCAGTATAATGTTAATTGATTTATTGTTTTTTTGTTTTCCTCTTTGGATTTTAATTAGATTATTCTTGATTGTCAAAGTTCAGTTTGACTTGACTTTTCAATAACACCAATGGCCAACTACTATTCTTTCTTGAGAATCCAAGGATATTCTATAAATAACCACATGCTATTCATCACTTATAATAATTTGTCAGTTTATTTCTTTAAGTTGCGTAGGTACTCATTGAAAACTCAATATCCGAGACCCAACGAGTACTGTACATCATTTGATTTAAACAAATAATATAGACATAGAAAAATCAATAAATACAAAGATGCTCTCTGCATGTTATTTCACAATTCACACAAAACTCTTTGCATTTGCAATAAGTGGAAAACTTTAAAGTGTAGAGAGTAAAAAAAACAAAATACAAAGCAATATCAAATTGTTTCTAATATACCTTTTCAATTTAATGTAAATTTTGGAATAGATCATGTTAAGCTAATTAACCTTATCCTTTTCCTTAAAAAGTGCTAATCACGTACCAAATTTTAGGGCTAGATCTGTATCAATTTCTTTCTTTGTCACAAACATATTTTACTGTACAAACGATTTGTTAAGTTAACGAACAAAATCTGTTAGATACTAAATAATCAATAAAAAAGAAATTAGTTTTACTCACTGATAAAATCATCAAATGCATGGCACTGATTTCTCCTTTTATTCAGGGGAAGATAGGTAATGGGCGACTCTTCTTTTTTGGTTCGATAATTAGCTAGGATGTGGGAAACTTTGTGAGGTGGTCCCCGAAATCGTGCATTCCAAGTTCGACTTGGTGCTTGCGGTTGTAGTCGATGAATCGGAGAACTGGGATCTGACTAATATAGAGATGCATATTCTGGATGTCTGGGTGATGGAGATATGTGCGAGAAGGTTTATCTTTAGGGAGGAGGAGGATAGAGTTCTATGGGGCGAGACGCCAAACGGTGAGTTTTCTTGTCAGAGCGCATACAAAGCCATCCAGCGTACCTACTATGTGATGCCAAACAATGTGAATCGAATTGATTGGGTCTGGAAACTGCCATGCAATAATAAGATTCAATACTTTGTGTGGTTAGAATTGCAAGAGAAGCTTGCAACAAACAAGGTTCGAAAACTCAGAAAGATGACGGAGGAGGAGAACTGCAAAATTTGTGCGGCGCATGTGGAATTGGTGATTCATATCCTACGGGCCTACGATGCGGCTAGAATGGTTTGGGATCGAGTGCCTGAAAGAAATATTTTAGAGTAGATCATGAATTATAAAGAGGAAGATTGGCTAAAGCATAATTTGACTTGCAACAGTTTGCCATTCTCGAACATGATTAGGGCGCCGTGGAAGATCATCTTCATGGCATGTATTTGGGAGATACGGAAAGCTAAAAACCATAGAGTATTTACAGGAAAACTAGAGAGCATTAATGTGATCTTGAACGTGCAGTCGTCAACTAGCGATGAACCTTACCTTTATCTTCGAGCAACAAAAAAGGACGGTAACAGTCGGATGGAAAAAAATGAAGATAGGTTGGTTGAAGCTGAACGTGGACGGAAGCGTTAAAAATTCCCATAATAGCGGAAGTGAGAGGAGCGTTATGCGACAAGAAAGGTAAGTGGATTTGGGGATTCATTCATGGACTAGTCTCTTGTCCTACAGTCTTGGAAATCAAATTGGAGGCAATCAGATTGGGTTTGTGCTTAGCATTGGAGAAAAGAATTCAAAGAACTGAAGTGGGGACAGATTCGAAAGAGGCGTTGTCTATTATTAATGAGATTTCTATAAGAGAACACAGCCTTCAACAGAAGATTGAAGAGTGTCGTGAACTTATGTATAAACCATGGACGATCGAATTCAGATGGATCCCCAGATCTAGCGCTAACAGACGCAATGACGAACACTACAAGAAAACATAGCAATTGGATCCCTTTTTTATGCATGGAAAATTAAAATTCGATCCAAAATAAGCTGGATCAAATATTTTGGACCCATCCAAGGCAAATTCGATCCATAATGGGCCTGCAAAGAAAAAAGTCGATCCAAAAAAAGCCCGCATCGAATTAATTCGACGTAGCCCACAAGTCTGGGTCGAAAATAAGTGATGATGGCGTGGCATCACTTATTTTCGACGCAGTCTACATGGCTGCGTCGCAAATATGCCAAGCGGGACATACTGGGTCGAAATAATTCGACCCATAAGCCATGTGGCGTCGAATTATTTCGACCCAGAACTTAAAGCAGTCCAATTCATCTGTAAATAATTGTGTACCAGGTCCTATACCATTTGATTGATGACACCTGTACACTAACAATTCAGAGTTCACGCGCCCTTTATTTCATTATTTTCTTCTTTAATAACATAGTTGAACCCCAAGTTTATTTATTATTCTTCTAATGCCCCAATAACAGAAAACACTTGTCATAGGTAATTTTAACTTCAATTAATTGCGCGAAGATTTTTATTGATCAATTATGCGTATATACATAAAGTCGTAAACACATAGGTAAGTTAATCTCAATAAATAGCAGGAAGCTTTTACTATTTATGCATGCATATGACCGTATATCTTATCATTAAACGAAGAAATAATTATTGTGTGCCTAATAAATGATGTGCTTTAACAAAAAGAGAGTAATTTAGTGTGTCTAGTTAAAAATAGTTTTAGTTTGCATGTCATGCTCTTTTACAATTTTTTTTCTTATTTCTTAGCTTTGTATTTTATTTGGATCAAAATTTTGATTCGATAGTGAATTTGGGATTTGAGATTTTAAACTTTTCAAGAAGTTTCGAAGGCATTTTGAAACTAAAATTTCTGTCAAACTACACAAAAAATCCAGAAAAAAATACCAAGATAATTAAAATAATGCACCACAATATATTTTTACTATTCACCTAATAATTTTTTAGTAACTCTCAGCTACTACTTAGTAGTGATGGGGGTATTTTAGGAAATGCCCAATATAAATATTGGGCCGGCCCACGAAGAAGGGCCCATAAAATTGTATATCGAACAGGAGGAATTCGATGTTAAATGAGTATCGAATCCGCAGGATTCGATCTAAGAGATAGATCGAATCAGCCCGAATCGATACTCATTCTCCAACTACCATTGGGGCCTGCGGGACGGGTCTATAAATACCCCGTCCTCTGACATTATGAGCACGCATTGAAGACCAGCTCTCATCTACTCAATATCGAAGCGCCTGAATTCGATACACTGTAGTTCGATCCTCATTCGATCGAAGCATCTGGATTCGATACACATCATTCGATCGAAGCATCCTAATTTGATACACAACAAGTACAACCATTCCTATATCAAAGCGTCCTGATTCGACATAGGCCAGTTCGACATACCTTGTATCGAAGCAACCTGATTCGATATTCAGTAGATCGTAAAACAACTCCGAATTCAACTTTTATTTTACCACTAGTTTCAAGACACTTAATAGGTGCGTTCTTTCAAATCTCGTCGGAATTGGAGAAATGAAAGACGTTGCATAAACATTATAACCTTCAACACACTTAAACAATAACACTTTACCCTAAACCCTAAAGAACTAACTCTTATAAACAAAATCGTTGTTTTCATGCGTACAAGTTGCGAAACACCTACAACACTCGTGAGTGTGTGTGTTCTTTCAAATTTCGTGAAAAAATTAGTGACGAAAAACGTTAAAAAGTTTTTGGGGTAAAAAATGTAATTACAAAACATAGTGTCTACGAGCAATTTTGATTTATGTTTTTAAGTTTAATTTGAAGTGTTGAGAACTTAAATTTGTTAGCGTTGGGAACTTATGTTTAGTTTGGATTGATTAAAACATGGTTTATTTTGTACTGATCATAACTTCTGCTTAACGAAATAAATATCACCATAAATGTCAATTGTTACAGACAAAACACATCATGAAACAACAAACATAATATTTCATAAACTAATAATAATCGGGATCACTGTCATCGTCGCCCACATCATGCTCGTCTTCGTCTTCTCCTTCGTCTGCTTCTTCATACTCATTATCATCACTACTCACTGCAACGGTCTCATTCTCAGTTGCCACCTCAACAAACTCACTGCAACGGTCTCATTCTGAAAAAGTCACGGGTCAAAAAAATTCAATGCAGAGATATTTTGATGGAAAATGAGAAAATGCAAGGATGCTTGCATTACAGCACAAAAGCTAGCACTTTTTTTACGAGAAAAGTATATTTGGGGAGGAAATTGTAATTATATATTTGTTACAAAACAAAGCCGAATTCAACTTTTATTTCACCATTAGTTTCAAGACATTTAATAGGTGCATTCTTTCAAATATCGTCGTTATTGGAGTAATGAAAGACGTTGGATAAAATTTTGGGGAGGAAATTATAATTATGTAAAAGTTACAAAACAACTCCGAATTTACATTTAATTTCACCACTATTTTCAAGACACTTAATAGGTGTGTTCTTTCAAATCTCGTCGGAATTGGAGAAATGAAAGACGTTGGATAAACATTATAAACACACTTAAACAATAACACTTTACCCTAAACCCCAAACCCTAAACCCTAAATTCTAAACCCTAAAGAACTAACTCTTATAAACAAAATCGTTGTTTTCATGCGTACAAGTTGCGAAACACCTACAACACTCGTTCTTTTTTTACCATACCGTATGTTATTACAAGTAAGTGTGCTAGTCCAAATTTTCGTAAAAACGGAATATCGAAACATGCTTAAAAAAGTTTTGAAAACTTCATGTAATTATGTAAAATATGCAAAGATGCAAAAACAACTATAAAAAAACATACAAATTCCTTTTTTTTCACACAATTATCATCACAACATTGAGTATGTGTGTTCTTTCAAATTTCGTGAAAAAATTAGTGACGAAAGACGTTAAAAAGTTTTTGGGGTAAAAAATGTAATTACAAAACATAGTGTCTAGGGGCAATTTTTTAAATACTTATATAAGATACATTGCAAATTTTCAATGCAAAATTATATACATTGGAATATTTCAATGATATTGTCTAAATTCGGACCCACAATAGCTTTGGTTTGAAAATTTGGGACCCAAAAACTCTTTGGATCGAAAATTTGTATCCCAAAATCTCTTTGGATCGAAAATTTGTGTCCCAGAGTCTCTTTGGATCGAAAATTTGGGACCCAGTAGGCCTTTGGATCGAAATTTTGAGACTCATACAGTAAATTAGGTACAAGACTTCTCCTATAAATACTCCCATCTTCTCACCATTCATTCCACAACTCATCCTCCTCTCTCTTCACCATCAAATTTTTATTGTGGAGAATTTCATTGTTAGTCTTGTAATTTTTGTAATTTTTGTAATTTTATCTTGTGTATTAGAATAAATACATATTCTGTTATTAACGAAATGTATTTAGTTTTTTATATTTCGTATTTTTTGCAAGTGTTTCTAATTATCATGCTTATAATAATAATATTTTAATTATATATGTATAATCACACAAAATTATTAATACGTATAGTTTAAATCATATACTAAAACATAAATTTGTATAAATAATAATTCAAATATGGCGGATTCCCGCCCTTTTTTTTTAAAAAAAAAATTCAAATAATGGTGGATCGAATTATTGCGATGCTAAACATGATATGAATCGAATTAATTCGATGCTAAATATTGTTGAATCGAAAATATGTGACCCAGAATAGTCTGGATCGAAATATTTCGATCCAGAATTTGAGCCACTCACCAGCCGCCACGCGTTTCTGTCTGCTTTTTGTGAAAAAGCAGTCTGGATCGAAATATTCGGACCCACAGCAGTGCTGAGTCGAAATTATGCCATCCATTCTCTTTATGGATCGAAATTTTCGGTCCCACTATATGAGTTGAATAATTTCGATGCAAGTTGTCTTGCATCACATTATTTCGATCCAATTGCACTTGGATCAAAAATTTTCGATCCATAATGTTCTGCGTCGAGACTATTAGGATCGAAAATTATTGACCAAATATTTCGATCCAATTGACCAAAAGGATCGAAATTTGGACCTTTTGGGTTGAAATTTTCAGTTCTTTTTGAGTTGTTTTCTTGTAGTGGAAAACTCCAAAAGTTAGAGATGGAGAATATAGTATTTTACTTATTCCCCCGCCCCATTGTTTTACTATTTTAGAGATTGGGGTAGCCTAAGAACTTTTGTTTTGGTTTTTCACAACAACAGAATATATATATATATATATATATATATATATATATATATATATATAATTTGGTTGGTCAAATACAGGATATATGGACAAATCTTCTTTTTAATATTTTGACTATTAGTTTATTTAATTTGAGTTTATCACAAATTATTGGTATTAAAACAGCCTTTCACCTTTTTTCTTAAACAAATACAGTTTTGTGCTTTCTAAATTGATTTTTCCACGAAAACCTTTTAAATTCAAAGTTTTAAATAACTAAATTAAATAAAGAATATAAAAAGATAGAATCTTATAACTCTTAATAATTTCATCATTATAAAAGTTTCAATGTTAATTGATAAATATAATTTTGTTTCTGGTTAGATTTATCAGTTCATTAAAGTATTTTTGCTAAAATATTACGTAAGACTCTTTTGCAATAAAGGAAAGTATATCATTTAGTTAAGGAGGGTGGTTTGATATTGTATTATAAGACATATAAGGAAGTTACTTTCGTTAGAAGCGCAATTAGTGTAATGAAGAAACGGACAAACTGATCTGTTAAATGTCTATATTAGTAGCCTTTGTTTTATAGTCAATTTATGATTTGTAACTTCTTTTCGTAAAAAAATAAAAATAAAAAAAATAATAAGAAGAAGAAGAATGATTTTAACTTCATATTAGGGATTTCGATAACAAGGAATTTCCTTCCTAGTTTAAACGAGTGTATCATATCTTTGTGAATATTCTAGATAGGGATTCTTTCCTTAGTTTGTGTTAAGAGTCTTGTATAAATATATGTAACTATGTATTACGATTCAAGCAATAAAACACGCAGCCATTTAATTTTTTACATGGTACCAAGATTAACCTAAAATGATCACACGATCATCTTTCAATATGCCCTACCTCCAGCGCTGCCATGTCCGTTGACTTCACCGCCTCTTCCGGCTGCCCTCACGGCACAAACCCTACCGCTGGCCCAGCCGCCCTCACGGCGCCATCAACCCTCATTCATGTTACCACCAATCATCACTTTCCTCTAAAACTCACAACAACCAACTACCTCTCATGGCGTGTCCAAGTTGTTTCACAACTCAATGGGCTTAATTTCCTTGAATACCTTCAGGGCACGTACCGATGCCCTGATCCCCGAGTATGAGGCGCACATCCTCTGGTTTCAACAGGACTCACTCCTCTTGGTGCGCTAGTTGGTGTTATATCGGATGATTTCCTACCACTCATCTACTCTGCCACCACGTAGGCTCTAGCATGGGTTTTACTTTCATGTACTCCCCGATCGCACTCGTGTTATGGCATTAAAAGATGCCCTAAAATCCACCACCCTCGGATCACAATCTATCATGAACTACTTGACCGATATCAAGGCCAAAGTTGACGAGATCACCATGATCGATCGTTCGTTTCATGCTGATGACATCACTCTCTACGTCCTCAATGGGTTGGGCGTTGCATATCGTGATGTAGCCACGTCCACCTGCCTTCGTGACAATCCTTTGTCCTTTGCGGAACTCCACAACAATCTTGTTTCTCATGAAGCATACATTCTCCGCCTTGACAATGAAACGTACTCATTGGTCATGACCGCCAACACCGTTGCTCACTCGTCCGCCACCAATCGTGGATCCACATCACACATGTCTTCCCGCAACTCTAGATCTCGCGGCCGTGGCTATCAAAATTCCCGCGGATGCAACTTTTGAGGACGTGGTCGAGGTAATCATAACCCATCATAATACTTCAAACTCACAGTTTAATAATGTTCTATGTCAGATTTGTGGCCGCCATAGCCATACTGCTCTTCGATGTTATAACCTCAGTTCCATCATGCCGACCGCTAACACCGCTCGCACTCCTCCGGCTTTACAACCTCGACCCGACAACGAATTCTGGCTAGTTGACTCTGATGCATCACATAATGTCACTGCTGATCTCAATAACCTCACCTTCCACTACGAATATGACAGAGCTGATGAGGTGAAAATCGTCGATGGTATTTGGTATGCAAATTACTCATATTGGTTCTTCTCGGTTATCTTTCCCATCTGGCACATTCCATACATCACATGTTTTGCGAGTTCCATCCTCGCAACATAATCTATTATTTTCATAAATTCACGCGGGATAACAATGTTTCTTTGGAATTCTTTCCTGGCTATTTTGTTGTTAAGGACAAACTACGGGGAATACATTGGCTAGTTGAGTCTGGTGCATCACATAATGTCACCGCCAATCTCAATAACCTCACCGTCCATGCCGAATATGACGGAACTCATGAGGTGCAAATCGACGATGGTATTTGGTATGCAAATTACTCATGTGGTTCTTCTCGGTTATCTTTCCCGTCTCACACGTTCCATTTTGTCACATGCTTTGCGAGTTCCATCCACCCAACATAATCTATTATATGTTCATCAATTCATACGGGAAAACAATGCTTCAATGGAATTCTTTTCTGGCTATTTTGTTGTTAAGGACAAACCTACGGGAGATCCATTGGCGAAGGGACTATGCAGTCATGGCGTCTACCACACTCGGTCTCCCTCTTACTATATGAAATCGGTCGTGAGACTAGCAACCTTGGGAGTTTGAACGTCTTCCAACACTTGAAACTCACATATTGGTCATCCGACCTCCAAGACAAGTTTATCTTTAATTTCTACATTTAATTTGCATGTTGATGTTAAATCCTCTGCGAATGACTTGTTTTGTGATTTTTCCATATTAGCAAGTCTCACCATTTACCTTTAGAGACTTCGTCATTTACTGTTTTGCATCCTATACACTATGTTTTTGCGGACGTTTGGGGGCCTACAATTCCCTTGATGTTTGACATATTTCATGATATTTGTGGACTTATTTAGTCGCTAATGTTGGTTGCAAAGCCTCAAGTACATGAAGTTTTCATTCACTTTAACCACTGGTGGAAAAACAATTTTCTCAAAAATAAAGAATTTTTATAGTGATAATGGAGGGCGAGTTTCAAGCTCTTAAATATTTTCTTGCAAAATCTTTACACTTCAAGCATGTGTGATGGTTCAATTTGGCTACGTCCCAATCCCAATGTAATTAACTGTAAGAAAATCCCTATATATCTTAAACCCATAATTGTGTAACACTTGTTGTACAACAACCCTATGGCTTGCAATTTTGCACGTGTGTGATAGTTCTACATTTTAATCACAATGTGATTAATTAAAAAAATTAAAACCACTATGTGGTTGATACTTTCAAACCTATAAGGTATAGGTATGTGTATATGTGTCATTATATGAATGGCTAGCTATATCCATGGGCAAAGCTAGGATTTTGAACTAGGGGCCAAATTGAATTAATTTTTTGTTTAATAAAAACATTGATATACATATATATATATATATATAATATAGTAGTATGACAATACGACTAGAAAATGACAATATTAGGAGTGATATTACATTCACTTAGATATCTTGAATTGTACTTTACACTTTTTGATGAGATTAAACTCATCGATGAGTGAATCAACATCAAAGCTTTTAGCAATTTCTTTCTCAATATACATTATTAATCTTCAATTTTACTGCAGAGTCTTGTCTTTACAATTTTTATTGCCCAAGAATGTACGTTCTGTTGTTGCTGTAGAAACGAGAAGAGTTAAAAGAACACAGACCAACATGTCAATAATATAAAAGTTAGTTTATTATGCTTTAGTAAAAATTGTAATTGATAAAAGAAGACTAGCCAAGTTGTCAACGAGATGATAAGTAGCTGATTTTTTAGTTGTTGATAATACTTGGGACAACTCAAACAATGATGACATCTTCTGAAACTGACATTGTTAACCATAAAAAATAAATATGAGACTAAAATGAAGTATTATTCCTAGATATAGGAAATAATACATGGACAATACTATTGTCACGAGTACCTCCGATGAGATGTAACCACTCCCACTGAGGAGGACCCTCGGAGGTTACCACACCGTGGTCAATGACCCAAAGAGGTACGAAGGAACCTCCGAGGAGATACTTAAGCGTCCCTGGGAAAGTCAATGATGAATAAAAAATAGATATCAACGCGGCATCGGAAAAAAGAGTAAACCCCGATGGTTCCGCGCGACTCCGATATCCATCAATGCGCTAAGAGGGACCACAACGGACCCCGAGTCCCATAATCTTGCGAGAATGCTTCCTTGCTGAACACTCCTCAACATAAACTGCCATCGGAACATCACTACGAAGACCAAATTCAAGAATAAAGCCATGTCTAAACACAAGAAATGTTGGAAGACATTCTACGAGGGCTTGGACACTAAAAATACTACTTCACGAAGGCCAAGTCAAGCCCTCAGAGATCAAGTCAAGACCCCAAAAATCAAATCAAACCCCTCGGAAATCATGCCTAACCTACAGAACCCAAGACCAAGATGAAAATACCCCTCGGAGAACACATACAGAAGTCCCTACACCAGAATAAACCTCTACCAAAGCAATAACACCACCCGAAGAAGATCCTAAACCGGTCCATCAGATCATCACCAAATATAGAGCCCCTCGTGAAACTAACATCTCAAAGAAACAGACCCTCAAAGACCTTGGAAGAGGCAAAGATCAGCTTAGTCATCATCTAGTAGACTCAAGATATACCTTGTCTTATCTTTTTCACACCTGTACCTATATTACGACACTTGTACTTACAAAACACATGCATAACGACACATGTCCCTAACAAAGTCTATATAAAGGGAGGTGATCAGTTGAAGAAGAATAAGAGGGGAGACATACAATCATACATACAAAATTGAGGAGTGAAGTTCAGTGAATAAAGGAAAGAATATTCTCGCATCATTATCTTCTATAAAATCATTGTTTTTCAAATCACGGGTAGGGCATTCCAACCCTAAATAAACTCGTTAAATAAGGAATAATATCCAACTTGTTAACAAAGTGGCACCGTCTGTGGGAACGCCATAATATCTGTCCTCGAGAGAATTCAACAAACTTTGATTACGATGGATGATCTGTTCGAAAGTGAAAGTCTTCAAACCCGCCGCAGCAACTCGGAGGAGACTTTGTCGAACTACCAATCAGGTACTAGAGATTTTATTAATATTCCTCGCTCTGTCTATGAAAGACTTGTAGATGCTACAGCTACACGAGCGCAACAAAGAGGGGAAAACTTCAGGAACTGGTTCTCTGTCTCTCCTGGGCATAGAAATCTCCCATCGGAAGGAGGTACGCCCTATGCGGGATGGAGCCCTTATGGGGAGTGATGGATGGCTTGCGCAAAGAATTAAGTGATATTAAGACAACCATGGCCCCTAAAGAAGATCCCACGTTCAAAACTTCCCCTTTTTCTCCTGAAATTGCCTTAGCTTATGTCCCTTCGGGGATGCGGTTTGTTAACGTTCCCTTATACACGGGGGAAGCTGATGGAAAGGATCCACAAGACCATATCCATCAATATCTGGTCAGAATGGATCTATCCTCTGCTCCGGATCATGTCTTATGCCGGGTGTTTCCTGTTACCCTCGGAGGACGAGCTCAAGCTTGGTTTACTCACCTTCCTCCTAGATCCGTGACGAGTTTTGACCGACTAGCTCATCTATTTGTATGACAATTTACTTGCAATCGACGATATCTCAAATCCGCCACTCATCTCTTCACGGTCAAACAGCAGAAATATGAGCCCCTACGAGGGTATATAAAACGCTTCACGGACGAGGCTTTGGATGTCCCTAACGTTAGCCCAACTATCATGGCCGACATATTAACTCAGGGGCTTCGAACAGGGGATTTTTTCCGATATCTCATGGGAAATTGTGTCACGGACATGAATGAACTCATGCAAAAGGCGGAAGTCTACATCTTAATGGAAGAAGCGGAAGGTACGAAGAAGCGCATGGAATAAGACGACAATGAACACCTAGAGCGCGCCGAGAGGGAAGCAAAAGCTAAGGAAAAGGGCAAAGAAGGAAAATTCAACCAACGTAAAGATGAGGGAGGTATAGTCAAAAAATTCCTTTGACCCGTACCGCTACCCCCAATGACTATTGCCCCTCCGGAGGTACTCAATGTAATGAGAGGCAACAACGAGTTGCATTAGCCTCTACCTGCCAAATTCCCCAATCGAGACAAGAATACGGGTAAGTATTGTAAATACCACAAAACCTATGGGCACACCACCGAAGAATGCACTACCCTTCGTAGAGAAGTGCTTCGCCTTCTGGAAGCGGGATACTTAAAGAATTACCTTAAAGAAAATAACCCCGAAGAACCCAAAGTAAATGTATGGAAGTGGTCACGAGGGGAACATGAAGAAGTAACTCCTAGCCGCCGGTCTTGGGAGAGAACCTCGGAGCGTAGGCGACCCCGGGAGTGGACAGAGGAACGTCAATGGAACACACGAGAAAGGATGACGGGATATTGGAATTTACCCCCTCCACCAGAATTATACGAAGATAACGCCCCATCGGGACGAACAATCAACATGATCGAGGGAGGAGATATCTCAATAGCGCCCCAAGGTAAGAAGAAGAAATATCCAAAAGAAGCCAGACGAACAGAACAAGGACCTCCCGTGTGCTCCATTCAAGGAATACAGCTACCCAGCATTACTTTCAGGTCCGAGGACTTGAAGGGTATAATTTATCCCCACGAAGACCCCTTAGTAATCATGGTCGTTATCCATGGATTTGCAACCCATCGGATCCTCATTGACACGAGCAGCTCTGTGGATGTCTTATTCCTTCCTACCTACCTGGCTATGGGATTGAAAAAAGAACAGCTGGAAATAGCGGACGTTCCCTTAGTAAGTTTCTCCGGAGAAGCCTGCCGCACCCTCGGAACAGTGATCCTTCCAATGTCATGGGGAGAGGGAGCCCCTCTAAGAACGGAACCTATCAAATTTTGGGTGGTGGAGGCCTCGTCACGAACATACAATGCTATATACGGAAGGCCATCCATCCGAGCTTTCGAAGCAATCCCCTCTACCCTACATCTTAAGGTAAAATTTCCCACCCCTTCAGGTACCGGAGAAGTCCGAGGAAGCCAATCTAAGGCCAGAGAATGCCGAATGAACGCTATTCCCTCGGAAGGGGACAAATTCGCCCTCGAAAGCAATAAGAAGCGCAAAGCAGAAGAGATTCGGGTTCAACCTGTAGAAGAATTAAAGATAGTAGAATTAGTGGAAGGACACCCTGAAAAGATGATTAAGATGGGCACCAACATGGAACCTGCAGTGGAAGCCCAACTGACCTATGTTCTCCTACAATTTTATCACCTCTTCGCATGGGAAGGAGGGCCACCCGGGCGAATCAGTGACAAGGTATGTTAGCACTTTCTTAATGTGAAACCTGGTGTTAAGTCTATCCAACAAAAAAAGAGAAAGTTGGGACCCGAGCGTAATAAAATCATTCGCTCGGAAATACAACGCCTTCTCAGCCTGAAGCAAATTCGAGAGATCATCTGTCCCGAATGGTTAGCTAATGTTGTGCTAGTTCCCAAGCACAAAGGGAGATGGCGGATGTGTGTTGACTTCACTGATCTCAACGGAGCCTGCCCGAAAGATTGTTATCCCTTGCCCAGTATAGATCAACTAGTCGACTCCACTGCTGGATGTGCACTCTTGTTAACCCTAGACGGGGACCAGGGGTACAATCAAATCCCGATGGCGGCAGCAGACCAGGACAAGACTATCTTCATTACTGCCGCAGGCACATTCTGCTACTTAGTAATGCCCTTCGAACTTAAAAACGCCGAAGCCACTTACCAAAGGCTGGTAAGTCCTATGTTCGCAGGACTTATCAGAAAGTCATTAGAAGTCTACGTGGACGATTCGGTGGTTAAAAGTAACACTGCCGAAGAGCACCCCGAGGACCTACGGAAGGCATTGATCATTATGGATAATTTCGGGATGAAGGTTAACCCTAGAAAGTGCTCCTTTGGCATCCGAGGAGGGAAATTCTTAGGATTCATGGTCACAGAGAAAGGAATAGAAGTAAATCCCGAGAAGGCGGAGGCTATTGTGGGACTACCCACCCCAAAGACTGTCAAAGACGTTCAAAAGTTAACAGGCAGAATGGCCTCCTTGAGCCGATTCGTTTCTAAATCATCAGAAAAAGGACTCCTCTTTTTCAAAATACTCCGAAATGTTAAGGAATTCCAATGGACTTCCCAGTACGAAGAAGCCCTCAAAGAATTGAAAAAATATATGTTGAAGCCTCCCTTGTTGGTAAAGCCTTTACCTCAAGAAGAACGCTTCCTTTATCTATCGGTCGGAGAAGAGGCCATCAATGTTGTATTAGTCAAAGAACAGGACAAAGAGCATCATCCGGTGTACTACGTTAGCAAAACTCTCCTCGGAGTGGAAACCAGGTATACCTTGACTGAAAAACTTGTCCTAACTTTGGTCACCACAGCACGTAAGCTACGCCCCTATTTCCTCTCCCACCCGATCACTGTGTTAACAAAACACTCTCTAAGGGCGATTCTTAATAAACCCGAGTCATCGGGAAGGCTGATAAAATGGGCGGTAGAACTCACTGAGTATGATATCTCCTACGCCCCGAGACCTTCCATCAAAGCACAAGTCTTGGCAGACTTTGTAATGGAATTGACAGGCATCGGGTGTGAGGAGAAGAAGTCCCTATGGCATGCCTATGTAGATGGATCCTCTGTAAGCACACACGGAGGAGCAGGAATATTATTTGTAAACCAAGATGTAGAAGAGGAGAGACTCCACTTCGCGGTCAGAATTGACTACCCCGTTTCCAACAACGAAGCTGAGTACGAATCCCTTCTGATTGGAATGAGACTTGCTCGAGAAGGAGGAATGAGAAGAGTGCTCGTTCATAGTGACTATGGCTTGCAATTTTGCACGTGTGTGATAGTTCTACATTTTAATCACAATGTGATTAATTAAAAAAATTAAAACCACTATGTGGTTGATACTTTGAAACCTATAAGGTATAGGTATGTGTATATGTGTCATTATATGAAATGGCTAGCTATATCCATGGGCAAAGCTAGGATTTTGAACTAGGGGTGAAATTGAATTAATTTTTTGTTTAATAAAAACATTGATATATATATATATATATATATATATAATATAGTAGTATGACAATACGACTAGAAAATGACAATATTAGGAGTGATATTACATTCACTTAGATATCTTGAATTGTACTTTACACTTTTTGATGAGATCAAACTCATCGATGAGTGAATCAACATCAAAGCTTTTAGCAATTTCTTTCTCAATATACATTATTAATCTTCAATTTTACTGCAGAGTCTTGTCTTTACAATTTTTATTGTCCAAGAATGTACGTTCTGTTGTTGCTGTAGAAACGAGAAGAGTTAAAAGAACACAGACCAACATGTCAATAATATAAAAGTTAGTTTATTATGCTTTAGTAAAAATTGTAATTGATAAAAGAAGACTAGCCAAGTTGTCAACGAGATGATAAGTAGCTGATTTTTTAGTTGTTGATAATACTTGGGACAACTCAAACAATGATGACATCTTCTGAAACTGACATTGTTAACCATAAAAAATAAATATGAGACTAAAATGAAGTATTATTCCTAGATATAGGAAATAATACATGGACAATACTATTGTCACGAGTACCTCCGATGAGATGTAACCACTCCCACTGAGGAGGACCCTCAGAGGTTACCACACCGTGGTCAATGACCCAAAGAGGTACGAAGGAACCTCCGAGGAGATACTTAAGCGTCCCTGGGAAAGTCAATGATGAATAAAAAATAGATATCAACGCGGCATCGGAAAAAAGAGTAAACCCCGATGGTTCCGCGCGACTCCGATATCCATCAATGCGCCAAGAGGGACCACAACGGACCCCGAGTCCCATAATCTTGCGAGAATGCTTCCTTGTTGAACACTCCTCAACATAAACTGCCATCGGAACATCACTACGAAGACCAAATTCAAGAATAAAGCCATGTCTAAACACAAGAAATGTTGGAAGACATTCTACGAGGGCTTGGACACTAAAAATACTACTTCACGAAGGCCAAGTCAAGCCCTCAGAGATCAAGTCAAGACCCCAAAAATCAAATCAAACCCCTCGGAAATCATGCCTAACCTACAGAACCCAAGACCAAGATGCAAATACCCCTCGGAGAACACATACAGAAGTCCCTACACCAGAATAAACCTCTACCAAAGCAATAACACCACCCGAAGAAGATCCTAAACCGGTCCATCAGATCATCACCAAATATAGAGCCCCTCGTGAAACTAACATCTCAAAGAAACAGACCCTCGAAGACCTTGGAAGAGGCAAAGATCAGCTTAGTCAGCATCTAGTAGACTCAAGATATACCTTATCTTATCTTTTTCACACCTGTACCTATATTACGACACTTGTACTTACAAAACAAATGCATAACGACACATGTCCCTAACAAAGTCTATATAAAGGGAGGTGATCAGTTGAAGAAGAATAAGAGGGGAGACATACAATCATACATACAAAATTGAGGAGTGAAGTTCAGTGAATAAATGAAAGAATATTCTCGCATCGTTATCTTCTATAGAATCATTGTTTTTCGAATCACGGGCAGGGCATTCCGACCCTAAATAAACTCGTTAAATATGGAATAATATCCAACCTGTTAACAAACATTATTTCGGATTTGAAGTTCACACAACTCCAACTGATATGGAAGATGCAACTTCTCTTGATTCATGAAATTAGCAGGATAGAACTTTTTAACAAATTTAAAAATATCCTTGATGTTAATGAATAACTTATAACCATCTTTGGGACCCAAAATTGAGCTTAACTTAAGCAATTCTATTGCATCCTTATTAAATCTTGACTTTCATCTTATGTAATATGCTATCTATCACCCATGTGAAGATGTCAATTCGATAATAATGCTCAAGTGTGATAGGACTTATCTTCAGAGCACGACCCTTACTTGACCGACAAGGACCATTCATGTCAGAAAAATTCATATCATGTTTCTTACATAAAATCTTCACCTTTTCCAATAACCTATCTCATCCACTCTCTCAAAATTCTTGAATACCATTGTTTGTATAGCATTAACTATATCTTGATATCTACACTGTAGCAGTCTACAAACATCATATGTTTTTTTTCTAATAACTTAACCAAGAAATGCAGTATAAATACAAATTCAAATGATATATGATGATGCAACATCATGCGACACACCGGGGAGGGCAATTTCGAAATAAAGATCAAGAGAGTATTGTTCGGAACGCCGATTCCGAGCCTGAGAAAGGGAGCAGTATTTTATTATATTTGAGGGAGAGAGAGTTACAGGTAAGGGAGTATGATTGGGAGAGAGACCTTGCTAAAGACCTAGATGCAAAGTACAAAAGTGTTGAAATCAAGTATGTTCTTTTTCTGAAAGCTTAGTGCTAAAATCTTGCTGAAACGTTGTTCTTGTGGGAGTGCTAACAAGTCCTCTTATTTATAGGACTTTCTGCAGGGTCGATGGCCAATCGCCAATCGATTTTCTGCTAGAAGTTATTGTTTGGGTTGGATCATCCAATGGGGAAGATTCCTTCTACGCTAATAAGGGTGACCTACAGAGGTGTTTCTTCTACATTTATAGGGATCGTCGATTGGGGGAGCCAATTGGCGGTGACTTTTCTGGCCCAACGGGTTTCTTCTCCGATCTAGACAATTGGGGGTCGTTTCTTTAGGTCCAATAACTTGCCTTCTGCGGGGGTGGCCAATCAAGTTTGGTCTTCTTTTTATTTATAGCTGGTAGTTGGGGGTTGGTTCCTTCTGAGTTTATACATGTGTTGTCCCTCTCGTAACCCCTCGTTAACTAGTATTGCTTCCCTTCTCATTCATGTTAAAAGTCAAGAAAACATATCAACACAAGTGTTAGTGACATATTGCTTTAAGTGTTGACACGATATCTGTTAGGGGTAGGTCGGATGCCCTTAAAAGTTTATCCAAGCGGGTCATTCCGAGAGAGATTTGTATAAGATCGTTTGGAGTTGCTTGGTAGTCTCTTTCAAAATACCAGATCATCTTGGGAACAACTCGAAGTAGAGAGACTGAAAGACGATTTCCTCCCAACCCGATTAGACCACACGAGACGCCAAATCAACGCGACCCTCAGGACAATAACATTGACCTCAATAAAATGGTCTGTATGGAAAAATACTGGACAATGAGTCCAAATAACATGACATCATCGAACGGCACCAAAACCGAGCCACATCGGTCAAATCGACGTGGCACATTGATCAAAACGTGCCACATCGATCAAATCGACATGGAAATTCGGAAGGTTGACCACGACGATCAACGGCAATGTGCCCTAGGCACGTCGGTCATCCATATCACACCAGGGTACGACCGGGTGTGGTACATGTGCTCTTGCCCTATGGTGCACCCCTTTCACCTACTCCACCTTTTTAGTACAATCGTTGCACATCAACAGTTTCCACGTCAACACTTTTGGCACGTCAACAATTCTCGTCAACCAAAAGTATGTTAACCAAAATACTTATTTTCTCCTCTATTTTTCCATAGACATTCAAATGCCAACAATTGGACTTAAGTACGAGAAAGCTTTGACCCGGGATTTGACCACTTCTTGGTGCAAATCGCTCGAGGTACAATACCAGCATCAAGGGATCGATGAATTGCGGGATTTGACCACTTCTTGGTGCAAATCGCTCGAGGTACAATACCGAGCCTCAAGGGCTCGATGAATTGCAACACTGTTAGGTTGTCGGAATGATCTTTGATCTTGATACACCCAACAAGAGTCAATATTTTGGCCATCCAGGCCTCGACTATGGACATACATCCTCATGGATAATCTGGATTGAGCTTAAGGGCCAATTCAATGCATACAGCTCCCGAGCTCGCATTACATCAACTAAGACCCCCCCGCTGGAACAATTGAATAATGAACTATGTTCGGCTTGATTTTCTTCTCAGAGAGATAAGCAGGCAGCTCGACCCCCCGTTGAGCCCAGTCACAAGAATACAACACCCGTATCCTTCCCTCGAATAGGTTACTTTATATAAATTGTTTACTTCTAACCATTATGTCTTTAATGCAGGTTTCCATCGAACCAAACGTTCTTCTTGTGTTGCCTATAAGGGGCAAGAGAGTCTGGATGGGAGGTAATCTTGAGACTAGCGAAAACACTCCCCGCCACTTGGGTAGAACTCGTAGGGTGTCAGCTTAGAAAGACTTGTGTGAGGTTTGACAAGAGTCGCTTAGGTAGGACTCGGAAGATAGATGGTTCCTAAAGTATGACTTAGAGGAGAGGCGCGGGTATGGGCAAGACCTTAGGGGTTGTGACCCTGCCGAGCGAGCATAATGGGCGCTATCTGTGATGGAGAGGTAGATCTTGGAGAGTGAGTCTGAGTAGTTTACTCAAACACATCCCCCGAGGGAGGAGGAGCAATCGAGTGTCACCGAGATAAGAGTCTCGTTGGATGTTTCCAGTTAGGAAAGGATCGAGTAAGGCCCGAGAGGCATGACCCAATGCCTTTCGGCCGGCGTGGTCGGTGGGCATGTCTCAAGAGTCTACTCTCCAACCATGGGAATTCTCACGTTGCCGCTCGGATTCCCTCTTGTAGAAGAATTTAATTATATTTTAGGATATGCATCATCAGGAGTCCCCCTCAGTTCTGAGTGTGCTTCGTAGAAAATACTCGAAACTAAAGTGGGTTGTCACGCATTCTTAGGTAAGGGTTTTCTGTTGACCATGTTGCTCTTTGTTATCCATGCGTCTTGATATGACAGTTAGCCTTCCTTCGGCCATAAATAGGGGACCCGATCCTTTGTCTTTTTTCACAATTCAACAATGGCATCTAAGATCGATCTGGGGGTGGTGATTTGGAGGTGGAGCTAGACGTATCCTCCATTGTAATGGAGATTACGATTCTCATGGTTTCTCTGCAGGCAGCAGAGACGGCGGGTGCTTTTTGACAGCGTTGTGCCTCCACCACCACTAACGTGTCTAAAACTCCATCCAAGACATCCAAAAAAATAGCGACGCTGTAAACGCCTAGGGTTTCGGTAGACACAGTGCCGAGTATAATGAGATCTCACTAGGAGGTCGACAGGGAGTTTACAAAATTCAGGATGAACTCTTCTCTCCTGGAGATTGAGATCATGAACGAGGACAATAGGGCTTCCTCCCCTTATGCTAGGTACATGACGGTCTACTATGCCCAGCTAAATTCTGGGCTCCGATCCTTCTTGCCCGTGTTTTTCTGTGAGGTCTTCAAGGCCTGCAGACTGTGCCTGAGTCAGCTTGTCGCTAACGTGTATGCTATTTTGGCTTTTTTTTTATTTGTCTGGCCTATAATCGTCCTTGTACCGTTGCTTAGTTTTTTTGGGCATATGATTTGGCCAAGTCCTCTAGGAGCCACATATTTTACACATTCATGATGCGAAAGAGAACCAAACGCATCATGCACAAACTTCCCGGGTCTCACAGCAGGTGGCAAGACAAGTTTTTATTCATTCGACCCAAAGATAAAAGAGTTGTGTGGGGCGTCCCCCTCGACTTGAATGAGAGTCCTTTCATCCCAAACTCGATGTGGACCATGCGATGGCGTAGCTGAATAACGAGGGTTTTTTTTTCAATCAAATGTTTGATTGTCATCTGATGATGAAGAGGGATACTTTCATTTCCTTGTACACCGCCTGCCAATTGGACAACCTAAGCATGGAGACCGTAACAGCTGGTACCAAATGCACCATCCTAAGTAAGTTTCCTCGTTTTATCTCCTCGTTGTTTTTTGTTCCTCGTGTATTTACTTAACTTAGGGTGTACGTCTTTTTCCAGAAACCATTATGGAAGGGTTGAAGCTTTCACCTCCGACCCTGCTACCAGCTGGCGTACGCCCATAGTAAGTTAGGAAGAGTCGTCCCGCCCATGACTCCGAGGCTTCTGTAGCCTCATCGAGAGTTGGTGAAGCTTCTGAGGGCGAAGGGGAGAATGTCACTTGAGGGGAAATTCCAAACGACGTGAATCCTACAAGGGAAGGTGGCTTTGGTCCTTCGGTTCATCCTATGACGGGTGGGGGGGGAGGTCACTTCAAAGGATGTTGAGATCCTTCTTACGAGTGGTTTTGAAGAGGACATGGATTCTCCGACCCTTATGGTGAGGGATCATAAGGCTTCTCCCCAACATTCCAGGGTCGTGTAGATTCTTTTACTGGATCGCCCGTGTCAGAGAGGCTCCCTGGTATTCAAGGATTGGGTGGAGGTTTGACTTGTTTGAACAACTTCATTTCGTCAAAAGAGGAGGACGCTAGGGAGGGCCAACTCGATTTTCTCTCTTCTGAGGGACTAGAGGTGGTCAGGGTGTCTTTGCCTTGCCTTATCTTCGAGATAACTTCTAGGGTTGATGTGACTCCATCCCTTCTGGAAGTGGGACATACAGCCCCCCCCCCCCCCCCTCTGCTAGTGCAAGAGGCGGGATCTTCGATTCCCGTTGTTGCCCGTACTACATGGGGTTCGATAGTGCATTCCTCCATCTATTCTCTATTGGACGGTGTTTCTAGGCTTGGCCTAATGCCGTTTCTGGGCTTTGGGATGTCACTACCAATATTAATTGCAATCTACGAGCAAAATAATGAATATAGTATGAGTAAGGGAATTCACTCAAAAATAAAGCCTGTAAACCATTCCACTCTCCTCGCATACTGCTGGCTCCATCTTACCCTTGTCCTGAAATGTTTTGTATGTTAAGATTATGCTGAGAAAGAACATCACATATCTCATTTTTCTATGTAAGTGCTTTAGTGTCCTCCAAATGAACTATATCAAATAACCTTTCTCGAACATATTATTCTTTATCAACAAACGTCAAAACAATAGCCATTTTTTCCCTTTGTGATTCATCTCGAGACTCATCTACACTAATGCAAATTTTGCATCACCAATTTCTGCGCTGATGGATTTTAGAACTTTATTTGCATACATAGATAAAATCTCGATGTTGCTTCACCTGTGTGAGAAGTTGTGTGCTTTATGATTTCCATGAAATTACCATGGTTAATGGAGCCAATTCATTCTTTATGACTTCTAAATGCAACACCCTAAAAAGCAAACAATTTGGCTACATCAATTGAAACTTTGAGTCGTAATCGATTCATTTTAACTAGCTCTGAAGATTGTTTATCTAGAAACTTGTCAATGTGTTGCAACAAGTTCATCAAGTCATGACATTTTTTGATTAACTTTATGAGAAGAGTTAGGAGCATAACCTTTATGCATGAAAAAAACACAATTTTTCCCACTATATACCTTTTTCCAAGCATGAAGTCCATCAATAATAAAGGTATTTAATCCACATATTGTAGATGGCTTGCCAAAGAGAAAACAGTGAAGACAAAATGATGTATTTTTTGTTGGAAAATATCTAACCAGTCACGAAGTTGCATGTACCAATGAATTGTCGGATCGTGGATTGACACAACAACTTTGAGAGTTAACCTGGCGTTGCCTTAACTCTATTGTGATCTTCTTGACTAAAGTAATATGCAGCGGAATTTAAAAACAAGAAGATATATATTTTAAGAAGTTTTCAATATTATTAAAAACTTCTGAGCCTTAGGCGAAATAACCATAAAGGTTTTAACAAAAATGTTCCTCACAACAATTCACTCACGCTCTTTGTTGATCGGACTCAACGAATCAGAACAAGTACGAACTACTTAACTTCTATGAACTAGACGTAAATAGTTGATACAAAAACTCCACAAAAGCAAGACGAAGACAATACAACGTATGATTAATCTCTTGGATTGTTTTTCACAATTGTCTTGTCTTCATCTTGATGAACTTCACACCATTTTATAGATTTCTTGAAACTTGCACGCCAAGATGTGTTGTTCACAGTTTTGGTAACTCTTGTTGTTTTCTTGTTGAATTTTGGCTTCTTTGTGAACTCGGTATCTTTCTTGAATATGTGTTTCCTTTATTACCGATCTAGAAAGGTAACACATCTTCTTCAAATTAGAGTAATCCTGTAAAGAATCTAAGTTGCAGAGAACCGCCAATTTGTTTCCTTCTTTGCAAACCGTGTTGAGTTGACTATTCAACTTAACTTGAATTATGGAAACTTCAAGTAAGGAATCTTCCATAGCTCTTCCTTATGATTAAGATACCTTCCTGGACATAAACATAAACAACTAAAATCGTGGAACTTGATTAATAAGTGAATAAAGGCAAAACTTAAATTTGGCAGTTAAATAACAGTTTACGCGCAGGTTCTCTGGTTTCAATGTTATCCTCAATGTTGTCCCAACATCGCATAACATTGATTCCAGAATACCTTGCACTTTCAATAGATTTAAGAAACTTTATAGTATGGTTATCAAGATATTCACGAGATGTTAGCGGGTCAACTGGATATAGACCTTCCATTGAATAAGCTTGTCTAATTTGATCTATCTGGTCAACATGATAATCCCATATCATTTGGCGTTTACCTGAGTCTTGTTCAATTTTCATATGATTTGAATCTTGACTTATTCATGGACTCTTATCTCAATGGGAAACTGAGTGCACCTATTGTGATTCCGAAGGATTTGCACTTTCAGGAGTAACACTTTCGCCATTTTTATTGGAAATCTTCGCGCTATGAGAACCAACATCTTGATTGTATTTTTTCTTGAAGTAATAATCAATTATTTTCTTGCTCATATTGAACTGTTACAAAGTATAAACAGAATTTAAAGTTTAATTATTTAATGTTATGTTGCATAATTGCTATTAATCAAACAATTCAATCTCAAAAATATAAATTATGATATTATAATTCTGATCACATGTACATTGCTGAAATCACTCCAAAGTTGAAATTTAACTGTCATGATACTCCGACAAGGATACTATTGGTCCACAATGATGCAAAATGCAGAAAAATATGTGTAGGCGTGCGTCCAATGCCAAAGGTATTCTAGGATCAATCACATGGTCGTTGCATCGTGTGAGCCGAATGTGATCTCTTGCCCTTCGACAAGTGGGGAATCAATATTGTAGGACTGCTCGTGAAAGACAAAAACCAAAGACAACATCTCCTTGTTGTAGACTACTTCACCAAGTGGTTAGAGGCAGAGCCTCTCGTGAATATCACCACCTCTTGTGTGATTAATTATATGTGGAAGAATATATTTTATTGATTCGGTATCCTTAGTTACTAGTCAGTGACAATTAAATACAGTTCAGAAGTGAAAAGTTGGATGAATGGTGTGATAAGTGGAATGTGCGGCATCATTTTATCTCCGTAGGCTATCCCCAAGCCAATGTGCAAGTAGAAATCACCAATTGGATTCTACTGAAAATGCTCTGCACCAGATTTTTGTGGCAAAAGAGCAAGTGGGTTGAAGAGTTGCCCGAGGTTCTGTGGGCCTATCGCACCACAACAAGATCCGCCATGGGAGAAACCATGTTCACCCTCACATATGGACATGAAGTAGTCACTCCGTCAAAATAGAGCAAGCTAGTTGGAGGACACAAGAGTGAAATAAAGTAAACAAATAGTCCAATTTGGATCTATAGTTGGACCTTCTATCGAAATAAAGGCGCCACGCATCGGTCTGATCTGAACATTAAAAAGCAAATATAGTTGAATGGTATAATCGAGAAGTTTTTATGAGGTTGTAGCAAGTCGGTAACCTTGTGATGCACATGATTGAGGCATCCAAAACCATTGAAAAATTAGACCCCGCCTAGAAGGGCCCTTTAAAAATATCCAAAATCCTTGGCCCAACGACCTACATCCTCCAGGATATGGAGGGACGAGAATACCCATATCACTGGAACGAGTTCAACCTCAGAAAAGTTTATGTATAAAGAGCCATTACATGGTGGGTTGTAATACAACATTATTTTCAACAATAAATAGCTTTTTTCATTTTATATGATACGGATACATTGCACCCACCTTCAGGCACTCCGACGATATTGTCCTCTAGAAAGAAGGTCACCTCGTAAGACCTTCGACCAGGCCCAAGGAAAATGGCCTATCGAATCCGCAGGTAACTATCCAAGGTCCAAGTCTCCACTAAGAGATCGATCACTCGTGGCAAACGCAACACTTTTACCCAGTAAAGGAGGCAATCAGGAACATCTATGACGGGGGACAAGATCGTCAGTGCATCTTGGAATAGAAAAAACACTTACTATACATGTTGTATGTTCCTTCAAAAGTGAGGCCCACAACTTATCCTCTTAACCTAATACTTTTACCTTTTTAGGACTGGTTAATGCCCCAAAAGGATGAAGCAATCGATCAAAGTTGTGGATCCTACAACAAAGAATTCATGCACAACCAAAGTCACCAAAGAAGATCCCTCATAAAACGTTCCACCAAGAGACAAACCCCAACCAAGGAAGGCCAGAAGTAGCCAACCTAGAAAGAACCCGCCTAGACAGATAAAAGACCAGACTACTGATCCTAGAATAAAGAACTCGTGGAACCTTACCACGGCTACACGAACGGACCTTAGGCTACCCCCACCCCCACTAGAAAGAAAGACATGATCTAGATACGAAGTAAATATTCAGCAGCTCTCAACAAAACTTGCAAGTCCCCAGCCTCGTGTACCACGATCCAACAGACTTGGAGAACATCTAATAATGCACAAATAGTTCATGTACACAAAAGATTAACATACCCCCATGTTTCTAGAAGAAGCCATAAGAAGAGCGCCTCGACGGTAAAGCAAGATCTCCTTGTAAATAGTTCTCTACAACCTTCTTACTATAGGCAAGATATTGCCTCGTAAGTATAGGCCTCATTCGACAAGAACGTAAATACACTGACACAGATCAGATCTATAATATTCAACTTGGAAGGGTCACGCGTATATTGAATACATGGCAGCCATAATTGGCCTAACCACTCTTAAACTGTAGGTGATATATATTAGATAATTGTCAACAGATCCATCCCGCATGAAGCAACATTAAAAGAAGCACATTCCCAGCATTCATGGAGGCCTAGTCGACGTTGCCATAACTGCACACAAAACTCTTTATATACCCAAAGTTTTGTTCATTTGTAAATCATATCACATTCAAACACTACACTTGTACTCTCACTAAAGAGCAATATAATAATATTTTGAGTCATTTCAAATTTATCTTATCTTTATTCCAAAGGATCCTCTATATTCATGAAGCCCCTCGTCTAAACACTTAAGTCTTAAGGGGCTTTTCTCTGAACTACGAGAATTGCGTTCAGAACCAATTACAAACAATAACTACTGGGTTACCCCATCATGTTAATTATGTACTATCAAATAGTTTAGGCGAGGACGTGGTGAATTGTGTGGGATACTCATCCCTTTAAGGCGCCGGGTCAGATGGACTTCAAGGTATTTTCTACCAAAAAGTTGGTTGTGGCCAAGCGAATCGTTGCTGGTCTTTATGAAGAAGGTTTTACGTGACAAGAGTTTCAAACCAAAGTTGTGCGAAGCTCACCCATGTCTCCTGAGCTAATCTCACAATTCTGCCTTATTTGCTTTGTAATGTTTTATACAAATTCATCACAAAATGTGTGACCATGTGACTAAGAGATATTAGTATGCCACGAATAATAGCGCCTACCCAATCCAGTTTCATACGAGGGCGTAGCACGCAAGATAACATTTTTGTTTTACAAGAAATCTTGCACTCTATGCGAACAAAGAAGAAAAACAAGTTTGGATGTGTGATTATCAAGTTGGACTCGGAAAAAAGCATACGACAAAGTGTCTTGGGATTTTTTATAAGATACGTTGAATGCTTTCCTATACTCGGAGGATATGGTGAGTTTGATTATATTTTGCATACAAAACGCATCAACTAAAATTCTTTGGAATGGGGAATCCATGAAAGCTTTTAAGCATACATGCGGTCTAATCCAAGGGGATCCGTTATCACCATATCTCTTTGTTTTGTGCATTGAGCGCCTATCCTACTTGATCAATGAGAAGGTAGAAGAGAAGAAGTGGAAGTCGTTGATTCTTTGTCGTGGAGGCCCGGCATTGTCGCATATTTTCTTTGCAGACGATCTCGTTCTTATGGGAAAATCCACGAAGTAGACGGAAAAAGAAGTTAAAAAGGTACTCGACAAGTTTTGTAAGGCATCGGGCCTCAAACTCAGTCCCCAAAAATCAAAGGTAATGTTCACGAACCAAGGAGGAGCAGGTTTGAAAAGAGAGATTAGTGAAATCTTGGGGTTTGGTTAAAGTAATAATCTGGGGAAATACTTGGGAGTGATGCTGATAAACGGTTGCGTCAATCGTGCAACATTCCCTGAAGTTTTTAACAGATTAATGAAGAAACTGATTGGCTGGAAAAACAAACTTCTAATGCTTGCGAGAAGTCCAACACTAATCCAATCGGTGTCAACAGCGATGCCTATCTATACTATGCAACCGTCTTGGATTCCCGACAATACATGCGACCAATTGATAAGCTAAATCGTAATTTCTTATGGTCGACAGATGTGAAGAAAAAGAAATTCATCTTGTTGGGTGGCAAAAGGTAACACGTCCAAAAGAGAAATGAGGATTAGGCATAGGATTGCACGTACTAACAATGAATGCCTACTTGCAAAATTGGCATAAAAAATCTTGTGCAATGAGAAAACCTTATGGAAGGATTTAATTCATGCAAAGTATCTCAAAGGGGGTAGCCTTTTACATCACACGGCAAAGACCTCAGATAGCTTGGCATGGAAGGGTATAGTGACGTCCATAGGAATTATGAGGCCATTATCATGGTGGAAGATAGGAGATGGAAACTTGGTGTCTCTATGGTATGACAATTGGCTTGGTAACAAACGTCTATGCGACGAGGGCTGTGTAATTACCCTGGATGAAGCCAAACTCACGTTAAGGGACGTCTTAGATGATGATGGTAATTGGCGACTTCATGACCTTATGGCACATATTCTTGATGTCGTAAGGGAGGGGATTGAGAGATTTAATATCAATTTACTGTAACGCAATGATGTTATCCTTTGGACTGAAACAGCAAGCGATATTTTCACCTTGTAAATTGGCGTATAAAGTGTTTCACGAACACTATAGAATGGAGACTCAATCAAACCGCAAATATAAGTGGATCTGGAAGACACCGTATAGTATCAAGATACAACACTTTTTATGGCTACTAGTGCAAGAGAAGTTGGCTACTAATCACTTACGAAGAGTGATGAGCGTTTATTTAATGTTATTTGAGTACTCGTTTTCTTATGCTTTTGTATAAGTATTGGTGCATATTGATTGGTTTTAGTGTGTCTTTGTGGTTTTATAGGATTTTGTGAGATAATGCAAAACGAAACAAAAAGAGCCTAAATTGGATGTCTTGGGTAACATGGCTTCAAGACACAATGTTGCAATGTGTAGACTCCAAAGGAAGCCATTGATTAAAATACAAAGAGACAAAGTTACAAGAAGAATCAGAGGCTTTTCTACATACCGTTGGAAAGACACGGAAGTCAGTGTTCCAACGCAACAAACGGATCTTAATTACGACATCCAGATAGGAAGTTATCGCTAAAACTGTGACGTCACGCAAAGCAGAAAAACCAGATCGCGCGGCTCAGGTGCGATGTGCGTGATTGGCGCGCGGTCTGACCCTATTGTGCATGTTTCAGACACAAAACAGAGAGTAGCGCGTCCCATACGCTATCGAGGTGCGCAATCAGACCCAAATCGCGCAATAAGGCCCAAAATCATACAGAAACGCTAATTTTTGGTCCAACTGCTATTTTTCCTATAGAATGACATTAGGGCTACGAAATTCAGTACACAATTCATCCCTTCACAACCACCAGTTCACAACTATTCACAAGAGAAAACACAAGGAAGCAACAACAATCAAGAGAAGTGAGATCGTGAGCAAGGATTCAAGTCAGAGAGCGAGTAGAAAGTAGCAAGGCGATATCGATTGGGAGTTTATCTTTCTTTTGCTATTTCCTTACGATGTTCCCTTCTATTTGTGATTTGGAACTTGTAATCATGAGTAGCTAATTTGTTATGTTTAGAGTTATGGTGTAATTAGATTGATGAACCTATGTGAGTTCTTATGTTTTGATTAAGACTGTTTCGTTTATTTGTTTATTCACTATCTTGATCTCAATGCGTTTATGTATCTGGCCAATATATGAATGGTTAGAATTTATGGTTGGTTACTAGCGTCGCCACATAGCAGTTTTACGAGATAGTTGAACATGTGAGTGTGTGGGCCCACTAACGTCATCCCATGTCCACATGTGGCATCGAAAGAAGTCATTAACACGTAGATCAAAACTATTAATTAAAAGTATGAGAATGAACATGGGGGAGATCCAATGAAACCAGGCGCTCTAAACATTCATTCACCATCTAAGTAGATTTAAGTAGTAATTGAATTTAGTATTAGTATAAATCAACCAATCATCCAATTCAATCCAGTCAGCTAGTTTAGTTTAGTTTAATCTAGTTTGCTTTAATTAATTTGGATAATTCAACTTGTAACATCAAAATCTTTTTACGTGACAAACTTGAGAATAAAATAGAAGAAGCGAGATTTATTCAATACAGTCCACGTGAGATTCGATACGCGGGACATAATTTACTTCTCATTTTATATTACTTGACTCGTATACTTGTGAATGTGTGTGAGAATATGCATCAAAGAGCTAGGAAGTTCACGACATCCGTTGATTGCCCTCAATGTGCTGCCATGGATGAGACGAGTATTCATTTGCTTAGATATTGCCCAACAGCTCGAAAGGTGTGGATGAAGCTACTCTCGGCTCATGATCTGGAGAGGTTTGATCAGATCCCAGATGATCAATGACTAGTCAAAAATGTTCGTTTCATGGAAACTAAGTGCGTGGAACTACCAGACGTAGCATGGCATTGCATTTTTTCAGCGTCAATTTGGTGGATCTGGAAAAGCTGAAACAAAGTTGTCTTAAAAGGAAAAGAGGAGAGTCTAATGGCAGCCTATTTCGCATCAAACAACTAAGTATCATGATGCAAGATGCCATGAGGAGAACAAGTGTGAATGACAGATGGAAAAAATGGAAGAAGCCACGAAAGGGGTGGGTGAAACTCAATGTCGATGGGAGTGTAGTAGAATCGACAAACGTGGGAACAACTGGAGGAGTTTTACATTCAAACCTGGGAGAATGGTTATGAGGCTTTCATAAAACAATTACGTCACCAACAGTGGACGAGGCAGAGTTGCAGGCCTCAAAAGGGGAATAGAACTTGCATGGGAAAGACATGTGCCACGGATAGAGGTTGAAACAGATTCTCTAAGTGTGTTTACCATGGTTATGGAAAAGACGAGCACAACCAGGATGAATGATGATCTTGTTCGCGCGTGCAAGGAGCTGGTTAGAATGCCATGGGAAATTAAAATAAGTTGGATCCCCTAATCGGCGAATGGAGTTGCCAACCAACTTGCGAACCTAAAAATAGATAATAGGGAGAGAGAGAGAGAAGTATTTTTGGGTATATCCCCACCCCCGATTGTATCCCTTATGCGGTTGGACATAGCCCAATGGCGTGAGTACTTCTTTATTTAGCAAAAAAAAGATATTTGGATTATTTACTCAAAAAGTCTATTTTTTACTCAAAAAATCTATTTTTTACGGTTTTCTTGTACGGTTATTATTTTTATTTCTGAGTTGTTTGAGTTTATTGAAAAATGGAACCCCAATTCTTAATATTTACTGAAAAGTATTTCTTTTGTTTTGTTTTCCTCTTTAATTTGTATTGATTTGTTTTTGATGATTGATTTTTATTGAATATGCTTTAAAAAATTATAATTTCTTATACCATCAAATTTAGAAACAAAAAAAAAGACATTTTAGAGAAAAACAGAGTTTCCTTAATCATTGTAAATTATTCTATTCATAAAAAGATACATGGGATATTTAAAGAATGTGAAAATATATTAATTTTTCTTGCAACATTGGTAATATTATTGTTGGTTGATAATTGTCAAACTTATTTATATATATATATATATATATCAAATCAAAACCACTCGCTAATGAATATTATTAGATATCATATCACTAACATCCCTTCTAAAAGAGTATTTTCGATCTCAATTAGTGGGTGAGAAAGTAGTTAAAAAGATATACGGAGCTTATTTAAAATGTTAGTGCAAACCTCTAGAGGTTGTCACTGGTATTATTAAAATCATACAGGGTGTGGGTGATATTTTGACCATATCTCAGGAGATGTCGAGCGAAATTTTTATGTTCCGAAATGCATGTTCCGATCTCTGTTCCGGCAATGAAATCAGGACAATTGGCTCTTTGGTCTAATATAATTTAAGTCATTAATTAATTAACCGAAAGTCATTATTAGCAAAATGATAAAAAGAAACTAAAAACGTATGTAAAAGGGCAAGAAATGCTTGCACTCTCTCTCTCGGCACAAATGAAAAATAAAATAAAACACAAGAAACATTTTGATTGAAGAAAGTAGTGAGGCATTAAAAAAAATAAAAATTGAGAATCCTTAGTTGAAATCTTCCACTCGATGTTTTTCATCTTAATTTTTCTATCAATGACTCAAATGTCCCATTTTATTAAAAAAATAAAAAATAAGAGCAAACAACAAAGACGATATAGTCATGGCAATGACATTATCAATTTCTAAATTAATGGTAATAGCATTATTAATTTCTATTGATCAATTTTTTTTAATGTCTCACTACTTTCTTCAATCAAAATGTTTCTTGTGTTTTATTTTATTTTTCATTTGTGCCGAGAGAGAGAGAGAGAGAGCGCAAGCATTTCTTGCCCTTTTACATACGTTTTTAGTTTCTTTTTATCATTTTGCTCAATAGAAATTAATAATGCTATTACCATTAATTTAGAAATTGATAATGTCATTGCCATGACTATATCGTCTTTGTTGTTTGCTCTTATTTTTTATTTTTTAATAAAATGGGACATTTGAGTCATTGATAGAAAAATTAAGATGAAAAACATCGAGTGGAAGATTTCAACTAAAGATTCTTAATTTTTATTTTTTTTAATGCCTCACTACTTTCTTCAATCAAAATATTTTTTGTGTTTTATTTTATTTTTCATTTGTGCCGAGAGAGAGAGTGTGCAAGCATTTCTTGCCCTTTTACATACGTTTTTAGTTTTTTTTTATCATTTTGCTAATAATGATTTTCGGTTAATTAATTAATGACTTAAATTATATTACACCAAAGAGCCAAGTGTCCTGATTTCATTGCCGGCACAGAGATCGGAACATGCATTGGAACAGAAAAATTTCGCTCCTGTAGCCATGCACTTAAAGCAAGTTACAATGGCCCTCTTTTCTATCAGCATACGGCTTCTTACCCTCTCGATCGACGAGCCCCTAAACAATTTTATTACTTTGTATTAAAAAGGTTTTAATACTTCCCAGCAAACTGATTGCACAAAGACAGAGCATTGCTAGTAACCTGGGCCACACTTGTCATCTGAGCTCTAATAGAAGACTTGATCCTACCATTCATTGCCACACCCGCAAACCCGTCGGAGCACGTGCTGTCGTCGGTTAAGGCTGCACTGACCCACGTCTGCAAATTACTCAAGTGCCTCTTGAACCCAGGTCCTCGGCTCAAGTTCTTTAGCTCCCGCACTGATTTCGTGAGCTGGTCGACGCTGTCACTCACTTCTTCTGCACAGACCTTAATGGCACCGTACTCTCTGTGCGTAAGCCCACGGAACTTGGTGAGCTTGTTCACGAATGATCTTGCGGATTGGGCTTGAGTCACCGTCACGGACAGTGCAGTCATCACCAGCCGACGTCGGCTTTTCTGAATGCTGGAGGCATACACTGCTAGCGACTGGACGCATACGGTGGGATACCTGGTGGCTTTGCAAGATGATCTAATGAAACTGTAGGCGCCTGGGGCAGCAGGGACGACAGAAAGGGTGCCAGCAGACCCGAGAACGCTGGGAGTTCCGGCGCATAGAATGTATAAGAAAGAGAGGAGAATATTCAGAGTAATTTTAGCCATGGTTTTTCTCTTCTGGTTTTAAGATGGTTGATGACAGGTGTAAGATAGGGTAATGAGTGTGATGGATGCGGTTGATATTTATAGAAGGTAACTCCATTCTTTCAAGGAAAATGCTTTTGTGACGGGTACAGTCCCACTTTCGCTGTTTGAATAATTTAAGGGGCAACCGACTTACCCTGTTGAACTCAGACCTTTTTTTTTTAAAATGTAAACCTCTAGTCTTCATATTACATAAAACACTTAGTTTTATTTTTTATTAGGTTGTAATTATATAACTTATAGTTTTATTTATATTTGTTTTCATTCCTTGAAGTCTTGTTCCTTGCTAAGAATAACAATAAGTTTAAAAAAAAATGGTTACACTCTTAATTATTTAACAAATCAAATTTATTAAAAAAAATCCAAAAGATACCACACATTAAAGTATAAGTTTTTCTAATTTGAGAAATGCAATTAAGGAACATTAACAAACATTCACCATTGTATATTGAAAATTAATTTACAAATAAAAAGTAGAATTAAAAAAGAACAACATGAAAAGATGAGCATTTCCATTATGCAAAGTTTGCTTTAATTCATTTCAAATAACTAATTTATGTCGGTATAAACTTAGGTATATTAGCTCCATGTCAATCATTTTATTGTATGATAGAAAATGTCATATATATACATATTTAAAAAGAAGAAAAAAAGCTTGTTTTTTTTTAACATTTGTTTTTCACACCACACACACACACACACACACACACACACATATATATATATATATATATATATATATATATATACGATAATGCATTAACTAATGAAATAATAATGTGGTTATTAGATACTTCTTTGATAATTTGTATTATTAAGTGGGACGTTTAATAAATTATTAGATACGGAGAGGATACATAAGAATGTTAAAAAACATCGCAAATTAAAGGCAATAGTCAGTTGGACATATATGAATTTATTTTAACTAAACTATGTTTTTTCTTACTATTGTGTATTAATTTATTCTTACTAATGTACTTAATTTCTTAATAAAATACATTCCTTCTATATGTTTATTGCTAATTAAGTTTAATTAACATTTAAAACAACGGCTTATTAATCTCATGAGCTTTTTAAAATAAAGATAAAAATGTAGTATAAATATCTAAACAGTAAGCACATACCTAGAGAGAATGCTTCATAAATAAAAATTTATATTTAAGTTGATTGAGGCGAGTATAATTTTTTAATCTAAGAGAGATTATGACTTTGAATTTGTACTCTATGAAAATAAGTTAATCTGGAATCTTTTTTCGTGAATTAATTGATGGCAGAAATACATAATATATATATATATATATATTTGATGAATTATAATATATATATATATATATATTCAAATAAGTTTTCACGCAACATATATGTATATATATATAATTATATAGTTATATACTACACTCAGTGGACTTTTATGTTTGATTTATTTAGTATGTGGTGTTTTCTAAATTTTAAAATAAGAGTCTTTAAATAGGACTCAATATCTCAAGGCACTTAATTGCAATAAAATCCAGAAGACTGTGTGACAGTCCAGTGAGGCCGACTGTGCGCCTAGCATAGTTGTTCTTTCAAATAGTTATTGGGAGAGTCGGGGCTACTGTTAATTGCATGTGCAGTCAAGCCCCACATGTTTTTGTTTTCCATCATTAATTTAAGGCCTTAAAACTTATCCTTTTATGTAATTGAGTCCTAAAGGAAAATTATCCATTTTTTAAACACCTATCGCATGATGATTATTTTATTTCAATACAATATTAAATTTAATCAAACTTGTATTTGCTGTATTATATCCTCAATCAATTTGTGGGTTTAATAAATACAAGTAGATAATCTAATAAATTTGTATTTAAAAGGATTAGAAGATAGAGAAATCATGTATGAAAATTGTTGCACAAAAATTCTACTGCCCTTATAATTTTACGTCATATTTGTTTTCTCAAATATATGTATTATAGGTGTATGCTGATAAAAAAATGTATTGTAGGTGTATGCTAACTTTTTAAGAAATATATGAATTTCAAAGTCACGCTTAGTTTATAAGTGGGGTTGCTAAAAAATTAGTTACAAAGCCAGTTTTAGTATAAATAAAATCACTCATCTTAAAATATAATTAATATGTGTACAAATAAATAAGATAATGACTATACAATCTGTTTTCAAAAGTGTCAACAACGGTAAAATAATTAACATACTATATATCACTAATTCAAAAGATATATAATTTCATTTTGAGCCTTAATTTTAGGAAAAGATAAATTAAAGATCTAATACAGTAAACACAAATTTTGATAAATCTGTACCGTGATAAAATTTGAATAATCAACATGCTATATATATAGATGATTCAAAGGCTGAATATTCTTCTTTAGGACTTAACTATAGGAAAGGAGAAGATATTTGGGCCTTAATTATAGAAATCAAAAAAAGGGTGGGGCTTGACTGCACATGCAGTTAACAGTAGCCCCGACTCTCCCGTATTTTCAGTAAGGGCCTTTGGATAAAAGTATTCATTATTGCACCAAGCATTTGACGTTTTGCTACCGACTTGGTTCTACTGTTTTAAAAGTGGAGACTGAAATAAATTAATAAACCAGTGGGCACCATACAACCAAATTTCCATCTACAGTAAGAACGTGAAACTCAAATAAAAGCTTACAAACACAAGCCAACAATACAATTAGGCTTCCCTTACTTATTATCTATCATACAGGTAACAGACAGTAGTCAAAAACCATGAGCAAACGTTATTATCTATCATGTACTCTAATCATGCAACCGAAGCAAGTTACGATTTATTTTCCTTGAGTTATCTACAAAATAAGCCCTCTTTCCATCATCATACCCCTTACCCTTTCGACACCCTTATGTCGACCTGCACCTTGGTAAATCTTCATCAACAGTTCGAAATTATGTTCTCCATCAGGCTCCAACTCAAACAGATGATTTGCAGCTATCTCTCCAACATCAGCATTGCCATGAAGGTAACAACCATACAGCAATGCTCCCCAAACCGTCGCACCAGCCTCAATCTCCATTCTATTCGTTATAAATTCATACGCTTCATCAATTGATCCCGCCCTTGCATATAAATTGACCATACAAGCATAATGCTCCATAACCGGAGCAATTTTATACTCTTCTGTCATCGTCCAGAATATCTTCTTACCATCCTCAACCATTCCCAAATGAGCACAAACAGACAATAGCGAAACGAATGTAATACAATCTGGTGAGACATCAGAGTTAGTCGTCATACGGTTGAAGTACTCAAAGGCTAGAGGATCTCTTGCATGAGCTGATATTACTGAATTCCACGACACTACGTCCCTTTTCGGCATGCACTCAAACAACCATCTAACTTTTCTTAACTTATTCTGATTCGAGTAAAAAACAAGTAAAGAATTAGCAATGGATGAATCCCATTCGATCCCTACACGAATAGTCCATCCGTGGATCTGAGTCCCAACTTTAAGCGGCAACGCGCTCGTCAGAACTGCGGAGAGTGTTACAGAATCCGGTTCACACCCCTCTCTCACCATCCACCTTAACAAAGACAGAGCTTCCGTGGTAAGACCGTGCCTTACGTAGCCAATAATCATCGAATTCCACGAAACCAACTCCTTGTTCCCAATAGTTTCGAAAACTTTGAGAGCTCTAACAATGTCGCCGCACTTGGCATACATATCGACTGCAGCATTCAAAACGAACGTATTCTTTCCAAATCCCGCACGAATAACGTGACGATGAACCTCTTCGCCGACATGAATCATTCCGACTCCTCCACAAGCTTTCAGCACCCTCGGAAATGTGTATTCATCAGGCTCCACCCCCTCCTCCACCATCTGAAAGTACAACGCCAACGCGTCTTCGTACAAACCCATCTCCGCGTAACCCGAAATCAGCGAATTCCACGGAAACGCAGACGAGTTTCGGTCTGGCATTTGATCAAACACCTCGTGTGCCTTTTCCACCTGCCCATTATAAGCGTACAAACGCAGCAGCTTCGACGAAATCCCTACGTTCTTACGTAGGAGCTTGTCGGGTATGAGGCTTTGAATCTTGATACCATGATCAATTGCTTTCAACTGGAAGCATGTTTCTAAAAGGGAGGCAAAGATTTGGGGGTCGTTTATTTCAATGCCGTTTTGTACTGAGGTTTCTAATTTGGTAATGACAATTTCAAGTGCCTCGAATTTTGATTGGGGTTGGGTTTTGTGCTGAATTAACAACAGTGGTGTTGTATATGATTTTTGGATTAAGGGATTTAGTTTATTGTTTCTGCGATATTTGTCTTGTTTATCTCTTTTCTTCTTTGGGATTTTGCATGAGATTTTTCTGTAAAGGTATGGTGTGGGCATGCACAGATTCATAATTCGGTACAATGATTTGAACACTTAGTTAACACACACACGGATAATTTTATATACCATATTATCATCCCCTTAGCAATTTTATCATATATTGTCCAAAAAGTAATTACATTACATACGTCCAAAACTTCGACATATGAGGAATTGTGACCACGAGTCTGCCATAGACTGATTAGTTTTTCAATGTTCACCTACCAAGTTATGCAATAAAATTATCAGCTGTATATATCACAAAGCTTAAACACAAATTGATGCATGGATTTTAAACACAAATTAGCATAATTTCCCAGACTTCTCAACATTTGTACTATTGCAATTTGCAGGTCATGTACGAACTCTACCATGAAATTCATCATATTCATAGCATATGAGTCTTGGAAAAATGATACAACAACATATGAAACGGTAATAGTGTGAAGCTTCGGACATACAGAGGCGTGTTTAAAAGTAAAATCATTTTCTTTATAGGGTAGGTGGCATCTGTTTGCGTCACCTTTAAGAAGCGGAATCACCTCTCAAGCACTTGTTTAGAAGTCTCAGATCGAGTTCTCTTTTGCAGGCTGCAGTAGCCATATAGTGCCGATTAAGATTATTCCTTGTACTTACACAAAATCATCTTTTAATTTTTCATATGAGCACATGTAAAATTATAATTAGTTACAATCCTCGACTTCATTACACCAGATCATGACTTCCGCGTTTCATCTCCAATCAGCCAAGAGACAGTGGTGAAGCAATTCTAGAAGTTAGTGCAGTAGTCAATTTACAGGATCTATCCTCAGTCCCTCACCTGCCACAGAAAGTCATCAGCATAAGGTTCTGCCGTTCTGGCCGGCAACAAGGGGAATATAAAAGCTTTCAAAAACTTAATTTTTACAGTAGGTTTGAAACAGTAAAAAGCAGACAACACTCTGACACAAGCTAAATGCTTAAAAGTACATATATTGCCTATGGTTGGCAGATGAAACACTGTTAAAAAGGTCGATTTATGAACCAAAACGAAATCAAAATTGCAATCAAATGTCTTGAAATAGATGGAGTTATGCCGCATTAGGTTATAATACTTTCTCTGCATCTCGAGGCAGAGAGAGAAGTGTACACTTCTAATTGCACAACATTAAAGAAAGCGAATGAGTGTTAAAGGTAAGGGAATGCCGGCATTGTGCAGATCGCTATCCGTGCATGACCTAATTATACATTGCACAATATACTAGAAAATAAAATAAATTCTGCCAGTTCGAAGTTTACTTAGTTTTTCATAGAACTGTGGAGACAAAAGATTCGTGTTCACGACTCGACCTAATACATTCATGGTTCATATAGACTATCTAAATTTAGTCTAAATTGGATTACAGGTTTGGTTGTTGTTGTTGAGGAAGAACCACCAAAACAGAAATCAGGCCCAGAAATCTAAAGTGGATTATTAAAGATTTTCCGTCCCCCGATAATATCACTAATGACACTCGCAATCAAGAACAACTTGAAGTACCCAACTAAACATACTTTCAAAATAAAAGAACATTGCGCAACATTATACCTTAATTCAGCAAATACTGGGCGAACTCTTTCAAATATTTCATCTTCCGATCCAGTACCATCAATCTGCAAACATTTGATAATAATGAGGTTGGTGTGACTGAGTTCATAATAACTCTAGTACAGGAGAAAAAACATAACCATATAATAAAAAGCAGAAGAAAGCAAACATACAAAAAATGAATGTAAAGGTTTAGCTGTTCTTTTATAAGAAATGTGATTAATTCATTCTCCCATGACAACGAAAAAGAACTAAGCAGTGATTATTCCAGGACATAACATGCGAAATCACATATATTGCTTTAGTACTATGCCTCAACATGCCAAAAGATACCTTGTAAAGCTTTCCTTTATCTGAGTAGTGCTTGATTACAGGAAGATTTAGAGAGGCAAACACCTTCAGACGTTCCTTGACAGTGTCTATATTATCATCAACTCGACCCTAAACAACCCAAAAGAAATACAAAAGGTGTTAACGTTGAGACTTGAGAGTGAAGAGGGAATCAAAGATAAGGATTGCAAAATAAGTACCTGATTACGGTTTAGTACACGTTTCACCATTTCTTCTTCAGGACAATCAAAGAAAAGCACAATGTCTGGTTCAGCACCAACCTACATTAATAGTTTGACATTCAATATATGTACCGGCAGCCTAAACGTCCATGCAGCTATTAATTCCATCCATTGATTAACTTAATAAAGCAGAAACAATTTCACATGCCTAATAGTAAGTGAAACTAAAGAACAGATTATCAACACTGCTAACTGAGTACATAACGGAAAGAAAAATGAATATCTAGCTAAATATGAGAAGGAAAGAACTCACAACTCGTTCATATGTCATACGGTTCTCTTCACTTCTTGGAAAACCGTCAATCAAAAATCTATCATTATCGCTTGCTTCTATAGCGTTTAGTATTAGTTTGATGGTCACTTCCGAGGGCACTATTCTCCCTTCTCTGATTGTATTAAGAATCACGGAACTGCAACAGGATACCATCATTGATAATGTCAAAGCTTTCAAAAGGATCTGAAACAAGAAATCATTTTCAGAAAAGATGATATGAGATACACTCACCCATTATCAGTGTTAGATGATATTTCCTTTCTCAATAGATCCCCAGCACTTAAGTGTGTGAACCCAAAGTTTTCAACAATCCTTGTACACTGAGTACCTTTGCCACTCCCAGGACCTCCTGAAGCAGGAGGTATCAGATCAGGGTTAATCCTTTCCAAAATGTGGTGGTGCAATAAGCATTAATCACCTCAATTAAGATCACAATATTAAAGCTATTCTAGACAAGTTGATACTGCCAAATCTCCTAGTAAGCCTATATTCGATTCATGCATTTTCTGCAAGTCTGTGTGGTTCACTCGCTGTAAATGGTCTAGTTATGCAAGACAACAGCAAGCAGAAGCAGCTGTGCAAACAAATGGTAACAAAATGACAGCCATAGACTGAATACCTATATCTAGCCTGAAAAAAAAAATCAATATGCCACGAACTAAAAATTTATCTACCAAGCCAACATTTTGAGTTTACATTAGCACAACCAGCTATAACACATTCCTTCTTAAATCTTATAGAAAAGCCAACAGAAGAAACCTTTAACTAGACTTCAGAAACACAAATCTAGGAGCACTGGCCTAGTATCATATGGACATCCATGTGAGTATTCAACAATAAAACAAAATAACAATCATCAAGAGAAGTTGATAGCTAAATGATAATTACCCAAGACAAAAGTTATAAACGGCCTTGTTCCTTGATGAGCAACTCCACCTCCAGCCTGTATCAGATTTAATCCCATGAGATTATTATGCTATTCAACACATGTTAAAAACAAAAGATGAATTTTCGCCTGAAGCAACCTCCGATACCAATTCATACCAACTGATAACACAACCTCTCCCCCCCAATCGGGTAACACCATAAACAGTAAATAACAGTAAGAGCTAATAGAACAAAAAAGTGAAAACTAATTAAATAGCTAATTTATTATCGATTCAGAAACAATCACTCTATAACACGAAACGTTCCAAAGAGAGTAAAAGCAGAATGACATATGATCAACCATTCGTAAGACGACATTCCTTTTATCCGCGTCTGAGGATCCAGTTCACTACAGAACACAGACCAACTGTTTAAACTTTTTTTTTAAAAATAAGCCACATCGATGCTTTCGTATTTATAATATCGTCAAACTAAATAACATACTGTTTAAATTTTCAAAGCGCATTACTTGCATCACTTAACACGTATCACATAAGATGCATCAAAAGCATGTAAGTACCGAATAACGGAATAACTCATGCCTGATTGATTTTAAATACGTGAGGAAGGTCAATTGCAGATCAAATGAGACCTAGCTTTTAATTTTGAATCTAATAACGTAGAATCAGGAGATAAAAGCACAATACCGGATTCAAAATCTGAGTACTGAAAGCTTGCCAAAGACTTGATCCATAAAATGCCTGCAATAACGGCTTTTACGTCAGATTTACCGACGAGAAAAGAAGCAGAAATTCAATCAAAAAAACTAGAAAAATGGTGCCTACTTACTTGATTAAGAAGGCGCGAATCGGTTGAAGAAACCAGCTGTGACAGAGATGATATTCGCCTCCACATATCTATCTGATTATATCACAAAGAGAGAGAGAGAGAGAGAGAGAGAGAGAGAGAGAGAGAGAGAGAGTTTTACGGCGTTTCAGGCTTTCTGTCGAACATGTACAAGGCAGACCATGTGTGTATAAGCTGATGAAATATGCATAATTTGCATTCTGTTTTTTTTTCAAGGGTGGCAACTGGGTCGGTTCGACCAGGTGGAATGAATCAAAATGACCCGGCAATACATGAATATAATATACCCCGTGGCTTCTTCCTCGAGTTATCGATAAAAAATATTCTATGCTTTCGTCGAATTACTGACGTGGTATAGGTGATGGTTCAGATTTAGTCGCCCTTATAATTTTTTTTGAGTCGTATAATAGTAATTATTGCACTACGTTAGCAATATAACGATTGTATAAATTATAAAATAATCTCTTTGTAGCTCGAGGGCCATTCCACGTACACCCAATGATTTGGGGACATGTTTGAAACATATCAAACTAAAATTGGAAGATTGAATCTGATTTAATTCATTGTTATAATGTTCGATTTGTCATGTTAGTAGTGGTCCAACATGATGATCATTTTTAGTTTAGTTCGGTTCATTCACTTGATTGCATTTACATCTTAAAAATTTAGGCTCATTATAAGTAAACTTACATTCTTATACCATTTGAAGGGTAGTTTTGGTACATAGTATTGTGAAGGAGGACAAATTCTATACTTTTGCACTTGATAAATGGAGATATATAGTTTGGTTCTTCGGCTAATTATTAAGCTGTGGACTTGCGGCTAGTATTTTGAAATTAAATTGAACCGACCGATTCACTCGAGCTAATGAATGGTCGATGTTTTGGACCAAAATACCCTGAAAACGAGTTGGTGTAGATCATTGAAAATCTATCAATAGCCTTACTTACAGATTTGAAGAAGCTCACTTAAGACAACTCGATGGTATGTATATTTTTATCTGATAAAAAAGTGATACATTTATTAATATATAATGAGTCTTGTTAACACTATTGATTTGCCAAATCAATGGTTTGACCAGTTCAAATAATTGATGTAACCAATTAAGTTAAATTCTACTAATATCCACAAAATTCTTTGGTAAGTACCCAAGATTAAGAATTGTAATTCATATTTTTTACCACACTCGTTTATTTTTCGCCAAAGTTTTTTTTTTCTTTTAAATAATTCCAACAGTGTACTATGTGATATTATCTAATATAACTAATTTCTGCAGGGTAATATAATTCTTAGTGATGTTCTTCATTCGCAATATCAAGTTTGATCATTATAGGAAAAACCAAGGGAGCATAAACGATACAAAGTTCTGCTTATATAATTGAGATATCCCCAATCATACGTGTGCGGTGCAACATATAGATTACTATTTCATTCATATAGTGTGCTAGACTGCTAGTAAATATAGGAATATACGCATACAAAAGAAATTAACATTAGCTACCAAAAACCAACATTAACTTCAAATTTCAGTGATAGTCAACCCTTTGACAGACTCCATCACATTTGGAGAAGGAACTAACGAATAACAACTCCCAGAATTTGGTTCAACTTTTGAGCAATATATACATTCAGCAGGTGGCAAAAATTATAGTTTCCTTGATTCTTCTTCTTACAATATGATCACAGGAAAGAATTTGGTGTGTTCCACATTTTCAAAAGGAACAAATTTACAAGAGTGATTGAACTTCTGGTCTTACTAGTTCAATGTGCTCAATGCCGTTGCTATAGCCGCACCGTCCTCCTTTAGACATGCAGATAAAGCATCACATCTGGATACAACAGCACATTGTGCGTTCCAGGTTTGGTTGTAGCTCTTCTGTACGGAAAATCTGATCTCAGCCCACAAGCAGCCGACTTCATATTTGCATCTTAATAACCATCGTGGTGGTTATACTCGAAATATTTGAGCACAGAGAAGCAAAGACGCGGCCCAAACAGGTCTTAACATTTGTTGTGTTAGGATGGTTTTTCTGCTTGTTCTGATTCCTGGTTGCTCTTTGTAACCATGTCATAGTTGATGGATGCTAGCTGCGACAAATTCTGATGACCACATTTTACAAAGGGATTAGTTGCTTCCGCGGGCTTAATAAGTTAGCAGCGCTATTTATAAATCAGTTTGAGCTTTTATCTTGCAATGGAGAAAAAACAAGTCTAGGGTATTGTCGAGTATCATTAGTTCACTAAATCAATATCAGGTGCATATGTTTATGAGATAACAAGACATGATGAAAGCTTGAATCTGATCATGGCAGGATCCATATAATTTTTTTAGCATGACCATGTAGTAGCAATAGCCCTCATGGACAACATTCTCACCTTGAATGAGAAATTACTGAATGAGTACTTCACGTCAAGGGATGGAGGAGCAAAATCTGCTAAATCAAATTCATCCCCCTGTTTCCAAGGAGCAAAACATTGTTGTAGTTTGTAAGCCCAAGAATAATAAAGCATAATATTAAATAGCCATAAGCGAGTAAAATATATGTGTCCAACTTAACCTTTTTCCTTTTATTGTTAGTTTAATGTCATTAATCAGCAGGCAACATAGGAGATTATTCAATAATTCAGCTTTTTATGAGTACCGCATTCAGAAGATTTAGTAAGAACCTACAAAACTAACTCAGTACCCTTTTGCAAACGAAAAAACATGTGCAATAGCAAAATCTTACATCTTCATCCTGCAAACTGCTACTGCAGGAGACACTGCCTGACTCGATAATATCATCAAAATCACTCCCACCACCAAGATTCTCCTCTTCCGGGTTCCATATATATCGGCTCATAAAATAACTTGTATCATGTGCCTCAGCTGATGGTATGAAAGTTGCCTGATAGGGGAGAGAGAAAAGTACAGTAAACAAACAGAAACTGAAATTAATTTTGAAAAAAGAAACTGATCTGAAAGTGGTTTTTGTGTGTCTTGTGTATTCTATAATGCCCTGAGAGGAAGGAGAAATTTCTGGGGCCGAAATCAGATGAAGACCTTCTGTCTTGCAAGAGTTTCCCAGTTAATGTCCTTAAAATACGGATGTCGTTTGACCTGACAAGGAAAGAGGATGGATTATTTTCCTACTTGGCCACCATATTTTCAAAATCTGTTTAGCTAACTTACCTCTCTAGCCCCAGTAGCACCGAGTCTCTGACCTGGACTTTCAATCAACAACCTGAAAGAAAGGAAAATTATTTCAGGTCTGAAGTTTAAAGTACAAGCACAGAATTATTAAGCGAGATCACCAGTGTCAGTTCTAGTTGTTCTACAAAATACAGATAATAAGATGGGGAAATTACATTCATTGTATGGTCCATTTTTCAGTCCAACACCCTTATCTTTGTTTGTGACGGTCAACCCCTATCGTATGCCGAAATCATCACTTTATCCCAAGTCACATTTTGCACTTTTTCAGTGGTATTTTCGTCAAATTCAATAATTATTTAAAAAAAATTTGACAAAATCAAAGATTTATTAAATTTTACTCACTTTTTTAGTTTGTTTTGTTTTTTAGGACCAAGAAATTTAGGCTTCTTTTTCAACAAAATTCATTTTTTTTTTAATCTTTAAACAACTTTTTTAAAAATATTTAGACAAATTTATTTTTTTCGAATGGTTTTATTCCAAAGTAAATGCTTAAGTTCCATGGGCTTAATAAAATAATTTAGGCTTCTTTAAGAAAAACAATTTGTCGAAAAAAACAAATTGTCGAAAGAAAAAAATTGTCGAAAGAAAAAAATTTGTCGAAAAATAATATTTTGGCGAAAAAAAATATTTGTCGATTAATAAATTTTACATTTTTTTAAAAAAAAATATTAAAATTTTTGACATTTGACGAAAATACTCTGAAAAAAAGTGCAAAATGTTGACTTGGGGTAAAGTGATGATTTTAGCATACGATAGGGGGTTGACCGTCACAAAATAAAGTTAAGGGTGTTGACTGAAAAACGGACCATACGACGGGGGGTTTAATGTAATTTCCCCTAATAAGATTTCTTGCTTTTAAGGGCTACAAGTTGGCAAAAACAATGTATCAGTACATAAATCAAGATTTTCAGTACAATGGCTGCTTATTAAGTACGAGAAGATAAGGATTCAGATCAGAATGTACTACTGTAAAGACAATTGAAGTATAAAAACGAACCTGAAAACATGGATATATCCCTTGGACAATCCTTATGTGTTATTACAGCCGAGAAAAGTTCATTTAAATATACAGAAAAAAGAAGAAGATGGAACTGTCCTTATTTATGTGAGATTTTCTTTCAAGAGGGTATTAATGTTGGTTTTTCCTAGCATCAGTGATAGGATGACCTGGACGAATTACAATTTGGTGCTTTTGGCATCTGCCAAATCTTTTTAGACTGCATTTAGTTTTATTCTACTGATTTATCGTTATGGCTATATACCATCTAACACTAGATTTAATTACATGCGTATCTCGCAGTTACCAGAATGAAAAATGTTTAAAAACTTCTCACGTAAAGATTACCTGTTAATTAAGTCATAAGCTTCAAAGCTGATTTCTTCTGGTACCTTGGGCCAGGGTATGTCTCTATTCATAATATTATTGAAGATTTGCTGCATCAGACAACAGAACATATTAATAATCCCGTAGATCTGTAACTCTGTGATAAGATACAGGAAGAAAAAATAACCATTAACAATTTCTTTTGTTACATAAATTATCCACAGCATATGGAATAAGATCGCAATTTCATTGAATTAGGAACAAATATGAAAAAGTTGTGAGATAAACTCCTCCAGAGTAGTTAGAAAACCTGCAAACAATTTGGGGAATAACTACACAAGGTTTGAACAGGATCGAGTGCAGTATTGTCTGCATACAGATGTCCAGAAAAACAAATGGAATATTGAAAGAGATTTTTTGATATTATATTGAAAAAGCTGAATCTCTTCCTGAGTATCTAAAGTTTTAAAAATTTCAAGATTCCAGGATTAACTTCTTACTAATCTATTTAAATATTATCATAAAATGACCCCCCACAGCACAAATAGAAGAGTACAAACATACTGTCAAGTCTTAATATCCGACTACAAAAGTATCTGGTTGACCATATTTAACAGGATGAAGAGAAGCAAAAAAATGTGAGGTAACATCAGAAAAATGGGTAACGGACTAACGGTGCAAGTAGCTAAAAGGAACTGGTATAGGTCCCATGGCAAGAGAATCTTTTGGGTTTGTGCTCATGATAGAGGGACTCTCATCCTTTCCGGGACATCCGATAACAAGTTGGACTCGATGATACTAAACACACTTAGCGAACAAGAAGCATAATTGAAGTACTGAGATCTTGTCTAATGTGATCATCTGTTATATGCATACATGCTGCATGCAATACCAGCTGCCATTGCCTAAGTGCATGGTGAGGCAAAAACACACATTATGTTGCAATTTGACCATCACAGCATTCCCTCCATCAAGGAATATATACAATCATTTCAGCTCCCATTTCCCAGGAAAACAAATTACTGTAGTTCTTTATGCCAACATTTTCCCTCTCACTGTAAAAACAGTTATCAGGAAAACGCTGGAAATTTGGGTCAGGCGGCTTGTCTGACTGAAATTCTTTCACATTTTTATTAGGGTAAATCCCGTCCCCCCCCCCCCCCCCAAAAAAAAACGTTTGGGCATTTCTACAAGGTGAAATGTCCCTCCCCTCCCCCCCCCCCCCCCAAAACCCTTAATCAGCCATTCACTTTTGAACACGTGTCTGCAATTCTATCCGTTATATTTAATCTCAGGGGGTGTTCGCACAAAATCGCAAATGTTCGGGGGTGACATTTCACTTTTTGAAACCTTAGGCGATTATCTAGTATCTGAGTGTTCATCTATACTCTGAGTCTTTCTCTTACTGTAGGTAAGCTTATTCAGGGTTTGAACGGTAACAAGCACACGAGTGGGACGGAACATTCTAATCTGCTAGAGAACAAGAGTGATAGGAAATGGCTCAGTAAGTCAGTATTGATAAAAATGAATTAAACAAAAAAATCGACTTACGTCTTCTGCTCCTTTTTTCTGAAGAAAAATGATAAAATTTATATAGTACTAAGACAGAAAGTAAAAAAAAAAAAAAGAAGAAGAAGAACCTGCGATAACAGCATTTTTATGTTATGTTTTTCAGATTCGACATACTAATTGTTTTCCATAGTCACTAACTCAGAAACTATTCTTTTGAAAAATGATCCTTTAACCACATCAAGGGTGAGAAGCACCACCAGAAAACTCAGTGTTAGTCATGACATAAAATTCTTCAAGCGGTCAGAGTATCACAACAAAGAGATGAATAGAAACACACGCATAGTTCCTCACCAATGCATGGCGAGCAACACGTAAATGATGGCATACCTGAGGATGTTCAGCATTAAAAGGTGGAATACCGACAAGTAGCTCAAAAAGGACGACACCCACAGACCACCAATCAGCTGTTGCCCCTGAAAAACATTAAGCAGAGTGATGGACACGCACAACATATGCACCATTAAAAAAATGATATTGATCTTCTCTCAGTGTAAAACTTTAAATAGAATTCAAACCATGTCCCATGCCAAGAAGTATCTCAGGAGCCAAATAATCAGGGGTGCCAACAATTGAATGCTTTTTTCGCTTTTCGCTATTTACTGATGAGTGTCCAGCCTCTTTTTGTTTGTCGTCCTGAACGAAAGCAGGCGATCCCGATAAGTCATCAGTGCTGCTGATGAGACCAACCTTGGAGAGCCCAAAATCTGTCAACTGCAATAGGTGATATTAGATTTGTGAGAGAAGAAATACAAAACGTATTATGAATATGTTTTCCTCCTAATGCATAATTTTTTCGACTAATGGTCAGCTATATAGACAACGGAACTCCCATGTACATGAAAGATAATGGCATTTTGGTCTTTAGTCCTGAGTAGTTTGGAAGATCACCTAGCATTTCCATCTCTGGAAAGTAAGATAATTTACAGGCTATGACTCAACGTTCTAACTCATATAAGATGAATATTAAGTTACATTAATATGAAGGCATTGTCTCATTTTTAGAATCTTTCTGGCTAGACGAACTGGTGGAAATATAGTTTACTAATATCTAGATATTTGCTGACCACAATATTGAAGTTAAATATGGGGCTAATGGTAGTGGTACCCTTCTAATATAATTCTACTGCTTTTTTGTTAGCATATGTTGTACAACAAATCATCTTGCATGATATTTTAGATGAGCATCACATGGTTATTGTGAATCACACTACAATATATATGGACCTTGATGTGGCCATCCGGACCTATCAGCAGGTTATCTGGCTTCAAGTCTCTATGAATGACATTTAAAGAGTGCAGATACTCTAGAGCAAGTACCTGAAAGGAAGAGATAAAGAGGTATACTCAGAAAATCTGAAATACTACAAATATCTCCAAATTAAGGCCATATTGACTGAAGTTCTTACAACTTCTGCAATATATACGCGTGCCATATCTTCTTCCAAGCAGCCCAGATTTTTCATTAGCGAGAAAAGATCGCCTCCATTTAAGTACTCCATAACTAGATAAAGATTTTCCCTACATGTGAAAGAATAGAAAAAACGGACCTGTTCATCATCAGATTAAAATTAGTAAGAGGTCCATTCTTCCAAACTATGTGCACTAAAATAATAACATCTGCTCACCACAAAAGGATTGCGAACTGATATAAGAATATCACGCTCTGCCAAGATACTGTCCACTGCATTTTTGCAAATCATATCTGATTTCTTCAAAACCTGTAAATTGTTTTGCCAAAAGGAAAAGAGATTTCATCAGAAAAATGTCGCATGGACATATCCAAGGTATTCTGGCCACTTTAAAGTCTCAGATATTAAAAGGAGTCTGACCTTTATTGCAAATAAATCACCAGTTGCCCTTTTCCTAGCAAGGAACACTCGTCCAAAAGCACCTCTACTTATAGGCTTAATTATTTCAAAGTCTTCAATGGACGTTCTATCTTTAGTGCATTGGTTAACGGGGCTTGCACGCGAACTGCGATTTGCATCCTCTTCGATTGAACTATTCTCATCAATCATTGCGCTTGGTAAATCAGCCTTTTCATCATTTATTTGCCCACATAAAAGCACATATTTCTCCCTGACAAGTTTAAAATCAAATTCATGATTAATTTCAAGAAATTTGAGAACCCTGAGCTTTATACTAAGCTGAAACAGATTAGATCAGGGATTTGCTCACTTCTTCCAGAGAGTAATCAGTATCAATTATATATCTTCGCTAAGCGCCCCTTGAACCATAAATACTAACTTTGATTAGTTTATGCATACATCTAGAAGTAATATAAGTACGAATACAAATTAGAACTTCAAACAAGGAAACTGCCCTCTACTATTACCAGTTTCTGAGTTTGTGAAAATATCATTGTTGAATAAAAGCCAAAAAAAACTATTACTTCACTTAATTGTTGACATATTTTAATGAAAACCTGTCTTTCATCCTTAATGGTTATTAACATGCTTGATAAACTGTGATTATTAAGATTCAGACTCTATTTTTGTATGCCTAATGTTAAATTTTTTCTGCAATTGGCAACAGATTCCAGAGCTTAGTAGTGTGATTATCGCTAATATTAGAGCTTCTTACTGTAACTAAGCACATGCACTGAAAAAAAGCTTACATGGGATATTATCTCATTTATTGGACAACCATTAAAAGAAGAGAGTTCTGATCAACCTCGTGGCAACTGCTCAAACACTTCAACAGTGATGGAGCAACATAATGCTTATACAGAATACATATACAAAAAAGCTGGTGTGGTTCAAGACGGGATTGAACTCACTGTAATAGTCTCTCTATGCGCCTCCCAAATGTCTCTACGACAAGAGCATCCACCTTCCTATCTTGAATGGCATATTTGAGCTCCTCTAGTTGCTCAATCATATACTCGAGTGTACTGTAGTCATTGGTGTTAACATTAACTACCGATCGAGTAATATCCAGCAGCTTATGTATCTGTCATTTCAGCCCATGGTGAAATTAGTGAGTGTACATACAAGCCGCTTGCTTCAAGACATAAATTACTTTCAGGGCGTAGTCTAGAGCAAACATGTTGATTTGCATAAGGGAAAAGCTTCAGCAAACCATAATGACAAAACATCGGACAGAAAGGAGTTAAAGGAGAAAAAGGGAAATAGGCTTAAAATTGTAGAATGTGTTCTCCGATGTGATCTACATAAGAAACAGTTGAATCAGTTAATATATTACATGCTACCATGGATGACGATACTTTAGATGAGAAAATGCCCGAATCACGAAAAATGTAAAACATATTTAATTGTCAATCTACACAGCCTCTAATATGTATTGCTTATTTCCTAGTTGACATTCATAACCTTCAAGGGAGACTTGTCCAGGCAACATTAACCATGCGAATATTTTATTAATGCCATCATAATTATCAACTATGTATTGCTACGGTTAAGCAAGGGAACAAAAAAATGACATCTCTGGCAACTAATGGTCCGGAAGAAAGGCTGCAGAATACAGATCGGGTCACAAAAAACTACCTGCTGATAACTTTCATATTCAGAAACTATTCTCCGTCCACTCAGCAAAAGCTCTATCTGGGAAATCCGAGGGGTTTGCAAGGGGGAACGGGGCGTCAAGCTGCCTGTTGATGATGCTTTTCGACCTCCATCAGGCGTTGGATCACGCAAGTCACATGGTACATTCTGGAAATTGTGGATATCGTCCATATAAGAGTTATCAGCCACAGAACCACAATCCAGCATGTCTTCTGTGCATTGGCCGCCCAAAATGTTCCGTTTTAGTGTCAACCCGTCCAACTCTTCAGGTACATTTGATGCAGACATTCTCACAACTTCAGGGCTTCTTAGCCCTGTGTCTGAGCTTTTGGCTGTCCACGATTCAAGCACTTTTCCAAGAGTCTCAGCAACTCTTTCAAGACGCTCATTTACAGTTAAACCCTTAAAATCACATCTATCTGCAATTGTACAAATTATTGAGTGCTGTTCAACATGGACTGTTGGTATTTCTGTTTCACATATTCGGCAAATCAGTGAACCCTCATATGACAAATGGTGTTGGTCCCCCCAAGTCACTCTTCGTGGTTTCAAGGGTTCTTCTGCATGTCCAGCCTGATTGATTGCACGTATGTTTTCAGCACCAATAATTTCTTCTTTATATTTATTCCTATCAGGTTTATCCTTTGGAGGGGTTTCATCAGTATCATAGCCTTTCCGGTTTTTTTCAGCTGCAGACGGAAGCTTCTTCCAAGATGACATCCTAAAGCTTCCAGTAGATGATGCAACACTCTTTGCAGTACCAACATCTTCAGTTTCGAGGTCTTCTTTGTTACTCAGATTACTCTGATCCTTTTTGTGGAGATTACGAGCTTGCCTCTCAGTACTTTCTTTCCCATCTAACGACGCCCAAGCAACACGCTCTGGGTATACACCAAGGTCGCTGAGCTGGTGGGAAGCCAGCACATGATTTTCTGCATAACCACTTTCCTTTTGGAAATGAACTAACCTAGTGCACCGAGTTAGAATAAATAGAAGACGGGTATGCGCTTGTTTGAGCGTACCCATAGGTAGCTCTTGACGCCTATCATCTAGATTCTGTACAATGCCTTCACACTTTAACCAAAATTCACCAGGTGACATCTTTGCACATTGCCTGGCTACAACCAGCAAATCCTCCAAACACTCTGTCCACTCTGGATTAAAATCTGAAGCATTCTCAAGAATGCTTACCAGGTCACCAGCGAACATGGACAAGTCAGCATTAACTTCCTCCTTTAGTTTATCAAATTTCGACCTTATCATCACCATAATTTCCTGGAAACCAGTCCAAAATTACTAAAGAATTAAGAGAGCATGGAAATAAAGGTTCTCGAAGCAGGAACATGAGACTACAAGTGAACTTAACATACATACTTCCATGCGACCGATGGCACGAGATCTCCAAAATGGAAGTGGCCGGACACCTGTAGAATTGAGTTCGTGAGAGAAGCTCTTGACGTCTGGTACTCTTTTCTTACGGCCACTGGTCAAACGCAGAATAGCCTGGAAACGTGGAGATTGCATTTCCTTGGCAAAAGCTGATTGATAACCCTACAGTATAATCACATGAACCTGAGCTGTTAACAGCCTACAGATAGACAAATCCCAAACTAAACAATAAACATTATTTTATAACCTCTGACCCCTTCCAATTCGACTCAGGCACTTTCAGATTTTTTGATTGACTCCAGTGAACCTTTCTACCTGCAAACAGGAAAGAACCATTAAGACTGCAGAAATCACTCACCAATCGACTGCTTCACGTTGCAATCTCTATTCATGTAAACATTCATGGCTTATCCTGGCATGCCTATACTAATTCTTGTTCTGTCCAAGGCGTTTACTCTGCATCCTGACATCCCCCCTACCCCACCCCACCCACCCCACCACCCATACTAACAACAATAGATACACGTCCGAATTTCTCATGAGGTCAACCCCCAAAGTTCTGAGCTATGCAACACCATATATCCTTCATACTTGTCTATACATTTCAGCACGTCGTTAACGACTTGGCTTAGAGAGCTACATTGCATAATTCAAAACTTTCAAAAACAAGTATCAAAGTCTATCAAGCATGGATAAGTGAGAGTGTTTCATAAAAATGAAAATTCACCTCGCTGTTTAGCAGCAGAGGAAGATTTATCAGGTTTTAAGTCCGTGTCATAGTCTCCTCTACTTTCGTAATTAAGCAGCGCGGTGACTGGGGCATTAGCTGAATTGAGAGGTAACGGGCCAGACCGGGTTTTGATCTGGTTAAGCCCGAGCCCCGACGGCTCGATGATGTTCGAATCGACACATCGCGACCGGTCGTTGCCTGAAATGGAGCCCCCGTCGCGATCCTCATCGCCATCTGTTTTATCGCGAGTGGGAATCGGCCGGATTGTTCGCAGCTTGACAAGCGACGGCGAGGAGAACAAGTTTTTTTGCTTCGACGGCGGCGGCGGATTTGACATTACGACTGTTGATTCATCTGTTAATCGACATTTTTGGATCGTATACGAGCAAATGAGAATGGGGTTAGGGCATTGAGATTTTGAAATTGGTGAAGAGAGAGAGAGAGAGAGTTGAATTGGGGGTGGAATTTAGGGGAAGAGATTTTCGCGGGAAGGGTGGAGGGTGTTAGAGGTAGACACGTTTGAGTAGTGTGTGTGTGTGTGTGTGTGTTCAAACCGCTTCTTTTCTTTTCTTTCTTTTTTTAAACCACTTGTGCATGCAAAGAGAATAAATCTACAAAAGGATATCAAATTATCTAATACAATACAATTTTTGGTTGGAGAAAAGGGGGGGGGGGGGGGGGGGGAATGGTAAATCCATATTAGTCTAATCCAATTTGAACAAAATGTATCGCAAGCAAAATCTTCTTTTATCAAAATCTAGAAGAAAGTTGTTGGTTCTTAACGATCTATACTAGTTAACAATCGAGAATAACATAAAGTGTATTTATATTATTACTTGGTGTGTCATAATGAATATTATACATCAAACAATCACAACGCTACAATCAATTATCAAATGCTAAAAGTTAAAAGAGTCTTTTCAGCTACATCGGACAACCATTATCACTCATTTAACAGACCTGACATGCTGCACGGCTACACCCGACCTACCTTATCCGATTTGGAGGCCCAGCTCATTAAAAGCATTTCCAATTGCAACATTGTAATTAAAATATTTAACCTATTAATTTGGTGTATTTTCATTTGTGTTACACGTAAGTTCTTCAAATACTACAAATACTAAAAAGATCTTATTGATTAGCTTTGTGCGAAACGCATCTACGTAACATGAACAAAACTCAACTCAATTGAGGCATACGTAGCCTCTCCCATGCTTAAGTCAGCAAAGTACACAAGGCAATATGTCGAATATTGAGGATACATCGAGTATATTGACATGGGATATATCAAATATGGTATATATGTTAAGGGATATACAAAATTAGGATATGTCGAATGCAGAGTTATAAGTCGAGTATTATGCGTCGAAAATAGATACTCTATGTAAGAGCATTGAACAATAGAATGCAACAAATGACTAACATTAATTATCTTGTCTGGGAATTTATAGGATGCAAGGCTACACATAGCATTTCTCTGGTACGTCGAGTATTTCTTGCAATCGAGTATAATACTCGATGTATGTCTGACAGATACGTCGAATATAAATATTCGACGTATCAGCATATCACTTCATTGTTGTTTGGATCGACCCAAACGCAGCCCAAAGTTATTATTTGGGCGGACCATATTAGCCTATATCACATATAAATACCCTATTAATTACCATACAATGTACATTTTTATAACTCTCAAATCAATTCATTTGTTTCACATCGGCTATTTGAGCTTGGGTTTGAACGGTCAATGGTATGACCTGCTTTTCATCCGAATTGCCAGTACTATTCGACCTTGCACTATGTCCAACATGACAGTTCTATGTAACGTGTCACTATTGATTGACACCTTGTGAAATACGTGATTTGCCCCTAAACTAGCACTTATCCAAGCTATTACGCACTTCTGGGCTTGTCCCTCAACGGGCATCTAACTTAGGCATCGGAGTGCAAAAGTAAGATTAGTCCCGACTTAGTTCACATACTAGGTTTTTTAATGCAGGAATTTCAAAGGCAAAGCTAACTCAAGCCCAATAGATAGCTTAGGTCGGTTTCAAGTGGAATGCTTGGTTAGCAGACAAAGACACCTTACATTAGTGGCTCCGTTTGTCAAAAGCATTAAAGTGCACCGTAGAAGAAAACATGATATAAACACCAACATCAAGATCCACAAGAGCTATTGATCAGGTCTACTCGATCCCCACCATACAACAAAGTGAAGAATCTTATTCTATAACTGTTGAAACGGCCATGGCAGGTAACACCACGCAACAAAGTCATGAAACCTCTGCTAAATTTGAACCCACCAGGAGTCAATCCTTCCAAGATTGAGGCCAAACACAAACTTTGCTATCTCACAAGCAGTCGAGGGCGAACCCACCACCTTGCCACTCTCCACGACCTGTAGAGTGATAGTATACCATATGAATGACAGACAATAAGCTCAACATGTGAATGTGAACGACAAACAATAATTAGTCTCACATGGAGACAGACATATTGCTAAGATGTTAGTATACATAATGCTTGAGATAAAAAATGTAGTCGTTAACTCGTATGACCATTCTCGATGGGGGTATATGACCATTCACGCGGGGCGGGGCGGGGGGAAGGGTTACACAAAAGAACGACATGAACAAGTTCAGTTTACATTTCTTTGCAAATTGCTCTTATTAATATTTCTAGTATAGACTATGACCTAATTGTTTTTTTTTTTGGGATAAATAGAACAAATAATCTTTGAGTTACATTTACCAAAATAGAACCGGAAACTGAAGTCGTTGTGCACAAATAGGTTCTCCAGTACGATTTCTAAACTCTGCACAAATAGGTTCTCCAGTACGATTTCTAAACTCTCCTAACAGCGGCGCGCACACAGTCAAAAATCAGTGCAAATCTGTTTCTCATCGTCCCGTAAATACTTGATAAGCTTTATATAGCTATGGTGTACGCCCCAATTTACAGACACGTGGCGTATTTTCCCAGTGTCCGACGCTTTCTGTATACCTCCACGGCTCCACTCATCAGAGAAACCGGCCTATATGGATTCGACCACCTTAAAACTCCCAAAGGTTTTCAGCGCATGGTGGATGACGCTATTGAGAGGTGTCAAGATTGAATTTTCTTTCGAATGTTTACTTTTAATGCCGTAAATGTAGTAATGTTCCTTTTGTGTTTGCTTTTATTTTTATAGGTCGAATGAACTCGTCAGCTGTATTGCTGGAATGCCATCAGCTCCTGAAATTATTAAAGCAATGGATGAAATATCTGATACGGTATCATTGTTTTTTTAGCCTCTTAACACATTCTCAGCTTCCTATAAATTATTTGATACCTTAAACGAATTGTTTATATTTAAATTGTAAGCTCATCGACAATGCACGTTTAAGTCAACAACGTGGAGGATTGATCGGAGTGGTCTTTTTTGTTAGGTTTGTACAGTTATCGACTCTGCGGAGTTATGCAGGCATACACATCCAGATAGGTGCGCTCTTATGTATATACTATATAGGCATTGTATGTCTGTGCTTAATGTTTTAAATGCTTTTTTCTTATTTATTTATTTATTTATTCTTTCTCATAGGGAATTTGTGGAGGAGGCGAGCAATGCATCATTAAGAATGAATGAGTATATACATGTGAGGTGACTACGAACCAGTGATTTATTCTCGTGGTTTCTTGGAATATGTGCTTCTGTTTCGTGTATTCGTTACTACTTTTTTCCTGAATTAACCTAAATACACTGTCAAAAGAACCTTCCGTTGTTAAGGTACTACTGTATCCCTCTGTTTACCTCAGGTCCGATATAGTTATACTATTTTTTTAAAGTCAAAAATGAGTTTGCATTTAAGATGATTTTTGACTATTGTGATATGCTATGGTATGAAGTTACCCAGAAATGATAGGACTCAAAATGTAATAAATTGTTTGTGATAGGCAGCATGATGGCAATAAAAGCAATTTTTCTTCAGAAAAATGTTTGTAAAAGCATTAGATAGGATCGTGTTTTACATAAAAACTATTATCTTTTAGCATTTTCTGTTTGGTGTACCTCCAGTGAATCATGATTTGAAAGATATTCTGAAAAACCTACTGGATGGACAATTCTGATTAAGATAATATGATTCATTATTTGCTGTTGATTAATAATTTTGTTATCATCTGCAGTACCTTAACTCAAATACGAGTTTGTATCATGCGGTTGTAAAAGCTGAAAAAAACCCTCACATGCTTAGCGAAGAAGCTCAAAGGGCTGCCCATTTTCTACGTATTGACTTGGAGAAGGGTGGAATTCATCTCAGCCAGGGTACTGATCCCTCTTACTAGTGCTCACATATGATTGGATTTATTCATAACTTGATATATTGACATTGTTCATTTTGTTGACAGAAAAATTGGATCGAGTTAACCAGCTGAATATAGACATTGTCCAGCTTTGCAGAAAGTGCGTAACCGCTTCTTCTCGAATAACATCTTAGTTTCTCTACTTTGTGGTTATCATTCTGCTGTTTCTGTTGGTTGAGTATTTATGTGAATTTATCATGCCTATTCTGTTCTTATATGCTTCAATGCATTATAATTGGATATGTACATCCTTAACTTCATATCTTCACCAGTGGATGAATCATGTTCTTTAGCATGCAGGTAGACATATTGGTTTTTAATCCATCCTCAAAGATGCCTTGTGTTGGAAAAGTTGACATGAGCATTTGGAGGCGTATTTATACCTGAAACTACCATCTCAATCATTTTCATGTTTACCTGTGCAGTGTATACTGAATTAATATAGCTGGAACATAGTGAGAAAAGTTAATTTATTTGTCTAATGTTCTCACAGTGCGAAATATTGTTCATAAAGAGTTTGAGAAACAAAAACTTTACTTATTTTCATGTAATGAAATACCAAAGAGAAAATAATGTGAAATATTGTTCATAAAGAATTTGAGAAACAAAAACTTTACTTATTTTCATGTACCGATATACCAAGGAGAAAATAATGAAGTATTATATGAAATTTCATGTAATTTGGCTATAGTATCAAAGAAAAGAACAAGTTAGACAAAAAGCAACGAAGGCAAACACTGACTGTGAGAACAGAAAACCCAGTACACAAACGTGCTACTATTTCAGGACAACCAGTCATGCTTAAAACAACAAATGTGCTACTATTTCATCAAGGCCGACCATACTTATAACAATTTCCAGTTATCTATTGTAAAAAAGTAAATGAAAGAGAAAACATCAAAGCAATTGTACATCGTTAAAAGAGCATCAATTGAGGTTGGTGATGTAAGGTAAGGCAATCCAATTCAGCCACAGAAAGTAAAACATGTTCTTAGCCAGATGTGCTTTTCTTCTTTTCCTCCCTCGTCCCTTTTTCATAATGTTTTCTTCTTCTTTTCCTCTTCTTGTTGTTGCTTGTCTTGTTTAGGCTGCAGTATCAAAACTGTCATCTGCATGCTGCCACAATTTCACCACTAACATTAACATACCAACCAGCTGCTTATTAGTACCATAAATCAAGCTCACAGCTATAAGCTCCCTGGAAGTCATTAGAAAAGTGCAAAATCAAGGAAAGCAGGAAATTACTTCAGTAAAGATGTTTGCGTGTGTTAATATGAGTCCGCACATACAATATCGTGGAGGATTCAGGCCCATTTAACTCTTTTGCTCTGTATTTGTTAGTAGAGACATCCATCCAATGTACTGGATGAGGTAATCAATTATGTGAGTTGTAGCCATGATTAAGTTGGCTAGGAGACTTTGGGGTCATAAATTTAATACTCTACAATTAGCCATTTCATTCTTCACTACTGGCCTATATTTTACTTCTATCCCTTGCAGTTGGAAAATTAATTGCAAGATTATTCTGCATGCATTCTTCTTGATCAGGTTCAACGAAAATATTATTACTGATCCAGGTCACGTGGATATATATCCAGCATCACGTGTTCCAAAAAAGTTACTTCATCTGGCGAAGCCCATCTACCGCCCTTCTTCAGTTGGATCAAAGAATTCATTAGGGACAGACAGCAATTTAAAAGAGAGAGGACTCCGCATAGCAACAGAACCTGACACTCTGTGTTCGATTTTGCAGCTGACATCTGATTCTGAGGTAGCTTGGCAGCTTAAATATTATTCAGTTGATGCATATGTTTGGGCCTTTCAACTATATATTTTTTTTCCTTTCTATTGGTTAAATTAATTATTTAAATATGTTTGTAACCTGAAAAGTTCTATTAGAGTAGAAAAGAATATATTCATGTTTTTCCTACATATGCAGTTAAATGACACGGAATCACGCAGAATAGTTTTTACATGATATTGGTTCCTTATTTTTGACTCTCTTATGGATTCTTTCTCATGCTGGATTTTGTGTAGTTTGAGTATTGTAATACTCTTAATTAAGTGTGTTTCCTTATAACGTGGTCCAGGTGAGGAAGCTGGCTTACATCAGAGGAAATTCTACACCACACGGAAACCTGTTAGTTCTTGATAAGCTTCTTGCCGCACGTCATGAGTTTTCTCAGGTAATACTGCATCGCATCCCAATTACCATTTTGAGTATATATACACACAATATCACTAAGTTATTAACTTGACATGATTAACTTTAGTAAAGATGGAATTTAGTCTTTTTAGTTGAGAATATGAAAGGGTTGGGAGAGAAGTAGATTTGCTATCTGTTGAGGAATTTGGGTTAAGAAAATGATAATGGGATTTTGTAACATTTGCTCTTGAGAAGGATGATTTTTATTCAAGTTGCTTCCGAAGTTGTGCATGTCAAGTTGATAGACATGGCTCAAAGAGACTTAAGTAAATATTGAATAAGCAATGTACGAATATGGTGGCAAGATTTTCATTGGTTACCTTGTTCTTGCGTGTCTTTTTACTCGCCTTTTGTCATCTTAATCTCTTTAAAAAAAGAACCTGAGATCAAAGCCATTATTTAATCATGCTGAATGATCACCTCATCAGATCATGGGATATAAATGCTATGGTGAATTTGCTCTGAAGGAAAATATGGCTTCATCACCTGATGTTGTTCTCTCTTTTCTACATGACATGAGCAAAATGGTCAGATCCAAGGCTGACGAGGTGTGTTGCTAATTTATAAGCAATCAGATTTACTTTTTTCACCAGCCTGTATTCTTTTTCTTTTCTTTTTTCTTTCTTTGTCTTCACATATTAAGTGAAGATGCTATTGCAGGAGTTTAAGAAAATTCTAGATTTTAAGAGGGGAAAAAGTGGTCAATTGGTTGAAGACTTGGACCCGTGGGATGAGCCATACTACACGCGAATGATGAAATCTACTGCCCACAACCTGGACTACTCGGTTGATTTGCTTATTCATCATCTTTTATTTTCTTCTCCATGTTGATTGTACGTATATTTGATATATGCATTCCATAGTGGTACCAGTCTATGTGTACAATGAAAAGCATCCACTTCTAAGTCAGTCTCTATTTGGCAAATTTTACAAAACAAAATTCATTAGCATAGCGTTGGCTTCTCTGACACCATATTCATACATGAACTGGTGTTTAATGAAAGAGCTAAATACAGAAAAGTTCTCAAGGGAAGATTGAGTATTAAATTGTCCCACAGCCATTGCTCGTATACCAGCATGGCATTTGAATACCAGAAATGATATTAACTTTGACCGGGTGGCAATCAGAAATTGCTTTTCTGCCTACATATAATGCTAAACCTGATGCTTGAAGCCTTGAGGCCTGAATCATATTCCTGTAGGCTGTAACGCAAAGGAGCCAAAGCTGGCAATGGTTTTCTGGCTGATAGTAAAATAATCATTGTGGGCTTGTCTATTTCTCCTTACAGCTAGTGTTTTGAGTTTATTTTAATTCATGCTTAGCCTAGTCTGATTTCAAAGTTATTAACTGTGAATAAGATCTAATTATTCAGAACACCTAAGTTGATTTTGCTGGAGATATTCGTCTCTTTTGTTAACTATTCTTAAGACAATGAGTGATTGCTTTCCAGGTTGTTGCATCATATTTTTCCTTGCCGCAATGTATTGAAGGATTAAAAGTTGTGTCTGAATCACTGTTTGGTGTTATATGTCACGAGATTCCTCTTGGCCCTGGTGAATCGTGGCATTCCGATGTGCTGAAACTATCTCTGCACCATCCCAGTGAGGTGCGCAAGTTTGATATCTTTCTTTCTTTAGGTGACAACGCTCACCTTCCCCTTCCCCCCGCCCAAAAAAGAAAATCATTTATCTTGACATGAGAAAAATATCACCGGAAACCAGTTTAATCTTGTCAAATCTGCACATGATGCAAGACGTGCGTTGCTATGATCATTTGCACGTGTAAAATTATAGCTTGCTGAATTTCAGTATGAATCTTGTAAGGGCAATGCCGTGAATCGTAATTCTTTTCTCACTCCTGGTTGTCATGGTCTAGCTATTATTGTGTGTTCCATTTACCAAATAAAATGCCAGGGGTTCCTCTGATGTTGTCACTTCGCTAATGAATTGCAAGTTGAATGTGTTCATTTTTTTCCGCATTGGACGATATAAAATAAAGATTTACTTTATATCAGCTGATCGCATTTATGTCTTTGATTATATCCCAAGAATCTTGAACTAGCAGAAACCAACTTACTTGTTACTTGTTCTAGATAATGATAAAGCATGAGTGGGTTACAAATGAGATTACATGCTACATTTGAAAATAAAATCATCCTTGAAACTGTTGAGTTATATGCTATTATGATCCAGGGAGATTTGGGATATTTGTACCTCGATCTGAAATCAAGAAAGGGGAAACATCCTATTTGCGCACATTTTGCCATAAAAGGAGGGCGCCAAATTTCAGAAACAGACTACCAATTACCAGTAAGTAAACTTCTAAATATTGCTTCCTTTTTCCTGTTTCTTTGTTGCACCATCTTTGGCAGTTCCTATATATATATATAATTGATATCGGATATGTGTAATTCATGAAGCTACAGTATTTGTGGGTCTCTGTTTGATGTTTGCACGTCTTGCATCGGATTTTCAGTGTTTAGAAATTTAAGATAAGAGGATGACTCTTAAGAATATGTTGGTGATATCGTGATGTAAGAGTTAAGTCTCTTAAGTGAAACTTAAGGGGGGACTGTTCAAGTGGTTTCCAGATGACAAGTCTTGGTGGCCAGTGCATTGGAAACAGAAGGAAACGATTTGGATTAAATGAATTAATGTAGCTATAATGGTGTACCTAAAATTTTGAGGGTGAATTTTTGGAACAATATTGAGAAATGGCTTTCTTTATATAATAGTTTAGAAAATGACAACTTGTGGCTGCCCCGCCAGCGTGAGCCCTTCACTCCTGAAATCATATTTTTGGTTGATACCAGAATATCGCTGTTGATTTTATTTTTCTGCTGATTATATGCAGGTGTTGGCCCTTGTTTGCAATTTTTCGGGGCCAAATTTTGCATCTGTACGGCTTCACCATTCTGATGTTGAAACACTTTTTCATGAATTCGGACATGCCCTTCATTCGCTGCTATCAAGAACGGTAAAATGGACACATTAAGTTCAACTTTCATAGATACTATATGTTTGTAGCCATGATCATGTTTCTCAATGTTACCCTTTCTGTTCAGGAGTACCAACATTTTTCAGGGACTAGAGTAACTCTTGATTTTGCTGAAACACCTTCGAACCTGCTTGAGTGAGTGGCTTATATTTTCCATATACCTACGTCAAGCGAGAATGCTCAAATAAAGGCAAAAACTGGGAATTTCTGGTTTATCTGCAGTGTGTTTTATTGTGAATTGAACAATGGTTGCTAAACGCCCTCGGGCCATCTAAAAAAATGGTCTTTTGGGATGGTTTTATTTTCTTTTGCTGTTGAAGAACAGCGTATATCCTAGTTTTGAAACAGATCGTTATTTTCTATGCTTTCGATATGGTTGAAGAAGTGGCATCCTAGATTAAGTTTTAATTAGTTTCCCTTTGTTTCCGGTCTTTCAGGTACTATGCATGGGATTATCGGGTCTTGAGAACATTTGCAAAGCATTATTCAACAGGTGATCCAATACCTGAAAAGTTGGTACAATCATTGCAAGGTGCCAAACAAATGTTTGCCGCAACTGAATTGCAACGCCAGGTTATTGTCTAAAGGCAGCTGTTCAACTATGTTTACTTAGAAGCCGAAAGTAAATATGGCACTTCACGTGGTACTTGTTTACTTTGCCAGGTCTTCTATGCGTTGATTGACCTAACACTTCACACATTGCAACCATTATCAGTCAGTGAAACAGTAGATATAGTTGCAGATTTGAGAAGAGAGCATACCAGTTGGAAGCACGTGGAAGGAACTCATTGGCATACCCGGTTCAGTCATCTTATTACTTATGGAGCAGGTATATCTTGGATAAATGCTATATATTTTTTCAAAGTGTAACTAGCAGTACTAGGTGTCTTTGTAAGTTCTATGTATTCTAGGCATTGCCTGCTGAAAGTGAGCAACAAGGTGAAAACCCAAAAGTTCAGCCATGTTTAATAAGTTATATTATATGTGCACAGCCAGAATGCTCTTCTTAAGATAATTGACTTGGGAAGAAAATTTTAAAATGTTGGTTTTATTTTCCTTCCTAAAAGTAGTTACAAAAAATTAATATGGCCTTCAATTGCACTAGCAAATTCAAAAACATCTATGTTTTCAGTTTGGTGAGGTTTTGTTTGCATTTTCTCTCAACTCGCGCAGGTTATTACAGCTACTTGTACGCGAAATGCTTTGCTTCAACGATATGGAAAAATGTATGCCAGGAAGACCCATTATCTTTGGATACAGGGTCTGCTCTTAGATCAAAATTCTTGAAGCACGGTGGAGCCAAAGACCCAGCCATCATATTGGATGATCTTGTGGGAAAAAGTGTTGTACGAAGTACGAAAGGAGGCATTGTTCCTGATGTTACAAGCCTTGGAATGGAGATGAAACTAATGAACTAAAATCAAGTCTCCTTAAACTACGGAAAACAGGATGAGTCCATCAAATAGACATGGTGGCTGTTGCCTGAGTCAGAGTGATTCATACCCAAAACCTAGAGACAATCTTAATTTCAGAAGTGTTGGAATTGAGAATACACCAACTTGACTTAAAGGATCATCATCGGCAATCCTGAAAACGTGCAAGATTTTTTCGACGTTGGTCTGCTGTTTTCACCAGTTGGCATAGAGCAAGCGACCTATTATCACATACTGACAAGTTATGCACTTTATTTTCTTTTGTTTACAAGTTGCATTGTCATAAGTTGGAGGATCGCTAGAGGGGCCGAGGCTTGTACTTGTTCATGAAAATTACACCAATTCCCATCGGAGATAATAGTTTACCGTTTGAACTCTGTACTTAAGTCATTTGGCTGCCACCTGCCAATGCAGGATTGTTTCTGTTGTATCTGTTAGTGTAGCTGCGATTTGATTCCCGTTGCGATATACACATGTAACTAACTGCTAATGAATCGTATCCCCTAGCTTATTGTGCTATTTCTTTATTCTGCACTCGCCAATTATTCAGCTGTTCACTGAAGGAAACAAATTATTTATGGAGGAAGAAAATACAAAAAATATTGGTTCAGTATTGTAAGTTTAGTTTTGTGCGACACTGAAGTCAGTTGGTCTCTGGCTGTTTCGGGGGCAAAAGTAGTGGTTAAGGAGGTTGAAGGAATGTGTTGTGTTGTGGTGTGTTAAAATCGATTTTTTGAAGTAACAATTGAAATAATAATAGTAGTAATAGTAATAGTTATTATTATAATAAATAATATCGCGAAAATATCAAAAGCAGAAAAGTTGCGACCAATTAAAAAGAAAAAAATCTAAACTAAACTAATCACAACTGAACATGGCGCTAATAATACTGCATCATTCATCATCATCATGTTTACCTTTCACAACCACCACCAGCAAACCCCATCTCCTCCTCAAACCCACCACCACCACAAAATGCCAACAACAAAATCCGTCAACTGAAGAAACCACATCGAAGGGTCCATCATCGTCACCGGGTCAGGGATTCGGACCCGTAATGAAGAAAGGGAAACGAGAGAGAGCCTCCATTGTCCGCCGCGAGCCGGCGGAGAAACCCAGTTTCGCTCTGACGCCAGAGCAGAGGGCTCAGGCCGAAGAGGCGCAGAAGAACGAGAGTGCTTTTCTGCTGACTTGGTTTGGTCTCGGAGTTATTATTCTACTTCAGGGACTTGCTCTTTCTGCCTCCGGTATATTAATATCATCATATCTGATATCTTCTTTTCTTTGATGTGCATGCTTTTGTGTTGTTAGGAAGTTGAAATGTTTATTGGATGGATAGCTTTTGAGAGAAAAATAAATAGGTTGCTAGGTACCAGATAGATTGTGTTTGTTGGAGGTGCTCAGAACGAGATATCCTAATAGATAATGAGTGAAATTATTATATGTTTATGCAAGTGCATTATCATCACAAGTGAGTAAATTGGGGAAGTGGTTGATGCGGTCTATGGTAATGTTGTATGTATGTAGTACATAGAGGTTTTCAGATGTTTGGGTTCCATGGAAGCTCTTCTGTTCGATCATGTACGTTTCTCGAGTCTGCATTCTAGATAAATGGCATACTTCTTTGCTTGAAGGCTTCTTCTTGAAAATGAACAGATAAGATAAGCCTTTCTAAATTGGTTTCCTTAGGTTAGGTCAATATCAATTATGAGTCTGAGGCAAAGAAAGACACAAATAATTGGGCCATTAGATTGGGTGGAGGCGGTGGTTAATTAGCGATGCGCCTTTCGAGTGAAACACTTAGGTTTCTGCATGTTGACGGCAGTGGTTGATTTCCAATTGCTATCTTTCGCTTAACTGTAGCTATGTTTCTTGATAGGCTAGCCCTGGTGTACTTACTTTACTCAACAGCAGATTAACATCAGATTGTGGACTAGTATATTATAGATAGATATGCTGTCTTTTTTCAAAGTCTTGCGAATCATCCCCTTACATAGAAGAAAAGTTAAGTGCAAATCTTAGATTCACTGCTCGACCAGTAAATTTGGATACAATTCAACATGTTGCGGGTCTTGTTTTCTTAGCTTGGCACCCTTTTGTGAACTGTCATTTTGTTACTTACACCACCTTGTTTAGAAATATGAAGATATTTTAATCGAATTTCACGGGTGGGGTCTCAGATTTCAATTTGTATCCTGCGGTCGGCTCCATAAAAAGTCCAGGAGGCTGAATCAATCTTTGTCATTGACAAGTTTGAATAACACAGTAACAGTCATTTTTTTATGAAATACATAACTGTTTGGATTAACCTGCAGCCATATCCAGTTTCAGGATAAATCAGAAGTTTCATATTCCGGGAATTGTAGGAACATGGTAAAAGTGTTCCAATAGCCTTGAAAAAACTCAGTTAACATGAACAAATATAATCTACAATGACCCCCTCAAGTCATACTCGAACTCACAAACTTTCTAAGGAGAACTTGCTAAACTTGTCGAACCAACGCAATCCGGTGTGGTTCTTGCTTGCATTAATAACGAATATGCTGTCGCTACCAAGCCTGATACAATTTCATCAGATCGAAGGAATGCCCGTTTTGTCATAAATAGTAATTAGTAGGTGAACGTTATGCATCTGACAATTTGTTGATTGGATAAATACTAACATACTATAGGACGTGTTGTAATTTCTTCCAATTTTTGCAGGTTTTCTACCCGAAACATGGGACAATTTCCTTGTCAAGTACTTATACCCAACTTTCACTCCAACAGTCTTCTTATTCGTTGCTGGAACAGTCGGCTATGGAGTTTTGAAATACCTGCAGAATCAAGATAATAACATTGAGAACTGAACCTGCATACTGAAGTAGATTTATGTAATGCGGTCAAGAGAGGTTTGATCTTAGCTTTAATGGGATTAGTATTTCCCAATGCAACATTCAGTGGAAAGATCTTCACCATATCTGATAAGTTCCGTTATCCACGATTTGTCCGATTGTTCTCTTCAGTGCCATGTACTCGGATTCTTGTTTTCATCCTGTTTTAATATAGCTTGCCCTAGCGGAATCAAAACTTATATATTGGAGAAATATGAATCGAAAGTTAGCTGTAACTGAAGTTTCGACATGTTTAATATCATAATATGTGTGCGGGTGGTCTACTTTGTAACTCAGTTCTTATGCAACTGCCTTTGTCTCAACTTGCTAATTCTAATTAATAGAAGTTTGAACGTCTAATTAATAACCATCTATGATGCACCCACACTTCAAAACATCAGCCGTGTCCGTGTCCGACACGTATCCGACACCGACACTCCTCCGACACGTATCGGACACTCCACGTGGCGTGTCTCAATTAAAATAAATATAAATTAATTCGACACCCGTGTCGGACACTTAAGGGTGCCGTGTCCAACGAGTGTCCGACACATATTAAGGTATCTTCAGCATGTTATAAGCTTGTTCATGAGAAATTGTATATTTTAATTATTTGTATTATAAATTTTATTTAAAATAATAATATCAATTGTCAAATAAAAGATAAAAGAGTTAGAAAACCATTTGTTCTAACTTAAATAACTAAGTAAAAAGACTAAACATAAATATTTTTTAATTAATGTATGATTTGGTTTGAGTAGTATTTATGTTTTTGAGTATTATTACCACCTTATTTTGGTTTTGTATTTATGTTTGACACTTAAAGTTGAATAAAAATGGGTGCTTTATTTGAACTTTGTTCGGGTTAATAACTAGTGAGTAATAATTAATAATTTTATTTGAATTTAAGAGGTTATGAGTTTTTACTTGAGTTTAAGGATATTAATTCTATAAGTTTATTAGTGATACTTAATATACTTTAATATTAAAAAAATACAGCCGTGTCCCGGTCGTGTCGAGATTTTAAAAAATCTGCATTGCCATGTCCGTGTCCGTGTCCGTGTCCCCATGTCCGTGTCCATATCCTGCCGTGTCCGTGCAACATAGATAACCAGGTATGAAATTCCACCTTTGCTTATCACATCAACCTTCATTAGACTGTGCTTTAACATAAAGCTAATTGTGTGTGTTAGAAATGGGAAAACAGAAAAGAATATTAAACTGAATATATGAGAATTCCCTTGAGGGCGTGAACTTTAAACACTTTCCTAAAAGCAATATTTTCACTATATAATAAGAAAATCTGCTTCCTAGGATACAACAAGGAATTTAGGAATATTTATGAGATGCAAAAATGGCTGAATGAATAAAAACGAATCTGTATGATTATATTTATATAACACGAAAAGTTATATATGAACATACATATTTATTCATAATGGTTGTGTCCCGTAGGATAGATTTGCACCCTTTCACCAATTAATTCAGATTTTAAATATAACAGAATCTGAAAAATAAAATACTACGGGTTGCAACTCTTCACCAATTTATTTTGAATTTAAACAAAATAAAATCCGAAAATAAATTATTATAAGTATAAGTCTTGAACTTTATTATTGTTGAATTACGAGAATTTAGTTGGGTTTTGTTTTTTTGTTGAGCAGTTGGTGTATTGCCCCGGGTTACCTATTATTTAACGGGTCAATGCTTCTGGTGAAATGTGGTTTCAATAAAGTTAGAAAATCTTTTTGTGCCTAAATTATTGCAATTTTGGTAGAGAAGTGGGAGAAAAGGTTGTTGATTTTATAGATGTGGTCTGATACTCTGGTCCAAGTGTATACTCTAAAATCTTGAAAATAATCACATCTAAAGTTACATTATTAGAAAAACGTATTAGGATATTGTGACTACTGAAGTTTCGTTAACTGTGATTGGAAGCTAGAAGGTCTCAAATACCCTGCCTATATTCTCATCAATCAAGTTTTATATGATGATCAAAATCTTTATTTTAGCTAATTATCCACTTAATTATAATTAACCATTTATTTGACATACTGAATTAAATGTAAACGCGTCATATTCTTCTCTTCTGCAAAAACCGGCGATAGTGGTGATTATAGGAAACAATCGAAAACTACAACTCAACATGGCGTCGTAGATCATCATCTTTGATAGCCCCGACAAATGGAACAACATTAATCAATACGAAATTGCTAATCTAGGATTTCAAGAGATGGAAACATCTAGAGCTCAAAAGAGACCCCGTCAATTGTACGAATTCAAGGCCACCAAGGATGATAATCTGACGGACATCGAATTGCAAAAAACGGTGGGGATCCATACCATCAACAAAAATCAGACGTATGCAAACAAGGTGTGCCCCAAGAATGTGTTTATCGACGTGGATTGTTTGATGGGTGAAAGAGAAAAGTTAGAATTCTAGAACACAGAAGAGATTCCTTTCAAGACAGTGGAATAAGAAATTAATATCAATATCAATTCCCAACACATCAATCAATATCAATATCAATTAATTCCAAATAAGGAATTAATATATAGTTTAGAATCTGACGTTTTAACAAAATACAATTAATTCCTGCTATACCTAAATCAAGAATTCCACGTGCTAAAGTACCTACAAAAAGGGAATTCTTAACGTTACCTTAGTAAATATCTTAAGACTTGCGACCTTCAGCTCTCTCCCGTATGCCTAGGAGAACGGCATCTCGCATCCAATCCCACCTCTTCCTTAGAAATGCTTCATGTTCATCCCTTTTAGCAGCCTGAACATTAATACCGTGCTCCTTCTCCAGATTTTTAAGCTCTTTCGCCTTTTTATTTTTGAAATCCTCGAGTTCATTCCTCACAGCGGCCAACTCGCTAATAGTGTCTTGATCTAGGTCCCCTAGACCCTTTGCCACAGCTGCATCATATTCGTCAAGTGCTGTCCTCATTCTAACCTTTGACTCACTAGCCTTCTGTCGAGCTAAGTCCAGAGCTAAAGTCACCGCCTCAAGGTCGTCAATGGCCCTTTTTCCAGCATTTCGGGATACTACATTGTTCACAACTTATAATACATTTGTCAAGTGCCCAAGTGCCCAAGTGCCTATCATAGACTTATAATATATTATATATATATATATATATATATATATATATATCAAGCCCAAATAGACCTAGCCCAACACAATGTACAAATACTAGAATTAACTCTTTAAGAGTCCAATTCTAAATAAGGTGTTCAAAACTCTTATCTCCTACCAATGTGTGATACTACATTGTTCACAACTAAAATACACAACACCAGCATGTACGAAGTTCGATTATTATATTGAAATTTGTCACTTCAATTATTATACCATTGAAGAATAAATTCGAGCATTATTGAGTCATTGTTGCAAACATCATAACACATTTCTATTGCGAGCAACCCAAAATTGACGAATGTCACGAAGACTTACCAACTGTCATGTGGGAGTTAGTGACTTAGGCTCAGTGGTATTTCTATAATTCTACCAGCTTGGACGTAGTCGCAACTGTGGAAGCCTGTATCGCAGTGAAAGCTTGTATAGCTGTTGCAACTGGGCGGCGAGAGTCAGATTAGGTCAGGGAATTAAGCTAATGGGCCATGGGCCTTATGCGCGGTTTTAACAAACTGCCTATATATACTCTGTTACGCAACCAATTTCATAACGGGTTTTTGTTACCCATTGTACTCTATATCTCCTCAATAAAATCGGATCTCGATTTCTCCCTTGGATTAGGGTTCTTCATCACATTGATGCTAGAACGTCGAACCAAGTAAATTGCGTGTGTTGTTCGTGATTGTTTACTTTCTTTGCTGCGATTGTTATTCATATTTTGTTTGTTCGATTTGTGCAATTCGATTGGCGATTGAATCCGGTAAATTTTGCGTTACGATTGACCCGATTCACTACAAATTGGTGCGGTGAACGTGGATTTGGTCATGGCGACGACAAAATCTGATGTGGAGAAGGTTACAGGGCTAAACAATTTTGGAGGTGCTTGGTTGAAGCTTGACAGCTTGTATACAACCAAATCGTTGGTAAATCGTTTGTATAAACATGATTTGTTTTCTTTTCGTATGCATGATGAAAAATCGATAGAGGAACATATGGATATGTTTAACAAGTTGATTCTGGATCTTGAGAACATTGATGTTGCAATTGATGATGAAGATCAGGCGTTGCTGTTGTTAAGTTCATTACCTAGATCTCATGCTAACTTTAAAGAAACTCTTATATATGGAAGGGATTCTTTAACACTTGATGAGGTGCAATCGGCTCTATATTCAAAGGGATTAAATGAGAGAGGGAATGCAATGAAAGAACAATTAGGTGATGTTCTAACAGTAAGTGGACAGAATCAGGAAAGTAGGAAGGAGAAAAAGTCCAGAAAACAGAGTAGGAATGGGAAGAAATCGTTCGTTTGTTATAGTTGCAACTTGGAGGGCCACACCAGGAGGTTTTGTCCTAAAAGGCAGGTTGGTGGTGGTGATAGAACAGAGGAGTCTGTCAATGTTGCAACTGTGCAAGAGGGGTATGAGCCTACTAATGCTTTAGTGGTTTCTGTGAGAGATTCAGAGAATGTGTGGGTGTTAGATTCGGGTTGTTCTTTTCACATGACTCCACATCAGTCTATATTTGAAGAATATAGTGAGGTTGATGGTGGATATGTGTTCTTGGGAGACAACAGACCTTGTAAGGTTCAAGGTATAGGATCTGTGAGGTTCACCTTTCACAATGGATCTCAGATGCTGTTGAGATTGGTGAGATATGTCCCTGACCTAAAGAGAAACCTGATATCTCTTGGTTTACTGGAGAAGACGGGTTACAAGTTCTTGGGAGAGAATAGTATGGTAAAGGTACTCAAGGGATCACTGGAGGTGATGAAAGGAACTTGGAAGAATGTCCTTTACATACTAGAAGGAAATTCTGTCATGGGTATAGTTGCAACAGCAGCCCAGAGGGTTGTTTCCAAGTCTGAGTTGGAACACAGGAGATTAGCACATGTGAGTGAATGAGGTATGTTAGAGTTGGGGAAGCATTGTCTATTGGGAGCTGAAAAGCTGAAGGAGATTGGTTGTTGCGAACATTGTGATTATGTTCATACTGATCTGTTGGGACCCTCAAGAACTGCTTCATACTCTGTTGCAAGGCACTTCTTATCACTGGTGGATGGTTATTCCAAGAAGATGTGGCTATTTGTGTTGAAGACCAAGGACCAGACTGTTGGAACATTCAAGAGCTGGAGGACAATGATGGAGAAGACTGAATTGCAACTGAAAAGACTGAGAACAAATAATGGTCTGGAGTTTTGTTCAGCTGACTTCAGTGAGTGTTGTAGGGTAAATGATGACACTATGGCTGTTAAATGCAATGGTGATTTACTTGGGCAAGCTGTTGAGATGAACAATTGTGTTAACTCAGAAAATGAGGAAGATAGTGGTTACCAGCTTGAGGTGGAGCTTATGGCTGTCAGGGAACCAGATCATCCTGGCGATTGGTTACTTGAAGAAGAACCAGTTGCAACTGAGCCCGTGAATCAGGCTGAATCAAACTACTTGCTGACCAGAGGAAGAGACAGAGCTGAAGGGCTGTCGTACTTGTCTCAGGTAGAGTATCTTGAGAAGATACTGGAAAATTTTGGAATGTCTCGAGAATTGGGAGTTGCAACTCCATTGTCTCAAGAATTAAAATTTGGATGTTTGGGCACCAGGGAATCAGTTACTGGGTTTGTCTGTACAACATTTAGAACTGATGTTAGCTGGAAAGCTAGGTTGCAGAGAGTAGTTGCAACATCAACTACTGAAGCAGAGTTTATTGCACTAACAGTTGCAATAGTGGAAAATCTGGCAGATTTGGTCAACATGGTTTTGCCCAGAAAGGTTGATCTTTGTCTGGATTTGTTACAACTGAAGAGTTGTTAGTCTTCGGGACTAGTTGGAGGAGTTGAGTTGCTGATTTTATGGTTGAGGTAGAGTTACAGAAATAAGGTGGAGAATTGTGGGAGTTAGTGACTTAGGCTCAGTGGTATTTCTATAATTCTACCAGCTTGGACGTAGTCGCAACTGTGGAAGCCTGTATCGCAGTGAAAGCTTGTATAGCTGTTGCAACTAGGCGATTGTTGCAACTGGGCGGCGAGAGTCAGATTAGGTCAGGGAGTTAAGCTAATGGGCCATGGGCCTTATGCGCGGTTTTAACAATCTGCCTATATATACTTTGTTACGCAGCCAATTTCATAACGGTTTTTTGTTACCCATTGTACTCTATATCTCCTCAATAAAACTGGATCTCGATTTCTCCCTTGGATTAGGGTTCTTCATCACATTGATGCTAGAACGCCGAACCAAGTAAATTGCGTGTGTTGTTCGTGATTGTTTACTTTCTTTGATGCGATTGTTATTCATATTTTGTTTGTTCGATTTGCACTACAAGATTTTTCGCCCTTTCCCGACCGGAAAATCCCGACCGGAATTCGGTCGGGAGTATTCCCGACTGCAATGCGGTCGGAAAAACTTTTCCCGACCGCAATTCGGTCGACACTTTCTAAAAAAACATTCCCGACCGCAATGCGATCGGGAAAACTCTGGGCGGGAAATTTCCCGCCCAGAGTGTCGCCCTAATCTCGGCCCAGCTGGGCCGCGCAGCTGGGCCGAGACTTCCCGACCGCCATGCGGTCGGGAAAGAGGGAGGTATTTCTATAAATACCTCCCTCCATCTCTTCATTCTCACACCCTCAATTTCTCTCTCCCTCATCTTTTTCCCGACCGCCAGGAGCCTTTCGCGACCGCAGTTCCGTCGGCACTGCAAAATCGGTAATTTTTTTCGCTTTTTCTTGTTTTTTAGGTTATATTTAATGTTTTAATATATATATTTTTATGTTTAATTGTTAGATATTGTAGAAATTGTTAGGATTTAATTAAGAAATGCTTTTAGGAATTGTTAGGCTTTGGAAAAATATTAGATTTTTATGCCTTTAGGAATTGTTAGGCTTTGGAAAATATTATATTTTTATGCCTTTAGGAATCGTTAGGCTTTAGGAAATAGTATAGTTTTAATTAGGAAATGTCTTTAGGAATTGTTAGGCTTTGGGAAATGTTAGACTTTTATGCCTTTAGGAATTGTTAGATTTTAGGAAATGTTATAGTTGTATGATTTTAGTAATTATTTATGCCTTTAGGAAATGTTATAATTTTATGATTTTAGTAATTATTTATACCTTTAGGAATTGTTAGGCTTTACGAATGTTACAGTTTAGGAATTATTTATGACTTTAGGAAAACTATATATGATTTTTATATGTGTTAATTTATTTATTTGGACGTTAATTATGGAGTTATTTATGTTAGATTTAATGTTTTAATATTAATTATTAATGTTATATTTAATGTTTTAATATGAATTATTAGATATTGTAGAAATTGTTAGGATTTAATTTGTAAATTCCTTTAGAAATTATTGGGCTTTGTGAAATATTTATACCTTTAGGAATAACTTAGTATTGATTAAACTTAGGTCATCTCTACAATTAGAAAAATTCTAACTTAGATGCTTTTACTTAGTTCGTAGCACTCCTCCTCGACGACATGTCGTCCCATGATAGCGATCGTGGCCAGCCCTTGAAGAGAGGGCGTAGTGGTCCATCGAGCACTCCATCGAGTACTCCACCTACGACTGGTCCACCGAGGTTAGGTCCTCGTCTACGGATCATTCATTCTGGCGGTGCACCACCCGCTCCTGTCGTTGCACCTGATCTCGATCTTGGCGAGTCCCCTACTTCTTCACATCCACATAGGCCCAAGATCATATTGGTGTGAAATCTGAACCCATTCACAATGTATCCCTCGTAGGTTGTCACTGAATACATCGGACTTGTGATTAGAGGATCTATTCGTATATCGGTCTCGTATTTCCCACTTGAATATGTCTGCTTGAACCATGCTACGTACTCTTGGTTCCTCTTGGATTGTATCTCCATTGGACTTAGTCCACCGCACTCCTCTTCTACAAACAGTCTGCATAGAAAAATTATCATAAGTTAGTGGTCTTTAAAGCGCTTAATCATTTTGTTATTAAGAATAATTAACTACCACTTACTCCACCCATTCGTCAAGCTCTGGACAGTTTAGAAGCGCGTAAAGCTCTATTTGCTCCATCTCATCGGAAGTCAAGCTCTATTAACCGCAATATCTAAAACAAAGAAACATTAAAAAAAAGTTAATAAAAATGATCTTCATTGACAAAAACTAACTAAAACAGTTATAACAAGAGGAAATCGTGTATACCTTAACAAGGGATGAATGTTGGAATGATTTCTCAAGTGGAATATGGAGGGGTATTTATAGGGGGGCTGACAGTTATTCCCGACCGCGTGGCGGTCGGGAATAACAACGGTAATTATTATTCCCGACCGCAACGCGATCAGGGATAACAACGGTAAAAATTATTCCCGACCGCAATGCGGTCGGGAATAATACTAATCGTTGTTATTCCTGACCGCAACCCGGTCGGGAATATTAGAGTTTAGGGTTTAGGGTTTAGGGTTTAGACTTATTGGCGACCGACCCGCCGTCGGGAATAATATTCATATTCTTAATTTCACAATTTCGCTCTAAATTTTAGATCAATCGTTCATTTAATGATCAAGTAAAACAATATTACTTATATATTACTAAAAATCTCAAAAAACATTAAAATTAGTTACACGTTGATGAATCGTTTGAAGCGTCTATTCATATTGTCACTTATAAATAGATTAGTATATGTAGTTGCTAATAATGTAACTACTTACGATTATGTTAAACACATGTTAATATATATATCACAATTAGCCTCTCTATACTAACGTTCGTAACAAATTTTAATCGCCAATTGTGAACTCCTATATACTACGTATGATTATTAAATGTAACACTCCAAACTAACTTAACCTATACTCCGATAAACTATACTAATTATTTAATAATTAAAAGTACATTGAACTAACTAACTAAGAGTGCAATTCATGAATTTAATGAGATTCTATAGTTATACTTAACAAACACATCAAGATTTTCCAAAAGATTGAAAAAAGGTAAAATTTACTATTTTTCCCCGACCGATATGCGGTAGGGAATAATATTCAACCACATTCCCGACCGCATTTCGGTCGGCATTGACCATTATTGTCGACCGCATGCCGGTCGGGAATAATATTTAAACTTATTCCCGACCGCAAGGCGGTCGGAAATAAGATTTAAAGTTATTCCCGACCGTATGGCGGTCGCTAAAGTTTTGAAAATTTGGCGGTTTTTTGAAATTTTTGAAAAAAATAAACATTCCCGACCGATAATCGGTCGGGAATAATCGAAAAACTTGGCGGGAAACCAAATTTGACGAAAATTCAAAATTTTTCAACTTTTTTCTATAAATACACTTCATTATTCTCCTCATTTTTTCATCTCCACACAATTTTTTCAAACACTTTTTTCATTTTCAAACACTTTTTTCATTTTCAAACACTTTTTCATTTTCAAACACTTTCTTTCAACTTCAAAATTAAATTTTTTCACTTATTTATTCAAATTCTCAATAATCAAAAACTTATTTAATTTTTTTGTGTTTTAGACTGAGCAATGAATCAAAGATTTAATTGCTCATCTAAAACACAAAAAAACTAAATAATGTTTTTAAAATATTACAATATATTAAAAAAAAAAATATTCCGGTAATTTATTATCGGAATATTATTTTTTTTGTTCTGATGATTATTATTCCCGACCGCGTGTCGGTCGGGATTAATTTGAATATTAGTCCCGACCGATAATCGGTCGGGAATAATATTCAAATTTATCCCGACCGACGCGCTGTCGGGACAAATACCGACCGACGATTGGTCGGAAATTTGAATATTAGACCCGACCGCTAAATGGTCGGAAAATTGGGAGTTTTCCGACCGTTTAGCGGTCGGGAAAAATATTCATAAAACTCCGACCGAATAGCGGTCGGGAATAAGATTCAAGGGAGTTCCGACCGCATATCGGTCGGGATATGTCCCGACCGTTATCCGGTCGGGAAATGCGGTCGGTAATTTTTCGACCATAATTTGGTCGGGAAATGCGGTCGGGAAAGGTCCGTGCCGACCGGAAGGCGGTCGGAAAACTTTTCCCGACCAAAGCAACACCGACCGCGATTTCCCGACCGCAATGCGGTCGGGAAAGGGTCTTTCCCGACCGCGAAAGGGTTATTCCCGACCGGATTTGCGGTCGGGAAAGACCCAATTTTTTTGTAGTGTTGTGCGATTCGATTGGCGATTGAATCCGGTAAATTTTGCGTTATGATTGACCCGATTCACTACATGTCAGGTTAAATTGAACACATCTCGTTTCAGCCAAGTAATGAAGAATAAGTGGCAACATTAATATAAATCGGCCCGGATCCTCTCCTACATCTAAATATTACATCTTCTACTACACTATGTGGATGTATGACACGTGTACACTTTCATATAAATAGCTCACAGCTTGTTAAAGATACTAAGAATAATAAATCAAATCCTAAATTTAAGGAAAACATTTAAATATAAGGAAAGTTACATCACATCTTTTACAGAAAGTAAAACAAATCTTTAATATCACGAGAAATTACTGGAAATTCATTCTCCATTAATAATATGGTAATAATGTTTAACCAATGCAACGTCTTTGGCTGTTTTGTTTTTCTTTTTTCTTTTTGATTTATTCTTTGTCTGATTCGCTCCAATGTAGGATAGATTAATTTCATGCCCCCATTTTTCTCTTTTTCTTTTCTTTTTGTCGTAAGAAGGTTGGGAACTATGGAATTTGGGAAGGTCATATCACCAATCCAAACCCAATTAATCTTAAATATTCTCTCATTGAGGTTGGCATCGGTGGTTAGTATTTCTGGCAAAAACAGTAAAAGCAAAAAATAAGAGATGCACAACAAAGACCTTTCATGTCAAATTTTTTCTTTTATTTCATATTTTGTTATAGTAAATGGCCATGAGTTCATTAAGCTATAGAATCTGAAAATATATAATTATTATTTTATCTTTGAAGTATATATTTACTTTAAAATTTTCGGATCATGTGGTAAGAGGAGAAAGAAGGAGTATATGACCGACATTTTAATTATGGTTAATTATAGTATTTAAGGATTTGATTTATATTTTTTAATATCCTTAACAAGCAGTGAGCTATCTATATGAAAGTGGACACATGTCATACATTCAGACAATGTAGTAGAAGATGTAACACTTAGATGTAGGAGAGGATCCAGGGCGAATATAAATATGCCTATTTTTCACTATATATGCCCCGTTATTTCATTTGTTAAAGACATGTGAACTCAAGCTATAAACACGTAAAGTCTAATCAATATTCAAATATAATACACGTTAATTTTTTTTTTTTTTCATATTTTCACTGCATTCTCTCATTACTTCGAGAAAGCATCTTGAATATTATTAGAGTATCCGATAATTCATATTTAGTCCCTCACGCTACACTGGTGTTATCATCTAATATTAGCGACAATAAATTCTCTCATTTTTTTGAAACTATATTCTCACCTTCATGTAGTAAATTGCATAACTTATCCATATGTTATGTCTAATTATAAAATTTTATTATTATATTTAGCAAAAAGCCCTTTCTGATGTTAAAATTATAGGAAAATGTCTCATTTCACACCTAATCAATCTATAATAGCCTAAAACCGACACAGAACAAAACTTGATATTTAGCATTTTCTTTAATACCCAAAGAATGAATGTTAAATTAAATGTATGTATATATTTATCATTCTTTTTAAGAAAATATTAGTTTCAGGATGTGTAGAAAACGTAAGTGCCATATGGATAAGGTCCATTATGCTTATATATAATTCCAAACAAAACTAAAAAGTCATAGCCTAGTTTGTAGTATTTATTTTGATAAACATATATTTGATAGAAAAAAATTATAATGTACCGAACCTTTGGCTATCCATACGGTCATGGTAAATATATTATCACTAAATTCTGTACTTAAGAACTAAAAGCTGAAAGAGAACTCAAATCATTGTGCGAATTCATCTTCTTCAAAAGCCTCAAAAAAATCAATAATAAAAAAATCAATGGTTTCTTTCTTCGATATTTTTTCAATTCTATATCCTCTTAATTGTTTTTGAATATCTTGCATACTGTTCTTTAAAAAAGTTAACCCCCGCCCCACATTCACAATTCTGGTTGGATACATCGAGAACACAATTTAATCAACTAATGCTTACCAATGTTTGAGGCCAACGATAGCATTGTCTGAACCTAGAAAAAGAATTGGGAAATGTCTGAAGGAAATTTTCTTAATGTCATGCATAGTATATGTATCGATAGATCGATAACAAGTACAATAAATTCATGGTCACCGAGGTTTGGCAAATAATACAATTTAGAAAGAAAAAAGTGGGTCTTAAGATGGAAATGATAACTCGATAATATTGTAAAAGTGTTAGATTATCTGTAAATATGTGTGTGACAAGTCTCAAAATGTGTATGCAAGAATATATGGAAAGTACATTCTGGAACTAAGATTATTTAAGTGTATAGAACTTCACAAAACTTTACTTAAACGTTGGATTAAAATAATATGTAGTGTCCATTTATGAGGTGAATTATTATAAATAGAATAAGACTAAATTTTAAATCAGCTAAGAATCGAGTTGTTAACAAATATTATTGGTCAACATGAGCGTTGAGCAAAAGAACTATGGATAGAAATTTGATATTAAAAGCAGTAGTATTCTTGGACCAATTGAGATAATCGTAAAGAAATGGGATGAAACTGTCACCAAGGTCTTACCACAAACTGTATTTCAAGGTCAGAAGAAAGGAGTTTGACATTAAATGATGAACTGTTGAAATCCAATCCTGGATCCTATGTGTAATGGCATCGAATGATATTTCCACTAACAAAGTGATGGCTTGGTGCAAGACAATATTCAAGGTTCTATTAAATGAAAATATAGTTGAAAAGCAAAACAAGGTTTGGGAATTCTTAACTTACCTTAGTAAATATCTTAAGACTTGCGACCTTCGGCTCTCTCTCGTATGCCTATGAGAACGGCATCTCGCATCCAATCCCACCTCTTCCTTAGAAATGCTTCATGTTCATCCCTTTTAGCAGCCTGAATATTAACACCGTGCTCCTTCTCCAGATTTTTAAGTTCTTCCGCCTTTTTCTTTTTGAAATCCTCGAGTTCATTCCTCACAGCGGCCAACTCGCGAACAATGTCTTGATCTAAGTCCCCAAGACCCTTTGCCACAGCTGCATCATATTCGTCAAGTGTTGTCCTCATTCTAACTTTTGACTAACTAGCCTTCTGTCGAGCTAAGTCCAGAGCTAAAGTCACCGCCTCAAGGTCGTCAATGACCTTTTTTCCAGCATTTCGGGATACTACATTGTTCACAACTTATATAATACATTCGTCAAGTGCCCAAGTGCCCATCATAGACTTATAATATATATATATATATATATATATATATATTATATATATATATATATCAAGCCCAAATAAACCTAGCCCAACACAATGTACAAATACTAGAATTAACTCTTTAAGAGTCCAATTCTAAATAAGGTGTTCAAAACTCTTATCTCCTACCAATGTGGGATACTACATTGTTCACATCTAAAATACACAACAGTGTGTGTGATAATCTTTACATACATACGTATTACATACATACATACATATACGTGGAGGATGGGGGTTGTTTGGCACAAAGAATACGTAACACAAACGGGTTATTATGGTCTATTTCATACATGTGTAACCGCATATTTGGTTCATTATAATTTCTAATCAATAATCGACTTCTACATTGGATGACCATCATGTTAGTTTGATGAAACCCCCTAAGGTTATTTGCTTCCATCACACTCGTAAGACAAGGGCAACACATCAAGCGGCTAATATCCATGATAGGGTTAGCTATGGTTTATAATAATACTTGAAGATTATAATATGACATTTTCATAATTACGTGTCGTTGTTTGGTAGTATAATTTATCTCCTACAATGATATAATTACTTGAAGATTGTATTAGTTATGTTAATATGGCCGACCAGTATTGTGATAAAACTTATGTACGTAGCTAAGAGTGTAATATGTGCTTCTAAACAGCTCCCAAGCGTATGAAACAGATTAAGAACCATTGCCCGTGACTACAATCAACTACTGGGAAAAAGAATGAAACAAAAAAAAAAGGAAAAAAGGAAAGAAAGAGAAAGAACATTCATTTATATTATCAGCCGCTAAAATTAACAAGTTGGTCCTTTAGCCTGTCTTTTTTTTTTTTTTCTTCTCTTCCAAGTATGGTAGTGGCTTTTTGTGGCACGATGATATCTTTGGAGGTCCCCACATAATTCTTGTGTTTCAGTAGCCCTGTTTAGACCTATCACTCCATCATAGCTTTTGTACAACAATCGATTATTAACCTGTTTTTGTCTTTGCATTTGGTACCAACGACATACAAAAACCACTGTCACAATCAACAACCTTATCGTTTCCAATTTCTTTTCTTCTCTGATTCAGAAACATGCACGCCAATGTTCTAACATTGCCCGCTGCGCCATGCTTATCAATTGTGTTTGACGTTTGTATATGCCATTGTCGGTTTCACATGTTTTGCTTTTTAGAATTTTAACAAATTGGGTTGAATAAACATATACACATGCACGCCTGTTCCTGTTATATAATATAATTTACATGGTTTAAATTAAAACCAAATTATATATCTGCTTCTCGAGTATTAATATATGTGGGTGTGAATGAATGAAAAAGCAACAACTTGATACAACCTGTATTAATCCACTAATGAGGCTGATATGGGCTTAGGAGAACCCAACCTCAAAAGCTAGCTGTTAAGGTGGAAGAGTCCAAGTCCATATAAACCTCACACTAATATCTTACAATATCAATGTGGGATCCAAGTCTCATACCTTGCAATTAGGATCATAACATTCCATCACGCTCCGCAGCCCCGGCGCCCACACGGGCTGGCTTTGCGCTAGTTTCATCTAGCCCCGGCCTAACACTGCAATACCGACGTCACCACCCGCGCCGCACGATTGCAACTGGGAGGGAGTAGTGGCTGAGTCTGATACCAATTGATATGGGCTTAGGAGAACCCAACCTCAAAAGCTAGCTGTTAAGGTGGAAGAGCCCAAGTCCATATAAACCTCACACTAATATCTTACAATATCAATGTGGGATCCAAGTCCCATACCTTGCAATTAGGATCATAATAGAGGCTCCAAGTCTCGCAAATAATAACTAAATTGTTGTCTAGTATTGAAACACGAGTGGTGCTTATCTCACAGTCTACTGTGAGATTTAACTATACATCCGATTTCAAATATAATTAACAAATCTTGTTTATTAGGAAAATCTATTATATTAGTTGCCGTATGATGCGGGGTAATTTCGCCTGCTGACTAATCACTCCACGTCAGACTAACCCAAGCTCCTTATTGGTCCTGAGCTAGTTTTGAGTTCGAGAAACCTGCACTGAAAAACACGGTACGTGAACCAGGTCGGGGCTGACCCAAAGTAGGGTTGTGATGTTGAGTCAGATGATGCTCGTCGATCACGTCTAGGTTAGGCTAGAAGTCACTGATGTGGATTGGGGAGTTTGTAGATTTTAGACTGAACTTGGGTTAAGCCAAGCTGCCTACGTATCCCGTGTAGGGAATCAAGCCGAACGTAGTTCATTGTTTCTTTGTAGCTGCCGATCGTGGTCGGAGGTGAAGGGCACACTTCTGAGGTCGAGCCTTTGCATATTGAAAAGAAGTTGTAGGCTTAGTATTGCGCGACTTTCCGGTTGAGGGTCGAGCCTACAAGCATGTTATAAGTCTTGTTAAGTAATCTGGATATGTTGTTCTTGATATGTCATAAGCTATAAGTCATGTGAGATAACTCATACGTGATATGCCATATATTATATCTCATATGGAAAGATAACTCATACGTGATATGTCATATATTATATCTCATATGAAAAGATAACTCATATGTGATATGTCATATATTATATCTCATATGAAAAAATAACTCATACGTGATATGTCATATATTATATCTCATATGGAAAGATAACTTATATGTGATATGTCATATATTATATCTCATATGGAAAGATAACTCATACGTGATATGTCATATGCTATATCTCATATGGAAAATCTATATGCTATATGTTATATGTTATATCTCATATGGAAATAACTCATATGTGATATGTCATATGCTATATGTCATATGAGAGTGATTGTGAAAGTGTCCTGTAAATGAGGAGTCTGGTATTTATAGATGGCCAGCCTACTTGACTGTAGTAGCAAGTATGAGCCTTTATTGATGGGCCAAACCCTTATATGGTATACCGGGCTTGCATAATGGACTTCTTGGCCCCTTTGTTGGGACGGTTTATTTGGGCTGATCTGGCTCGTGAATGGGCCTTTTAGACCGATACATTTGTAGGACAAGAGTGTCTTGATAAGCCCACTAAGGAAATCACACCAAATTATGGTATAACACCGTAAATAAATACAAAATTGATGAATAAAGTAAATATTCATTTTATGTCATATTCTATTTAAATCTGTATACGTTCTAATAAACATGGTAATATGGTAAATTTACAGCCCACATGTTATTCTTGCATAAAAATAATATTTTATTCAAATATAATATATTGACGTATTTGAGACGGATGGAGGAACGAAATTGGGTTCGGTTGTTGTCGGAAACTTGTTCGACGGGTATGTTAACCGGAGAAGTTTTTGTGGCTTCTCCGTTATGGTGGTTCTTCTCTTCCGCCATGTTTTTTTAGGGCAATTGTTGGGGCTGTATGTGTGTTATTTGAGCAGTTGTTATATGTTGCTCTTCTTATATTGATATGTTGGGGGTTTGAAAATGTGGTGCAAGTTGTGTCATCGTTTTACCATTTATTTCTATACTCTTTCGGTTTTGACTCATAACTAAGAGATGTATTGTTCATGACCATCGTCTCATCTATTTAATGGAGTGGCCGATCACAATTCTATTTTCTTCACACATTGTTTGTTTCAACAAGAAACGATTCCTAATTAGGGCCCGGAGACATGTATGGGTCATTTTCCTCAATTCAAAAGAAAGTACATGCCGGTTATATATTGAATTCATCTTCACGCGCGTGGTAATTATTAGACAAGATAATTATTGTATATAATTATAGTCCTTATTCTCCTAGACTAGGTATCTTACCTTTATTAAGTTTTCTTGTAAGTTGTATATAATTACATTGATAAATGAAATACACAAGATTATTTCCTACATGATATGATTAGCCTAAAACCTAGCCGCTCTTCCCTTCCACCTCACGCACCTCTTTAGCCGCCGCCGCCATCTCTCATGGCTCACAGCAAATTCCATCTAGTACTTTCGGTCCCTAACGTCCACACCTTCATCTCCTCACTCTTGAGATGGAGACAGACCAATACTCTTCTTGGGCGGAGCTCTTCAAGATACATTGTTGTGCTTACCAAGTCATCAACCATATCATGCCCTCTCCCAAATCACCCACCCTCAATCCATCCACCAACAAAACTCTTGTCGTTGACACAGAAAAGTCGGACAAGGCAGATAAGGTTGCGTCCCCTGCAGCTGACCCCCCTCTTTCGCAGTCCCCGCCGCCTCTTCCACGGATCCTTCTAATGATCCTCTTTGACAGCGACTTGACGCCATTGTTCTTCAATGGATCTATGGTACGATCTCTAACGATCTCATGCATACCATCCTCAAATCGGACTCCACCACGCAACAAGCATGGACACGACTTCAAAATATTTTTTAGGATAACAAACCTTAGAGGGCCGTATACCCGAAAAATCAATTCACTCGTGTTCATATGGATGACTTCCTGAACGTCTCTACTTACTGCCCAGAATTGAAGATGCTTCCTGATCAACTGGAAAACTTTGACGCACAGGTTTCCAATCAACGACTGGTTCTTCAACTAATTGCGGGTGTTAATGAAATCCTTTATGGGGGCTGGCTACTTACATTCAACAAATCAATCCTCTCCCACCGTTCTATGAGGCTCGATCGCATCTTATTGTCGAGAAAACTCGCAAGGCCAAGAAATCCTCCGCTTCTGCATCGTCCGTCAATATCGCTCTCCTCGCGACATCATTTGCACCGAACACACAATCCCGATCGTGGAACCAACTCCTCCCGGGGATCGTCTCAATCTTTCTGTTGATGTGGGCGTGGGTGCGGACGAGGTAATAAGGGATGCGGTAGGTCAAACCTTAACCCTACCGCCAACCCTAATCCTTATCGCCAATCCGCACCCCCATCTGCACCTTGGCCCGACTACCTGATGTGGCCCGCTCAGCAGTGGTCCATCCCACCGTGCCCACATCTGACTACACCGTGGAACCATACTCCGACCTCTCAACAACCCGGTCTCCTCAGGCCCCGACCACAACAATCCTACTCAGCTCATAGCTCATTGGCGTCATCTTATACTCTCACCAATCTCGACGTAGTTGTGAGTTCAGTGTCACTTATGCCTCCGAATCAGGATTGACACAAGGATTCTGGTGCTTCATCTCACATGATGGCGTCACAAGGTACTCTTAAGTCATATTCTCACAAATGCATTCATAATAATATTCTTGTTGGTAGTGGTCACTTCATTGAAATTCACAGTCACTGCCAAGCATTGCTTCCCTCTCCTCTTCATACCTTACGTCTTTCTAATGTCCTCCATGCTTCTAAACTAGTCAAAAATCTTATCTATGTCCTTCGCCTCACCATCTACAATTATGTTACTATTGAATTATCCGTTGGTTTTTTCTATGAAGGATCTGCATACGGAAAACCATATTATGAGATGCAATAGCACCAGCGATCTCTACCTTCTCACTACAATTTTGTCCCCTTCATCACGAGTCTCGCCTACTTTCGCTCTTGCCGCTCTCACCTTGTCCCTTTGGCACACCCGTTTGGGACATATGGGAATGTCCGTCCTTTCGTTTCTCAACAAAAACAATTCCATTACAAGTTCTAGTTCTTTTGATAATTCTAGTTGTAGTTCGTGCATTTTTGGGAAAAATGTTAAACTTCTTTTTTCTCTATCTACTTCTAGATCTTTATCTAATTTTGCTATAATTCATGTTGAATTGTATATCGAGCTCTTCAGCCGTAAATATTACTTAATCTTTTTGGATGATTACACTAATTTTTATGGTATTTTTCTATTGGCTAGAAATTCGATGTTTTTAATATTTTAGTATTCTTTAGTGTGCAAATTCAAAATCAATTAGGCATGTCAATTAAAAACTTACAATGTGATAATGATGGTGAATTTAACAATGCTAACCTACGCATGTTTTGTCGATCAAATGGTACCTCTCTTCACTTCTTTTGTCCACATATCTTTTCAAAACGGCAAAGCCAAACGTAAACTTCACACTATAAGTAACATCATTCGTACTCTTCTCACTCACTCCGCCATTCCAACTACTTTCTGGCATCACGACCTACATACCACATATCTCCTCAACATACACCCTCCAAACTATATCGATTCGCATCACCCACCCAACTCTTATATTGTCGCCTTCCTACATACACACATCTCCGAGTCTTTAGATGTCTTTGCTTCCCCTTACATCCGACCACTGCTATACACAAGCTTCTCCCTCTACCTTGTGCATATTTTTGGGGTATCCTTATAAATCATCGTGGCTACAAATGCTTTGATCTTACTTCTCATAAAATAATTATTTCTTGCCACGTCGTATTTCACCGACTCACACATGTACACTTTCTTGGATGAACCCCCTCATCCCTTCCTTCTCCGCATATACACTCCCCACCACCTGCTCTTGTGACTGTAGCTCCTTCACCACCCTCTCCCTCGCGGTTTATTACTACCCGCTGCAAGCACGACATCTGCCCACATAAACACCAGTTTAATCTCTCCTCCTCTACCACTCCTCCTCTACCAAATAATCCAAAGCTTGCTATGTCTGATCCGAATTGAAAATTGGCCATGCTAGATGAGTATAATGCGTTAATTATAAATAATACTTGGGAGTTAGTGCCGCGTCCGTCTAATGTGAATGTTATCCGTTCTATATGGATTTTTCTTCATAAGTATAAATCTGATGGTACTTTTGAGTGCCACAAGGCTCGCCTTGTTGGTGATGGTATGTCTCAACCGGTTGGCGTGGATTTTCTTGACACTTTCAACCCGGTTGTTAAACCAACCATTATACGGGCATCTTCATGAGACGTTGTATATGCATCATCTACTTGGGTTTAGGGATATTGATCGTCCATATCACGTGTGCTTATTGAAACGTTCACTCCATGGCTTCAAGCGAGCACCCCGTGCTTCGTACCAGCATTTCTCTGACTACGCCGCCTCCATTGGGTTTTCTCACAGCAAAATCGATCACTCTCTATTTAATTATTATCATGGTACTTCTATTGCAGATCTCCTTTTATATGTCGATGATATTGTGCTCACCGCTTCCTCTAAGTCTCTGCGACATCATATTATTTCTGAGTTAGCCTCTGAATTTTCCATGAGAGACCTCGTACCGTTGAGTTACTTCTTGGGGATTGCGGTTACTCGCACTGTTGATGGGTTATTCTTGACTCAAAGCAAATATACCTCAGAATATATTGAACGTGCGAGGATGACTTGTTATAAACCCTCTACGACACCAAGTCTAAACTTGGTACCTCTTCGGGTTCGAACGTTCCCGATCTTACTCACTATCGGAGTTTGGCTGGAGCTCTTCAATATCTTCCCTTTACATGTTCGGATTTGTCTTATAATGTCCAACAAGTGTGTTTACTCATGCACAATCCAAAAAAAGATCACATGGCAGCTCTTAAGCGCATCGTTCGGTACTTCTATTGCAGATCTCCTTTTATATGTCGATGATATTGTGCTCACCGCTTCCTCTAAGTCTCTGCGACATCATATTATTTCTGAGTTAGCCTCTGAATTTTCCATGAGAGACCTCGTACCGTTGAGTTACTTCTTGGGGATTGCGGTTACTCGCACTGTTGATGGGTTATTCTTGACTCAAAGCAAATATACCTCAGAATATATTGAACGTGCGAGGATGACTTGTTATAAACCCTCTACGACACCAAGTCTAAACTTGGTACCTCTTCGGGTTCGAACGTTCCCGATCTTACTCACTATCGGAGTTTGGCTGGAGCTCTTCAATATCTTCCCTTTACATGTTCGGATTTGTCTTATAATGTCCAACAAGTGTGTTTACTCATGCACAATCCAAAAAAAGATCACATGGCAGCTCTTAAGCGCATCGTTCGGTACGTGCAAGGTACTCTAAACTTTGGTTTTCACTTGTCTAAGTCTTCCTTGGACACTCTCCGTTCTTATACTGATGCTGATTGGGGGGGTGTCCGTATACAAGTAGGTCAACTTCGCGATATGGTGTTTTATTGGGCGACAACTTGATTTGTTTTCTTCCAAATGTCATGTCACGTTGTTCGGCTCCAGTGCGGAGGCCGAATACTGTGGCGTCGCCAATGTGGTCTCCAAGCCATGTTGGTTGAGAAACCTTCTATTGGAGCTTCAACATACCGATCACAAAGGCGACCATAGTCCAATGTGACTACAATAATGTTATTTATCTCTACAACAATCCGGTTCGGCACCAACACACTAAGCATATTGAGCTCGACATACATACATAACTGTATGTATCTATCAACTTCTTTAACATATAAATATATAATAGTTAGTACTTTTTTTTGATAATCATATATATATATATAATACTTTAAGCTTGTGAGAAATAATACTGTCATGATCGTATAGTCTGGCATGTTAATAGGCTTATCTTACATTTTTTTTTGAACAACGAAATTAAATAAATATCACTACAAGACTGGCGGAATAGGGATCGCCCAGTAGCGACTCAAGTTGAGTTGTTGGCCTTCAGCGACTTCTGAAGGCAACAACGACTCAACTTGAGTCGCAGAACGTCACGAGGAAAACAACGACTCAAATTGAGTCGCTGTTTGTCCTCATGGACTTTTAGCGACTCAAATTGAGTCGCTGAAAGCCTTTAGAGTCTTGGGCCACACATTTTGGCCCGAATTGGGCCAAAATGTGGGCCAAAATTAGGGCCTCCATTGCCCTAATTTTGGCGGAAGACATCAGCGACTCAAATTGAGTCGCTAATTCTTCTCTATAAATTAATTTTTTTATTTGACATTTCTCACCATCTTCACCCGATTTTGTGCGAAATTCGACCCGACCCGCATCAAAGCTTCACCATCAACGACCAAATTTCAACTTTAGCGACCCAATTTGAGTCACCACATCAAATCTTCAACATTTCCGGCAATCCCCTCCGTTTCTCCGCCGATTTACGCCCCTCTTCGTCGCGTCGTCCATTTCTCCGCCTCCATTTCCGTCGGTTCCACCGCCTTGTCACCGCCGGTGAAAGGCCCGCCTCTTTTTTTTTTGTTTTTTTACTCAATTTTTAGTAAAATCCAAATTTAGTTTTAATTATATTGTTAGATTTGTTAATATTGTTAGATTGTTAGATTATTGAAGCATGTTAGATTGCAGGTTAGATTAGTGAATGATTAACCAAAAAAAATTATATTTGTGAAGGATTTTAGTGTTAATTTGTAAGATTATATTAATTAGTATAGATTATATTAATTAGTGTATCATTAGTTGGTTAGTGTTAATTTGTAAGATTATTAGTTTGTTAGATTGTTAATTTAAAGATTGATTAGTAGTTTAAAGTGAAAATTACATTGTTAAATTAGATTAGATTAGTTTATAATTAGATTGTGAAAATTAGATTGTTAAATTAGATTAAATTAGTTTATAATTAGATTGTAAAAATTAGATTGTTAAATTAGATTAGATTAGTTTATAGAATGTTAGATTGTTAGGTTAGATTAGTGAATGATTAACCAAAAGAATTAGATTTGTGAAGGATTTTAGTGTTAATTTGTAAGATTATATTAATTAGTGTATTATTAGTAGGTTAGTGTTAATTTGTAAGATTATTAGTTTGTTAGATTGTTAATTTAAAGATTGATGAGTAGTTTAAAGTGAAAATTAGATTGTTAAATTAGATTAGATTAGTTTATAATTAGATTGTAAAAACTTGATTGTTAAATTAGATTAGATTAGTTTATAGAATGTTAGATTGTTAGCTTAGATTAGTGAATGATTAACCCAAAAAAATTAGATTTGTGGAGGATTTTAGTGTTAATTTGTAAGATTATATTAATTAGTGTAAATTATATTAATTAGTGTATCATTAGTAGGTTAGTGTTAATTTGTAAGATTATTAGTTTGTTAGATTGTTAATTTAAAGATTGATTAGTAGTTTAAAGTGAAAATTAGATTGTTAAATTAGATTAGACTAGTTTATAATTAGATTGTGAAAATTAGATTGTTAAATTAGATTAGATTAGTTTATAATTAGATTGTGAAAATTAGATTAGATTAGTTTATAATTAGATTGTGAAAATTTGATTGTTAAATTAGATTAGATTAGTTTATAGAATGTTAGATTGTTAGGTTAGATTAGTGAATGATTAACCGAAAAAATTAGATTTGTGAAGGATTTTAGTGTTAATTTGTAAGATTATATTAATTAGTGTAGATTATATTAATTAGTGTATCATTAGTAGGTTAGTGTTAATTTGTAAGATTATTAGTTTGTTAGATTGTTAATTTAAAGATTGATAAGTAGTTTAAAGTAAAAATTAGATTGTTAAATTAGATTAGATTAGTTTATAATTAAATTGTGAAAATTAGATTGTTAAATTAGATTAGATTAGTTTATAATTAGATTGTGAAAATTAGATTGTTAAATTAGATTAGATTGATTTATAATTAGATTGTGAAAATTAGATTATTAGATTAGATTAGATTAGTTTATAATTAAATTGTGAAAATTAGATTATTAAATTTTAAAAAGTAAGATTATTAGATTATATAGATGTTGAATGCTAGATTAAATGTGATATTGTTATTTAAATGTTGATTTTATATTTAAATATTATATTTATTTTTACAGTATATACATATATTCGGCATGTCGTCACGTAAGACCGCTAGCGGTACTAGAGGTCGAGGTGGAGGCCGTGGTCGTGGAGGTGGAGGTCGTAGTGGTAGCGTTGGCCGTGGAGGTGTTGGTGGTAGTGGTAGTGTTGGTCGTAGAGGTGTTGGTGGTAGTGGTAGTGTTGGCCGTGGAGGTGTTAGTGGTAGTGGAGGTGTAGGGCGTGGTGGTGTGGTACTGGTAGCGTTAGTCGTGCTGCTGTTAGTGGTAGTGGCGGGGTCAGTGGAGATGTTGGCCGTGGTGGTGGTAGTGGTAGTGGGGGTTGAGGTAGTTGCCGACCTATACAAATTAGCGTATCGGGTCGTCGTGCAGAGCCTAGCGATCCAGTCGAGCCATCTGTCCCGCCACTAGGGTCAGGTGACGGATCTACATCCAGGACACCTGCGTTGCAGCAGCAGTTATTTGTAGACGATGAGGCAGCCGTCCCTAGAGCAAGTGATAAACCCGGTCATCAGAGTCCACCGCATCCCAACCGTCACGACCACATACTTCAGCTTCAGTTGGGACTCACGTGCCCCCATCAGCCGAGTCTAGTAGACTTGAAACTCCAACACATGTAGACGACACCGTAGCTGGACCGAGCCAGAGGTTGATCGAGAGTCCAGAACCGAGCCAGACTCGACCCCCGAGGGGACCAACTGTAGGGGTTATGGCGATTAAGGCTGGGTAGAAGAAGAAGCTTATATAATTGAAGCAGGGTTGTTTTTCTAAACCTCTCGGTCGTAAGATCGCGAAGACAATCACAACACTCATTCGACAGTTTATGAGTGAGTTTTGGCTCTCCTACTTGAAGGTTCCTGGGGATGTACGGAAAGAGATGTACGCGAGATTTACAGTGAGTTTTTAATTTATTGTTTAATATTTATTAATTTAGTGTATTAAATATAGTGTTTTTCTAATATTGTTGAATTTAGTTTATTAATTTAGTGTTGGTGATGCAATATCGTTTGGGCCCGTATGGTCGGGGATATTATCGTGTTTATTTATTTTAGTTTGACATGCCAATCTTGGATTCGAAGAAAAAGAGGCGCTATTTTATTGGAGATTTGAGTAGAGTACAAAAAGAGGGTCGTGTGAGATACACGAGTTTTTAGACTAGAGAGTACAAGAGAGATTGCTAAGTACAATGGAGAATGGTGTTGCTAAATGTTGCTAAGAGCTAGCTTTTATCTGCTACGAGAGCGTATGTGTGGGAGAGGAATTACTTCTTGAGTGTGTTGAATGACTTGCTTCTTTGCTGGAAATGAAGGGCTATTTATAGTGTGAGCCCAAGGGTCTTCGGCCAATGGGGTCATCCGTCTGGAAGTGGACAATAGCTGATAGTTAGATGAGTAATGATGGCCTCTGCCCCCAATGGTCTTTCGGGGTGGTGAGAGCCAATGCGTGTTGGTCTGTCTGGGGGAGTATTTATTAGTTCTGCTCCAATGGTAGTGGGAGCGGGCCTGAGCCAATGCATGTTGATCGGTCTGCGCCAATAGTTGATCTGCGCCAATGATGTTTGTTGCTTTCTGATCCAATGAATGAGATGGGCCAATGGTAGACAGTCTTCTCTCATTATTAAGGTGGTTGAGGAGTTGAGGAGTGGTGAATTTGAATGTTTCCTTCTCCGAGTCAGGTCGGAGGTTGGGGTTGTCCTACTTGGGTTCGAGGGGTCGTTTGGAGAGGACCCTCTGGTGTGATTCTTCGGGGGTTGTCTGTTGAGATTATAAGTATTTATTCCCGCCTTGTCTCTACTCGTGTCTCTCGTTTATGCGCGTGCTCCTGTTTTTTCGATTTTGGGTTAAGTGTTGGGAAGGTTATTCCGTGCGTCAGGTGGGTCGTGGAAGGATCCCTTGAATGTTGTTTCTTGGACTGGGGGGGGGGTCTTTAGGGGGGAGCTGTTGTGGGGTTACCCGTATTGAGGCAAGCTCGCGGTCGTTTCGGGAGAGTTACGTGCTGGTCGTAGTGATCTTACCTAGATACCTTAAGGGGTGTTGGCCCGTGTCCGGGGGTACCTGTCTCCGAGTGTGTACATCGAGTACCCTTGGTGGGTGTATTCAGATCGTACTCGGGGGTACCAACTCCAAGACTGAGACTGTCTTCCCCTGTCAGGCATATAGGTGGATCGAGGTTGTTGTTCTCCTTAAGGGGAGTTAGCCGGTCCCGGTGGTACCTATCTCCGAGTATGTTAGGTGGAGTACCCTTGGTGGGTGTATTCAGACCGTACTCAGAGGTACCGTCTCCGGGGTCGGACTGTCTTTCCTGTTAGATATACGAACAAACCATGACCATTACTTCTTTTCCCTTAAGACCATAGGCAAAATTTTTGTTGGGTACCCACTTTTCTGCCCTTCTTTGGTCGTGTACAAATATTACATCATCAGGAGTCCCCACAGTTCCGAGTATATGTAGTAGAGATATACTTGGAACTCAATTAATGAGTCTAAGTGCTGTCCAACTTCTTATGAAATTGTGGTTCTGCATGTTCCACGTGGCGCTGAGTTGGCCATGCGTCGAGGGAATTTTTAGGGTTTTCACGCCTATAAATTGAGGGGTCTTGGTGCCTCTTTGTCTTCATTCATATGATCTTCTTTTGCCTCCCTCTCTTTTCTTTCTGTTTCTCATTCAAAACTTCCGGCGATTTTGATGGTGTGACTTTCAGCAACTCTGGTGACGAAGCGGTGGGTGGTGCCAGGCGGCATGATGTGCCTGGTGCGGCGGTGGAGGGCGATGAAGCGTCTCCCCTCATGGTAGAGCTGTTGCCACACTGTCGCGGCGGTTCTGATGCGGTGGAGGCTTCCTCGAAAAGGGGAAGAAGGTGGTGGTTGTGGCGGTACCACCTAGGGTTTCTGCTGGTGGAGTACCGAGTTCCGTACAATCTCTGGAGGAGATAGGCATAGAATTCAAGAAATATGGGGCGAGTACCGATGGCCTGGACCTCGCGGTGCCAACCGATGACGAGAGAGCATCCTCTCCCCGCTCTGGATATTAAATGGCCTACTTTATACAGATCAAGATGGGTCTTAGGTCTTTCCTCCCTACATTTTATCGAGAGGTGTTCAAGACCTGCCAGCTCTGTCCCAGTCAACTGTCCCCTAACGGATGGTCGGCTTTGGCAGCATTCGTCTTCATCTGCTCGGCGTATGGGCATTGTTGTACGGTGGAGAGGTTCTTTGGGGTCTTTGACCTGGTGAGCTCATCGATGGACAAGCTCTTCTACACCTTTACCATGAGGAAGTCGACGAGGAGGATTCTTCATGGCCTCTCGAGTTCGCATAGCAGCTGGAAGAAGAAGTTTTTCTTTCTTCGCTCCACCTTGCCGCGCCTTCTGGAGGATGTGTCGAGGGAGTGGAACGTAGATCCTCGCATCCCGACCAGCGTGGACCACGAGAAATCGACGGAGGAATTGACGGAGGAGGAGTTCTATACCCACAGTTCAGCTGGAGCCTGATGTACCAGGTTAACGTGTTCTCGGCCCTTTATCAGAAGTGCGGCCTGAACGATCTGCTGGACATGGTGACGTCGGTGGGTGATCACCGCACCGAAGTAAGTAAGCATTCTTTTGCAAATCTCTGTGGCCATCTTTTCTTCCAGTTTTTCTTCCTTTTGTTGAATCGGTATCTGGTTTTTGCAGAGGCAATAATGGATACTCTGAAGTGATATGCTCCTCGTCGTCCTCCTAGAAACAAGAAGAGGAAGGTCATTGCTTCCAAGACCCAGAGGGCTGGTGGGTTGGCAACCTCTGCTGCTTCAGTGGCCGAGCCTTCAGGTGAGAGAAGTGTGACGGTCGAGGCCCCTTCTTAGACGAGTCGGTCGAGTGAGAAAGAGACTGGCCTTGTCGGGAGGAAGCAGCCCAGAGAGCAGCAAGAGGTATCGTCCCATAAGGTGTTCTCACTTGTGAGTTCCGAGGATGAGGACCTGGTCTTGGTGAAAGAAGGTAGCCCAATCGGTTCTCGCTTGTCGCCTGCTGGGTCGGGCAACGATAGCTGGTTTGGAGCAGATCTTACGGTTGATCCTGGGGCTGCCGTCCTGAGAGAGCCTTCTCCAGCCGCGGGGCCAGAACTAGTTACTGAGAGATCTCCCTTGCCGCACCCCAGAGTTGAGGCAGCCTATCCTCCGGTCGTGCCCATTCAGAGGGCGAAGACTTGGGGTATCACCGTTCCGCCGGTGCAGTCGTTGCTGAGGAGGGCAACGAATCTGGGAGCTGAGTCTGCGGGCCTCTCCGACGAGTTGACTCGGCTGGCCTCTTCCTCGTAATTTGATGCCCAGGAGTTGGTCTTGGTTACGCAGCTGTGCGCGACTTTGGTAAGTTGTTGAACTTAGTTGGTTTGGGATATTTCCTACAATGATGGTTGTATTAGCTAGTTTCTTCGGAATAGTGCCTTTTGCTTGCTATATCTTAGCCAATTTTTTGTATGTCTTGGCAGACTCCTGTTGGCGTAAATGGTCTTTCCCACTTGTATGAGAAGACCGTTGGGGAAAGAGAGGCTCTGCGGAGGTCAGAGCATCGGCTGAAGGAGAGTCTGGTGGCTCTGGAGAAGGAGAATGAGGCCTGGATCTAGAGAGAGGCCGAGTTGGTCAAGAGGGAGGCCGAGCTGGCCCATAAGTTGGACAAGACTGAAAAGGTGATGCAGTCCCTTTGGGACCTCGTGGAGAAACCCTTGATTGAGCAGGACGAGCGTCTGAAAGCTCAGAGGAAGGAGATGGATGAGAGGTTGGATCCTCTTCTTAGGGGTCACCTTTTATGGGGGTTCAAGGCTTTCTGCAAGATCGCGACTAGTAAGGGCCTTCTGCGTCAGGACGCCGATCTTTGCTATCTTTCCCCGTCCATGATGAGTGCTCCTCCGAAGCCCGAGGATGTGCTGGGTCTTGTTCCTCCTCCTGGTCCAGCTGTGCGAGCTTCTCCTACCCCTTCCACGGTGGCGGGACCCAGCCAGGCCCCTTAGGGGTAGTTAGTTGTAGGGAGCTTAGTGGCCGTGTGGGCCTTAGTAGTTTTTTTTCTTCTTGGGTTGTACAGGGTTGTCCCCGCCCGGAATTTTGGATAATGAATGACAAGTTTTTTCTGCCTCCATTTGCTCTGTGTGAATCCTTGTTGGATCAATTTTCTGCTTTCCGTACTCGCTTATTTTTTCCGAATATTACTCGACCGTGAAGGTCTCGATTTCATTTTGGGCACCTACGATCACCGTTAGTGACGGCGGCCACGATATCTTTTTGCACGTCTGTGGGGGAATTGGCATTTTTGTGAGGAGAGGTCGTCTGACCATCTATTTTCGCTCGCCCCGTAGAGTCGTGGTGGATGCCCGGTGTGTGACCGGTGGTATTTTGACACTTAGAATTTTTTTTAGAAACTTCAGTTTCTCTCTTTGGTTGGGGCGTCAAATTTTGAGTCGGGGATATGAGGGGTAGTCGTAGATTTGAATTTGGCCGCCCTTTCGTTCTCCCAACCACCTTTCTTGGGAAAAGACGTCTGATTTAATGTGACGAGACATGGGGAGTGGGTGCGCTGATCTGGCCTCCCATTGGTGACATCTGACTGGCTAGGGTGGAGACGATTCGGGGAGAGTGGCGGTTGGCGTGGTCGTGAGTGGGTCACCGAAAGGTCCCACCTCGTAAATCGTGGACGTGGAAACGAGGCGTCATTTTTGGGATTCGGACCGTCGTTTCCCGCTTATTTAAACATGGCCATTCTCCCTTTGTTCTTCATCACAACCAACACTTCTTCTTTTCTGCAGAATTTTTCTCCCTTTGCAAATTTTTTTTTTCCGATCATGTCAATTTCTCAAGCGCCAACGGTATTTCCTTCCAATGAGGAACCTCGTGGATCTTCTGTTTCTCACCCTTCACACCGAGTTAGCGCCTCCACTGCTCGTCGCAACCGGTGGAGGAGGGCTGCGCAATCTGCTCCTTCCTCCTCACGGCGACGAGAGCGAGCGGAGATGACTCCTTCCCTTGATTTGACGAACGAGCGAATTTGGGTGGCCTTTGATCGTCGCGGCCCTTACATAACAATGGTGGAGGGAGCAGTGTTCAGGCTAGAACACTTAGAGCCTAGTATTCTGAACGACAGGCTGAGGGTGGGGTCTACGCCCTTAGTGATGGATGTCGTGCAGGTCAGGTCTTTACTGGCGGACTATAACATTTCGATGGACCACTATCACATCATGATCCCCTCGCTGACAGATAGGGCGTTTGGCCCTCCGACGGGTTACCTGACGGTGTATGCGGAGCAGGTGCGCTGTGGGCTCTTGTACCTCTTTGATCCAACGGTGAGGGGACTGTTGAAGTACTGGCAGGTGTGCCCGAGTAAGCTGACCCTGGGCTCCTACTGTCAGCTGGTGGGATTCATGCTCTGCTGACGGCTGCTGAACATCCCCTGCACAACCGCGACTGTGGCGCGGGACTTCTCCCTTTGCCCGACGGCCAATGACTCGCCGTTCTTCTTGCTCTCTGCTAGGGATAGCAAGAAGACTTTCCTGTCTTGGTCTAAAGATGGCGCTGCTAGTAATGGTGATTGGCGCCAGAAGTATTTCTTTATCTCCCCGGTAGTGGAGCCCTCGCCCCTCTGGGATGATATTTCTTTAGCTTGGGGAATGGGTTATGTATACCCGACGTCGTCTATCGCCACAGGTGGTGCTGCACTCTTGGAGGAGCGCGGTCTGTACGACGGTCTATACGATGTGGCGTCCATGCTGAAATGCCCTCGAGTGTTGATTCTGGCGGGTCTTCAGAACGGGGAGTGGGAGGAAGACCTCCCTGATCCATCACAACTTCATCGCCATTCCGAGTTCCGTAAGTATTTTTGACCATATTGTAAAAACTTTTGAATCCTCGAATATGCGGGTATATGATGTATACTCCCTCTTTTTTTTACTGACCCTCGTTGATCGTGGTCTACAGGTGGAGAGATGGCGGCTCATGCTCTTCGACCGCATGCCCTGGATCTCCTGGGCGAGTCCGAGTCGTCGAGCTCGAGCTCGCTGGGTGACGAATATCACCCCGTGGCTTCAGGGAGCCCGTCCGCTGCTGGGGCGGAGGTTGAGATAGCGAAAGCGAACGAGGAGGTTGCTTCGAAAGGTATTGCTCAACCCTTGGACCCTATGATGGCCAAACATTTCGCCAACCACTCCATGCCCCCGTTTGGTACGAAACTTGACTTCGGGCCATTGCCTGTGTCATCTTTTAATTTGACAGATAATGAGCATATGGCTGCAGGTCCCTCGAGGAAGAGGGAGATAGGAAGGGACGCGGACGCGTCTTCGTCTAGGCCAGATAAGGGAAAGGGGATCCTCGATCCTTTCCCATCGGTGAAGGATGTTCGCCCCGACTCTCTACCAAAGAGGGGGAAACTTAACCCGACCCCCGAGGAACAAGTGAGGGCGAGGTATAACCTGACCCCTGAAGAGATCGCTGCTCTTGATGCTCCGCCTGCAATGCCCTCCATTTTCATCGAAGGGTACAAGGATCCGGACTACTACAGATCATTTGTCAGCGGGATCTTGAACCGGGGAGATCAGGAGCATTTGGGAGGTTTCTCTGAGCCCGCTCTATGGGAGCGTTACGGCCAGAGCATTTGTGAGGTAATGTCTTAACTCTCATGCTGTATTTCGTTGATATCTTGTGAGAGTCGTGGGTCTCACCGGTCTCTGGTTTTTATCCTTGCAGCTTACAGTGCTTGGCGATGCACTTGGTGTTTATAGGGCCAACCCCTTGGTTGTTAGGGCCCTAACGGAGGAGCGTGATACTCTCCTAGGCTCACTGCGAAATGCTCGTGCAGAGAGTGCCGCGCTAGAGGCCACACTGAAGGAGCCACGTGAGCGTCTGGCAAAATTGAGAGCGTCATCGGATCGGGACATGGAGGACTTAGGTGATGGCCTGGGGAAGGCATTAGCTAATTCTGAAGCGAATGTCACAAAGTGGGAGCAGAAGGCCAAGGAGGCCATGCGTGCCGCAAAGGAGGTGAAACCGCTTCGAGAGAAGCGTGACCTTCTAGCTCGGCAGCTCGAGAACACGAGGAAGGAGCTGGAAGTAGGTATAACTGCTGCTTGCCTTGACTCAGCCGCCCTGTACCGAAGTCACCTGCTGGCGTCCGAGACAAGGGACCTCATGAGGGTCGATTATGGAATGGCAGCACACCACTTTCTTTCCCTCCTGGGTGTGCCCCGTGATACCGTGTTTCCCATACTGGAGTTCTTTTCACCCTCCTCCGGGGCCAATTCGTTGAAACCAAGGAGAGCGGCTTCCGGCGTGGCGATGGTGCCCGCCCCACGAAGTTATCCGCTGCAGATCGTAGAGCTTGGATCAAAGCTGGGAAGCATCCCGCTCGGGAGTAATTTTAGCCGGGCATAGCCCTTTCTTAGTTAGGCTGCTCTTGGGTGTAACCTAGCCGCTTAGGGTGTGGTGTAACCTTTTTTGTCTTGGGCGTCTTAGGTTGCCGCTGTGGGCGAAGTCTTCTCATTGCACATTTTTTTTTGTTTTGTACTTAGTCGTTTGAGACTTCTTTTGTACTTGGTCGCGGGGACCTTTTTGTATTTTGGGTCGTTAAGACCTTGTTGTTAATGAAAGACTTCCCTTTTTGTGCTCTGCGTCGTTGCAAGATCGAAGTTTTTATCGAATGTAGTCATTTTATTACCGAATGTATGTTTTCTTTTACACGGGTGCTACCGCTAGGTCAAAATACAAACACACACGACTACAAGAACAAAATTGAGTCGCCGCAAAGGGTCGGCCACGGAGCACTTAGAGGTAGTACTTCCGAAGGTTAAGGTTGTTCCAGGCTCGTGAGAGCTCTTCGCCGTTAACGTTTTTAAGGATACAAGTGGCAGGCCCAATGATCTTAGAGATCTGGTAGGGGCCCTCCCACTTTGGGTCTAATTTATCGACGTTCTTGGAGGCTTCTTCTCTTTTGAGAACGAGGTCGCTGACTTGAAAGAATCGTGGTCGGACGTTGATGTTGTAGTACTTGGCCATACGAGCTTTATAAAACTCAGCATGGGTGGCCACTCTGATGCACCTTTCCTCTAGGAGGTTGAGGGCGAGGGCCAAATTAGAGCTATTTTGAGCTTCTTCGTACTCCTGAACTCGTAGGATTTATTTCACAATATTCGAGGATACGACATATTCGGTACCAAAGACAACGCTGCAGGGGGTCTCGCCCGTTGCGGCCCGTGGAGTGGTGCGGTAGGCCCACAAGACCCCAGAAACCTCGATAACCCATTTGGACTTGTACTGGTCGAGCCGAGCTTTTAACATTTTCAGGAGAGTTTTGTTGGTTACCTTGACTTGGCCGTTTCCTTGGGGGATTCGACTCCGGTGAAGCGAGTTCTGATTCCCCATTTATTGCACCAGTTGACGACCAAATCGTTGTGAAATTTCAAGCCATTCTCACTCACTAGTTGTAGTGGTACCCCGAACCGGGTTAAGATGTTTCGCCAAAGGAAGTTGATTACCACTTGGCTGGTGATCTTGGAGAGGGGCTCTGCTTCGACCCACTTGGTGAAGTAGTCCACCGCGACCAGTAGGAACCATTTTTGTGTTCTGTCGAGAGCCATTGCTCCGACGATGTTGATGCCTCAACGAGCGAACGGACAAGGGACGTTGTAAGGCTCCCACGGGACCACTGGTTGGTGAATCCTAGGAGCATGCAATTGGCATTTTCTGCATTTTCGAGCGTAGTCCTCGCAGTCGGCTGCCATGGTCGGCCAGTAATATCCCTGGCGGATTATTTTGGCCGCCATACTCTTTCCTCCCGAGTGGTTGCCGCAATATCCATCGTGGATCTCTTTTAGGATTAGCTGGACGTCACGATTGTTTATGCACCGGGAGGTCGGGTAAGACCAAGATATTCAAAACAGTATCCCATTTTGGATGAAGTATCGAGCAGTGCATTTGTACATGGTGCGCTGCTTGGCCCGATCGTGAGCGTACTTTCCAGGGTTTCTGATAAAGTCGGTGATCTCAGCCATCTAGTCTTCTTCGGCAAGGGTCGTCATCTAGACCTCTCCGCCTTGAGTCGGCCTCTCAGGCCGAGGGGCGAGAAGGAGGTTATCTTCCGGCTACTGATAGCTTGGGCCTGGCTGGCCAGCTTGGACAGGGCGTCAGTGTCTTGGTTCTTGGCTCTTGGGATATGCTTGATCGAGAACTCTTGGAACAAGGTAGTTCCAGCCTTAACCCCTTCCAAACATTTTGTCATGTTCTCCTCAAGAGCCTCGTAGGTTCCGTGGATCTGCTGGACCATAAGTTGGGAGTCGCTGTGCACAAGTAGTTTTTGATTTTTTGCTTCGTGGGCAAGGCGCATTCCCAGGAGGAGGGCTTCGTACTTAGCTTCGTTGTTGGAGATGGGATACTCCAGGTGGACGGGGAATTCAAGTACGGTCTCTGGCTCATTCGAAGTTATTTTCCTGTAGATTATGACGACTCCTCCGTGGGTGTTGGTGGAGGATCCATCAATGTAAAAGTGCCACAGGGGTTCGGGCTCGTCCTCTTCGGGCTCTTCATGCATTTCGGTGATGAAATCAGCTAAGACTTGAGCCTTGATTGCGGGTCTTGGGGAATAGGTGATGTCAAATTCTCCTAGCTCGATGGCACATTTGATCATTCTTCCCGATACCTCCGGGTTGTTGAGGATGGTGTGGAGCAAATGCTCGGTAAGGACCGTGATCGGGTGAACAAAGAAGTAGGCTCGAAGCTTACGGGCCGCTGAGACGAGGGCCAACCCGACCTTTTAGATCCTCGAATAGCGGGTCTCTGCATCGAGGAGGGTTTTGCTGACGTAGTGAACGGGCAAGTGTTCCACTCCTTCGGCTCGTACCAGGACCGCACTAATTGATTCTTTCCCTACCTTCAGGTACATGAAGAGCATTTCTTTTGGAACGGGTTTTACCAGAAGTGGCTGGCAGACCAAGTACTCTTTCAATGCTTGGAAGGCTGCTTCGCACTAATCTGTCCATTGGAATTCTTTTATGTTTATGACAATTCTGAAGAAGGGAAGGCCCTTTTCGGATGATCGGGAGATAAACCGGCTGAGGGAGGCCATTTTCCCGGTGAGCTTTTGGACATCCCGCACGGTCTTAGGTGACTCCATATCGATTATGGCTTCAGCTTTCTCTGGGTTGACTTCAATCCCTCTCTAGGTAACCATGTACCCAAGGGATTTTCCCCCTCGGATCCCGAAGGAGCATTTCCGAGGGTTTATCTTCATTCCGAACCTTTTCATGATCTCGAAGGCTCTAGCAAGGTCACGGGGGTGGTCTTCTTCCCTCTGGCCTTTAACGATCATGTCGTCAACATAGACCTCCATGGTGTCTCCGGTCATTCCTTCAAACATGAGGTTGAACAGACGTTGGTATGTGGCTCCGGCATTTTTAAGGCCGGACGACATGACAAGGTAGCAGAAGGTGCCAATGTCAGTGATGAAGCTAGTCGTTTCTTGGTCGTGAACGGCCATCGGGATTTGGTTGTACCCCTGATCCCCGTCCATAGTGGACAAGAGAGCACATTCGGCCGTGGAATCGACCAGCATATCAATGCTCAAGAGAGGATAGTAGTCTTTCGGACAGGCGCTGTTGAGGTCGGTGAAATCTATGCATAGGCGCCATAATCCCGCGATCTTAGGAACCAAGACCACGTTGGCCAGCCACTCGGGATACCTGACCTCGCGGATCTGACATAGGTATAGGAGTCGATGGACTTCGGCTCGAATCACCTTGTTGCGCTCAGGACCCATGCTCCGCTTCTTCTGCTAGACCGGCTTGGCCGTGGGGTATACGTTGAGTTCATGCACGCAGATGTCTGGGTTGATTCATCCCGATGGTCCGTCCTTCCAGGCGAAGAGGTGGTGATAGGTTCTGAGGGTGGTTACGATAGCCTTCTCGAGGTCTTTTCCGATTTGGGTACCGATCTTCACTACCTTATCCTCGACTACTTCCACTAGTTCTATCATTTAAAGCTCTTCAGCCGGCTGGACTCAGATTTCCTCCGAACGAGACTTCTTGATAGGCAGAAGGGGCACAAGCGGGTCGAACTCGATTGGAAGTGCATTCATGTGACATTCTCTCCCAGCGGTCTGGTCTCCTTTTAGCACTTTTATCCCTGAGTCGGTTGGGAACTTGACCTTTATGTGGAGAGTAGATGGAACTGCCTAGAATGTTTGGAGGGTCGTTCGACCACATATAGCATTGTAAGTTCGTGAGGGGGTATCCACGACCCAGAACTTGGTAGGCTCTGTACGGCGTGTGGTTCCTTCCCCCCAGGAAATCGGCATGATCACGATTCCCACTGTTCGACATTGTTCTCCTGAGAATCCCACAAGGGGAACCTCTACTGCCTCCATTCGTTCTGGGGTAATCCCCAGGGCTAGGAACGTCGGCAGGAATAGGAAATTGACTGAGCTTCCGATGTCGATGAGGACCCGTCTGACGTCGACTCCCAATATGGTGGCTGTGATGACGAGGGGGTCCTCGTGGGGGAATACGATCCTCAAGAGGTCTTTGGGACCGAACGAGATAGCTGGTTGGTCTACTACTTTGGCGGCATAGACCTCTAGCTTCTTGTCTACGTTTCGGGTCGTCCTTATGAAATTTTGCCTTTGCTCATGGGTCACAGATAAGACGCCTCCCTTGATCTTGTTTACAGTTTGACCTGTGGGGGCGTTGTCCCTGTACGAGCAAGGAGGCGGTGGGAGTTGACTTGGCTCGTTAAAGTCTTTTTTTTTTTCGGTCGGTGGTTCCGACCGCTTCTTTTTCCTGGGGAATTCTTCACGTCCCCTTTTCGTCATAAGGTCTCGATCATCGGGCATGACATATTTCTCCAAAAAGCCAAGATTTAGGAGCCGAGCTATCTTCCTGTGGAGGTGGATACATTCATTCGTGACGTGGCCATACGCGGGGTGATATGCGCAAAATAATCCAGTGTGTTTGCTCCGGTTTGGATTTCGTGGAGCTCGCGGCCATTGGAAACAGCGTTCTCCTTCGATGACCATGATTTTCGTCGGGGTTATGGTAAGATTCGGTAGCGGGATAGGATCTAGGTTCCTCTTGGGTCGTTCTCTCTTGCCTCCTTCTTTGTCCTCGTGTTTCTCCCTTCCCTTAAGTGGGGCTCTCGTGGCCTCTAGGGTCTTTTGGGTTTCCTCCATCTCGATGAAGGATTCTGCCTTCCTTAGCAGGTCTTCCAGGTTTATGGCTCGATCCCTCATGAGATGTTTGGAAAAATCACCTGGAAGTAGTCCTCGGATGACGATGTCAGAGAGCGTTCCTTCGGCTAACCGCGCTACCTCTCCGACAGCTTGGGAGAATCGGCGCATGTACTCCCTCATAGACTCGCATGTGTTTTATCGGATATTTAACAAGTGACCACACATTTTTGGGAAGACCCTATTGCGGGCGAACTCCCTCGTGAACATTTGGGCCAGCTGTTGGAAGCTGTGGATGGTTCCCGGTGGTAGGCAAAAGAACCACGCTTGGGCCCTCCCTATAAGTGTGGTACGGAAGATCCGACACATGGCATAGTCTTGGGCTAATGACATGTCCATGCACGCCAAGTACCGACTGACATCGTCGCGGGGGTCACGGTCAGTACTTTCTTTGGCATAGGTCGGTAGCCCTTCGGGTTTCATGTCGCGAGGGATCTGTGGCTCGGCGATGGGAGGTGCGAACGTCAATCCTTGATAGATAAGTTCTTCAACCGGATTGAGGTTACGACGAAGTTCCCGTATCTCTTGTTGCATTTGCTTCATCAGGCCTCTCAGAGGGGCGTCCGGTGTTGGTGAGTGGGGTCGCCTTGCGACGGGCTCAGGGTTGTAAGGCTCGTGGTGCTCAGGTGCATCCCACGCTGCTCCTGTTGGGCGTGGTGGTCTCGGAACGTCCCTTCTTGGAGGTGCCTCCACTGAGCTGGCAGTGTCGGGGGATCGGTTTCCCCTTCGACGCCTTTGGGAAGCACGGTCGTTATCGTGCGACAACTCTTCTGACCGTGTTCCAGAGGGTGGAGCTGACTATCGTCGGAGAGGGTTTCTCTTCTCCTCTGAACGTTCCCGATTACGACCGTTGTTGTTTACAGAGGTTGCGTGTCCCCTTTGGTTAAAGCGAGCGAACATGTTTTGGTACATGTCCACGGGTATTTGTACATACCCCATGGCGGGCCCAGCACCACGTGGTGCTTGCTGGGGAGCTGGTGGCGAAGGAGCCCCAGTGGGCTGCGACGCTGTGTCCTCGGCAGCAGGCGGTACTTGTGCTTCAACAGGGGGTACTGGGCTATTTGGTTGCTGGGATTCCTCTGGGGGGCTTAGCTCCCCGTTACTTCCATCGCCTGGATTCTCCATGGACTCGGCTTCAGTGGTAGATTGTGAACGTGCTCGAACGGGTACTCTTCTAGTTTTCCTTCTGGCCATGCACCTTTCTTCGAACTTTTCTCAGAGAATTTTACGGCATGCCCACAGACGGCGCCATTTGGTGATGCAATATCATTTAGACATGCCAATCTCGGATTCGAAGAAAATGAGGCGCTATTTTATTGGAGATTTGTGTAGAGTACAAAAAGGGGGTCGTGTAAGATACACGGGTTTTTAGACTAGAGAGTACAAGAGAGATTGCTAAGTACAATGGAGAATAGTGTTGCTAGATGCTGCTAAGAGCTAGCTTTTATCTGCTACGAGTGCGTATGTGTGGGAGAGGAATTACTTCTTGAGTGTGTTGAATGACTTGCTTCTTTGCTGGAAATGAGGGGCTATATATAGTGTGAGCCCAAGGGTCTTCGGCCAATGGGGTCATCCGTCTGGAAGTGGCCAATAACTGATACTTAGGTGAGGAGTAATGATGGCCTCTGCCCCCAATGGTCTTTCGGGGTGGAAAGAGCTAATGCGTGCTAGTCTGTCTGGGGGAGTATTTATTAGTTATGCTCCAATGGTAGTGGGAGCGGGTCTGAGCCAATGCATGTTGATCGGTCTGCGCCAATAGTTGATCTGCGCCAATGGTGTTTGTTACTTTCTGCGCCAATTAATGAGATGGGCCAATGGTAGACGGTCTTCTCTCATTATTAGGGTGGTTGAGGAGTTGAGGAGTGGTGAATTTGAATGTTTCCTCCTTCGAGTCAGGTCGGAGGTTGGGGTTGTCCTGCTTGGGTCCGAGGGGTCGTTTGGAGAGGACTCTTCGGTGTGATTCTTCGGGGGTTGTCTGTTGAGATTGTAAGTATTTATTCCCGCCTTGTCTCTACTCGTGTCTCTTGTTTATGTGCGTGCTCCTGTTTCTTCAATTTTGGGTTAAGAGTTGGGAAGGTTATCCCGTGCGTCGGGTGGGTCGTGGAAGTCTCCCTTGAATGTTGTTTCTTGGACTGGGGGGGTCTTTAGGGGGAGCTGTTGTGGGGTTACCCGTATTGAGGCAAGCTCGAGGTTGTTCCGGAGGAGTTACGTGTTGGTCGTAGTGATCTTACCTAGATACCTTAAGGGGTGTTGGCCCGTCTCCAAGAGCACCTGTCTCCGAGTGTGTAGATCGAGTACCCTTGCTGGGCGTATTCGGATCGTACTCGGGGGTACCAACTCCAAAACTGAGACTATCTTCCCCTGTCAGGCATATAGGTGGATCGAGGTCGTCGTACTCCTTAAGAGGAGTTGGCCGGTCCCGGGGGTACCTATCTCGGAGTGTGTTAGGTCGAGTACCCTACGTGGATGTATTCAGACCGTACTCAGGGGTACCGTCTCTGGGGTCGGGACCGTCTTCCCTGTTAGATAAACGAACAGACTATGACCATTACATGTTTTCCCTTAAGACCATAGGCAAAATGTTTGTTGGATACCCACTTTTTCGCCCTTCTTTGGCCGTGTACAACTATTGTATCATCAAGTGTCTTAATTTATTGTTTAATATTTCTTATTTTTGTATAATACCTTTAGGATCCATTAGTGAGATAAGGGTCAAGTACATAGGCATACCAGCTGAAGGCGAGGGAGCTTTACAAGCGTATGATGAACAGGGCAAAGGAACATTACATGAAGAGGAAGGACAAGGAAAAGTATCGGGGCAAGAGAAAGACGTTGTGGATGAGCGAGAAATTAGAAAAGGAGGCGGCAGCACACTGGGACACGGAAGAGCATAAGAAGAAGTCCTTAAAGGGAAAGAAAGCTCGGCGAGGTGGCAAGGAGGATGGCCTGGCGCCCGCCACCTTTTACGGTGGTTCCATTGACTACGAGAAGATCCGGCGGCGCCTGGTATGTTTTTTTAAATTTATATATTGCAATTGCAGTTAAAATGTTAATTTTTAAGATTATTGTTTTTAAAAAAAAAAACAAAATGATTGATTAGTATTAAAAAAAGAATTTTAACATTTAAAAAAAAAAGAATTTTAACCTTACTATTACTTTAAATTTGAAGGAGATGAATGAGCCCAACCGCACCCACCCTATCAGACACGACAAGATTACAAGGCGGGACATACGAGGAAGGTGGCGGGGACTGGCAGAGGTACAGACGTACCCTTGAGGCGGAAGTGGAGGTCTGAGGCGACGAGACTTATTTACGTAAGTGTTTTAAATTTTGTACTTGTTTACCGATTATGAGTTCTAATTTAATTTAAAAATTATCTTCGAACTAATTTATCTTTTTAATTACATTTGAAAATTCAACAGAAGACATACAAGAAGGAATTGAGGAAGAAAGATCCTCACGTCATAGAAGACAATGACTTGCCCGAATGGGACGCCGATTCGTGGAAGAAGGCCATAGGGTCGATCAAGAAGGGGTAGATCTCTCGCCGGACCCACGAGATCGTGGCGAAATGGGTGCCTCAGCTGGAACGCTAGTCGATGGACCATGACCCGAGCGGACTATCCGTACGATGGGTCTACAACTTCCTCGACCACTACTCTCGGGTATACCACGACCCTGAACCCCACCCTCGCTAACAGCTCTAGTATCTCCAGATCTACTACAAAAAAAATCATCTATTACGACAATTTGTGGTGACGAATATTTTTTGTCACAATAGATTCGGCTATAGTGACGAAATCATATTTCGCCACATAAGGGTTAACTGATATGACGAAATAAATTTCATCACGAGAGCTTATCCTATCGTGACAAAGTAAGCACTTTCGTCACAATAAAAAGAGCGAAAAACTATCGGATTGGCGTCGTTGGTCTTGTAACAAACGTCTCCTCTGTAGTAACAAAATAAATCGTCATAATATATAATTGCTTATGTCGAAACTTGTTTTCATCACTATAAGCATATTATATATATATATATATATTTAGGATTAATGTTACACACAGTAGTTATTTAAATTTTACAATTAACTTCATACGTAATTTGTACAGCCAAATCCTTACTATGATGTCCAAAACACTAATGTAGTCCTTCATAGTGTTAATTGCTTGCATGTGTCCTAATAACTAGTATTTTACGTTTACGTACGATTTTCATCCCTTAATAAGCGACGTTTATTAAAAGTATTTTGTACCAACTCTTAACAAAAGAGGTCAAATACATGACAAGTAAATAAGTATAAAGTTGAATTAGTAATTTTTATTTTGAAAAAAAGAAGATATTTTTAGCTTTTATTTTTATATACAAGTTACATAAATTTGTCTAATACACGACAGTAAGTAATAGTACAATGTGCACACAAATTTATTGAAAAATCTTTGATTTAGATGTGTGAAATCTCATAAAATTTAAATTGATTTTCACAAATGAAAAAATGACATAATTACCTAATATTAATCGTGAGGATACATATGAACAAAGGAAATTCGGATCGAAATACATGTATAGTAAATAGTATAGAAATACATATTTAGTTTAATTCTAGTAGTTTCTAACTTTTAAACACTTAAACATATGGCATCAAGTTACTTTTACTTTTAGTCTTTGTAATACTCCCAAACGATTGGGAATTTGGGACAACTAATGAATTGTTTATCCTTACAAATAATTTACCAACTAATAAATAAATCTACCAAATTTACAAAGTTTAATGAGCCCACTTCACAAAATCAGCCCACTTTAATGAGCCCACTTCACAAAAACAGCCCAAAATCCCCAATTATCTTGCCCTAGCCTCTTCCTTCTCGCCACCTGATTCAGAGAAAGATGCACTTGTCACGATTTCGCCGATGAAGACGAGGATCAGGAGTATGGCGGCAGAGGAGGTGGAGGAGCACGGGGAGGGGGAGGGGGAGGGAAAGGGGCGAAGCGGCATATGAGGACTGCGACTAATTTCTTCGACGAGGGGATAGTGCCGAGGATGAGGAAGAAGAGGAAGGCGAAGACGGTTAGTGCTCTCGTTTAGTTTTTACTTGTCGTAATTTGATGGTTTTGTTATCAGTTAGAAATGGAAAAGCAAAAACAAAAGGATAATTGAGCTTTGGGGGTGTTACGACTTTCCTGTGTTGGTCTAGATTAGTGGTTTTTGGGCTCAGTAAATGGTTAAGAGAGCCTTTCGCCACGCATTTGACGCTCAAATACACGTTAAGGATGGGGTCGAATGTGATGTTGCAGTCGGCGTTTAAGGATCCCGAGACGGGGAAGGTTAGCTACTATGGGAGGATGTTGTCGGGCATGCTCGAAGCTCTTGTGATCGTCACTCCTTTTGAGGTTGGTATTCGTAAAATTGGATTGTCATTTTTATACGGAAATTGTGAGTTGTAAGGTGGAAGCTACATGTGTTTTGTGGGTAATTCGTTTTAATCTGAATTGTGGTGCATTTGATTGTGTTATACTGTGATTTACAATGACCTTTAATTGACAGCAGTAGTTATGTTTGATGAAAATTGCTCGAATGGATGTTAACACTGAATTACTAAATTTAGTACAATGCAAGGTTTTGTTTGTCTTTTGGAGCGTTGCTTAATCTTTCTGTATGATAGTACACTCTTTGGATTCGTTTAACCTTCGAATATAATGTATGTCTTTGTATCAAGTTGTAAGTAACTGCATTTGATACTTTCAAATGTTTATGGTTGCCGAGTTTTGAAATTACCTCTGTTTATCTATGTCCATTCCCTATTTTCTTTAGTTTAGGTACTCATTTTTATGCACAATGCTAAGCTGCTTATGTATAGTTCTTGCTCTAGTTATTGTTTGAGTATTCTTGTTACTGCTTACTTATAGTTCTTACTATGATTTACGACACAATCCAGACTTATATTAATAGGAGTAATAAGTAGTTTTGGAATGGTATGAATGCCTTTTTGTTGAATGTTATGTTTGAATGTGTTGGCATGGTATGAATGCCTTTTTGTTGGTGCACTTTAGAAATTTTATTTGTAACTGAAGTAGATGGTATTATTCTTTTCACTTCTCAATAGCTCTTAGTTTATAATAAAGAGTGGTGGAGGTTAATAATAAGTTAATAACATCTTTAATCTGTATGCATTTTTAAAGCTTTATAATTATGTGTCTCGAACATAGGTGTGAGATCTGTAAGTTTGATGTATAACATCCATAAGTTTTAATTGCGAGGTTCTGTCTTTAAGATAACATCCACAAGTTTTTGAAGTAGAAAAAGTTCCACTTTCATTTGATGTTGCATGAGATTTTTGTGTATCTTATAAACTAGATTTTAAATTTTCTTTGAAGGATATAGAGAGCTTCTTTGATATTTGTAGATCTATGTTGCTTCTCTCAAGTGTTTTAACTAAAATCTTCAATATTTTTCATTCAAAGTAGTTGTAAATTATTTTTTTTGAATATATTGCAATACTAATCCATCATTTTGTATAAGTAAATATTATTTACAAGTATTCTATACTAGATTGGCTTACTTTATTATTTTTTCGATGGTGCATCAGGTGTGAGAAGATGGGAAAGAAGGCAATTGAAGAAGGGCTTCGAGAAATATTTTTTATGTTGATGGTGTAGTACTTGTGGATGTGAAATGCTTTTGACATATGTTATTTTTCTTTTACTTTCCTTGTACTGGTAAATCAATTGTTGGTTAAATGTGTTTTCTACATTATATTACATGTATGTAATGTGGATGATTGTCAGTTCAATGAATTTCTTCTTCGTTTTTTCATGCGATTGAGTGATTTTAGTAAGTACTTATGTATTATGATTAATTATAAGACTTGCAGAATTTTCTATAAAAAAAATTATAAAAACAAAATAAATTAGAAAAAAGTGGAAGCCAAAATTTGGCAAATAAAGAATAGCTATTGTGATAAATGTTTTATCAGTATAAGCATTGCAAATATCGTCACGGTAGGTTTACTGCTGTTATGACGAATAAAATTGTCAGCATAGACTACAATTGTTGTGACGAATTCAGGGTATTGTGACAAAAAACTAACTGTAAAGTGACGAAGATATCGTCACAACAGAGTCATCGATCATGACGAAAGTCATTTTTGTCACAAGCTATTATGACAATTGCTAATTTTCGTCATTACAACCCTATTGTGACGGGCCTGAAGCGACGAACTTTGGGGTGCAATTTTTCGTCATGATAGCTGATTTGTGACGATTTTCCAGCTTATTATGACAAAAATCATTCGTCATATTAAGTGATTTTTTTTTGTAGTGATCCTCTACCTCTACCTCGACCACGACCTCCTGTTGTAAGTGGGCCACTACGAGACGTACGTGGCCGGCGCGGAGGATCGATGTCTGACATGATGTACGACAAAACTAAGGATAAATTTCTGTGTTAGAACATTATTGAGATTTCCTAAAGGCATCGGAATACAGGTTTCTAATATTAACATTATTTCTAAGTTATAAGAAATTCTTAAAGCCCTCCTCTAATCCAAAAATTTCTAAGTTAGAACATTGAGATTTCCTAAAGGCATCGGAATAACCATAAAGACATTGAGATTTCCTAAAGGCATTGAAATAACAATAACAATTTCATATTTAAACCAAAACTAACACTTTAAATTTGAAATAACAATTTAATCTAATTATACTAAACTAACAACTTTAACGGAGCAAAAATAAACCAAAACTAATCTAAACAATTTTAACTAATTAATCAATTTAGCTAATTATTCATTCTAATTTATATATAACTAATTAACATTAAATTAACTTATACTAAACTAATTAATATCAATCTAATTAATCATTATAGCTAAATAATCTCAAACTAATAAAAAAAAGTAATTAATATTAATCTAATTATATAAACTAACACTTTAACATCAAAACTAAAACTAATCTAAACAATTTTAACTAATTAATCAATTTAGCTACTTATTCAATCTAATTTATATATAACTAATTAACATGATATTAATTTATACTAAACTAATTAACATCAATCTAATTAATCAATTTAGCTAATTAATCCCAAACTAATCAAAAAAAGTAATTAACATTAATCTAATTAAACTAAACTAACACTTTAACATCAATACTAAACCAAAACTAATCTAAACATTTTTAACTAATTAATCAATTTAGCTAATTAATCAAACTAATTATACTAAACTAATTAACACTAAACTAATTAACACTAAACTAATTAATTAATTAATTAAACTAAACAATTACTTTAATATTAATCTAACAATTAATTAGCAAAAATAAGATAAATTAAATGCTTACAACGACGGCGGTGACGGAGCGTCGGCAACAGAGGGACGCAGTGGTGGTGAAATGGTGAAGAAGAACGCGCGGTGGTGGTGATGAAAGGAGGTGGTGGTGATGATACGCGGAGGCGGTGGTGGTGGGAGGTGACGACAGTGCGGTGGTGATGGTGAAATGGTGAAGAAGAAAGGGTGTGAGAGGTGAAAAGGGACGGCGATGCGGTTGCTAATGGAGTGGATTAGGAACGACGAGGCGGTTGCTAACTTCAGCGGTGGAAATCGGTGGCGGAACGGCGGCGAATCAGCGGCGAATCGGTGGCAATTTAGGCTAGGGTTTGCTGCAAATCGCGATTTGGGGGAAAATCGTGATTTGCAGCTGAGAAGGTATATATATTCAACATTCTGCAACCGCATGTTAATTGGATTGGGCTCTTAATTTGAGCCCAATCGTTTTGTTGAAATTGGGCTCTAATTTAAAGCCCAATTTCAACTTTGGGGATTTGGGAACCGCACCGCGGTTCCAATTGCGCTACTGCAGTCAATTGGAACCATGCGGTTCCAATTGGTCGAGATGATCAATTACGTAGGAACCGCGGTGCGGTTGCTTTGCGGTCTCAGATACTTAGCAATCGCGCCTTGCAGTCCCAATTGAGGCCCATTTCTTGTAGTGTTCACACGCTATATTGTGAGGAAATGTAGCACAAATTACTATGGTTTAGCCCTCGATAATATTGTTATTCATTTTATTAAATAAAATTAACCATGCCATTATCATTAAGACTTAAGAGACATTTCACAAATGCGATTTAAAAGTAAATCAATCTCATCACTTGTAACACATCATCAATCGAAGGCTCCCTCGAAGTGAAAATATGCTTAAAGTAATCAGCCACGACTTTCTCCACATCCCACCTATCATCTTTCCAAACCCCGTCAACATCTTGAATGCCCTTAATCTCGTTTTTATGTCTCCTCTCACTTGCTTTCTTATGAAAAAAAAGCAGTGTTCCTATTGCCTCCTTCAATCATTGAGTCTTACCCCTTTGTTTCCAGCCAACTTCCTTCCAATAAATCTTAAGGTCCCTGGTAAGGTCAAGTTCCCCCCTTTTCGATTCTAAAGAAATCGGCCCCTCCTTCATTTTTTTAATCCTCAGAGAAAAGTTTTTCACGTACTTTCTAATTTTCAGCCGTGACATTCTAGTCCATCTAGATAACCCCATGTGACAAGCCGAGAGTTTATAATAAACTCGCATGAATCAGTGTTATTATCATTCACTTTCTGAAACTCCTCCACTTTACGATCACGGTACGTTTTTTTAAAAGCCAAATTGCCTCGAACCGAGTCTATGTCGTTTAGACCACTTTGACTCCCCTCCCATCTGAGCGTCAAGAGAAATGTGAATCGCATATTGATCAGATCTTCTCATATAAGGAAACAAGGTTCTCCATTCATCTTATGTGCGCGCCCGATCTTATCTCTCGTGGATTGTGTCTGATTCCTCACTCCAGTTACACCATGTAAATGGTGAGCCTAGAAATCCTAGATATGTAAGTCCCACATCTGATACGATCATCATAAAGTTTCTAAGGTTTCACGCAGGTCGTGGAAGTCCTCCAACGTTCTCATCTTGGCTAGGAACCTCATTACCCTTCTCCTCCCCCCCCCCCCCCCCCCCACCACACACACACACACATGAATGATTGAAACGGAATTCCAAACATACTCCAAAAGTAAAACTCTAATCAATGATAATAGGGGTTCTTTGCCAGTAATTTTACATAGAAGAGGGCTTTTCAGAATTAAACTTACACATTGGGTTAGTTTCCAATTATAAAGAAACGAGACACAAAGAGGTCACGAAATTAGAATTGAATTTTTGATGGTGATAAACCCTAACTCTTCTTCAATTTGCTCTGTTCTTTCGTGAAATTTGAGCTTCAATGGCAATAAACCCTAATCCTAATCTACCAGAAGAAATCTTAATCGATATCTTCTCAAGGCTCCCAGCAAAATCCGTCGGAAAGTGTAGGTGTTTATCAAAGCCATGGCGAGCTTTGTTGTCGACCCGCAATTTCATCAAATTCCACCTCACTCGCCAAACCCACAAACAAAATCTAATTTTCATCTCTGAATCTGGCGACCTCCACACTATCTCAACTATCAGAGACGACGATGGAACAGTTTCGAAAAAGCTCAATTTGTCAAACACTTGGAGTGCAGTAGTGGGTTCTTACAATGGCCTGGTTTTGTTACTAAACAAGGAAGAGGATCTTTATTTGGTGAATCCCATTACTCAGGAACAGATCAAAGTACCGGATTCTCCTTTATTATTGCCGAAAAACAGGTGGCTTAGCATGCACGGATTTGGATACGATGGTTGTAGTGACGATTACAAAATCGTGGCGCTATCTTATTCCGATAGCGTTGTTGAATCGTCCTTCAATACGTTTGTGGATGTTTATTCCGTGAAATCTGGTGTTTGGAAAAGGCTTCATTGTTCACCTTCTGTCGTTCCTTTTCACTGTGGTGCTTATGTTAGTGGGGCCATTCATTGGACAGAGAGTAGTAGAGAATTTGGTTATGCGTCAGCGATTGGGGCCTTTGATTTTGCTCATGAGCGATTTAATGAGGTTCTTGCACCGAGTGGTGTTGTGCCACACACGGTTGTTCATTTGGATGGGTGTCTATGTATCATGGACATTAGCAGCAATTCCGATGTAACTGACCTTTGGATATTAAAGGAGCATGGCAAAGAAAAATCTTGGTCAAAATTTCGTTTGAATATTTCCTACGGACAAGAGATAACTAAACTTTTGTGTTTTATTGGGGATGACAAAGTTGCGTTTCTAGATGATAGGGATTTGCTTGTGTATAATTTTAAGGAACATGATTTGAGGAACAAGGTTGTTGATGGATTTTGTGCCGGGTTTACCGATGGATGCACCTATACAGAGAGCCTTGTTTCTCCTTCTTATGGCAATGAGGTTGAAGGTAACATCTTTCTTTAATCATAGTTTCACTTGATGTAAATGAAAGTAAACCAGCTTCGTTGTTTTGTCTTCCTTTTTTTAATGGTACTTCTAATGTCTTAGGACGATCGACCTTTTCGTATGTAAACTTTGATGTAACTAGTATTGTGCTTGGTGCCAAATGCAAATGGTGCAACCAAGAAGTATTCTTTTCTGGCAAATAGGAGGAGAATTATCTGATTCCGTTGGCTGTGTTCGAATATCTGATTGTGTTGGCTGTCTTGTAACTAGAATTATGTTTAGCGGATATCATGTTCTATTTACTCCTTGCATAGAATCCCAAGCATATGTTTTTACACTATAAATTGTGTTGGCTGTTGACTTAGATGAAATCAAAAGAAAGTATTTGACGATTTGGTTTTGTTTCCGAGAATACATATCTTAATTAGATAATATAACAAGATTGTACAGTTAAAAGCATATATGACTTATATTATAATGTGAGCGATAATATGTGTTTGGCTGAATAGTTTTCCATGTACCGCGTTTTGTGCTTTTGCGATGACATGACTTTCTTTTGACCCGCGGTTAGTTCAAGCCACTAGCCCCAAGCCCCCAAGTATAGTAGCCAAAGCTTTTCCAGTAAGATGGATATCTTTTTTGTCATATACCACCAGATCTGCCTAAATATCCATTTTTATTAGTGTACGAGATATGTTAGAATAATCTTTGATCATGAAGAAACTTGAAGGTCTAAGGATGCAAGGGTGGAAGCAAGAAATTATTGAGATTGTCGAACCTGTCAACGAATACGATACACTTGTGAATATTTTACGTGTATGCAAACTTGTTTCGTTTTTTCATTTTGTTGTCAGCGAATACGGTAACACTTGTGAATATTCATAAATGAAACCTCATTTTTGGACAAAACATCTTAATTTTTGGTTCTTCTATTTAAGTTTTTTGGAGTTCTTTTGTCGTAATTTCGCTAGGTTATTGGAAAATGGAAAATACTTTTAATGATATTATTATGAAGTATGAATACATGTTTTATTAGATAAAATAAATCTATGATTCCAAGTTTAAGTAAAGTCTTGATGGCTTTCTTTTAAGTAAGGAATGACAGAAAATCCGTAATTATAATTGGGAGGAAGACACAATTGTATATATTTAAAGGGTTTAACTGTTGATCTTTCAACTTATAATTGTGTGATTGTGTTGATCCCATTCGAAAATTATGAAAATATCACCAATGGTATCTTTACTAGAGGTTTCATATGATTTCCTTATTAAGTTAGGTCTAAGATAATTTTTTTAAGTCGGCCAATTAAAGGTATATCTATTCTTTTATATATATATACTAGAAACGTTGCCATGCGGTTTCCGCGCAATTATTTACTTCTTTTAGTTTTTAAGTAAATATGGTAATGATTTTAATGTAAATATGGATGTAGAATCCACATATTCTAACCTTTTTTTATGCAAGAGATTATTTAATAATTGTTTTCTTTAATAAAAATATTTAAATAATAATAATAATTAAGGTACGCTGTGTGTAAAGGGGTAAAAAAAAATCAAAAATTTAGTCTCAATATGATATATATATATATATATATATATATATATATATATAATGCATGGGCACTTTACTAGAAACAGACAAAGATACATTTAATATTTATGAAGAAAATTCACTTGATGATGAAGTGCTATAATTATTGAACTTTCATGGAGCAATTTTTTTTTTTTTAATTCTACGGATAAAGTGCCAAAAGGTCATTTTGGATGGCCTATCAAGATCATTAACCTTATCAACGACACGTGCTTGAGCCTAATTAAACTAAAGACCACAAAGTTATGTCTTAGGCTTGTTAATGAAAGTAAATTTTGTTAAAGTTCTTTCTCATTCACACAATTTTCGAGTGAAGAGATTATCAAATTCTGTAGTGTGTCTTAGGGACTGATTATATTGTGCTGTGCATATTCTTAGATATTGTCCAACGTCAATGAAGGTGTGGAGCAAATTAATTATGAATTTCCGATGGAGTGCTTTTGAACAAACTCATGATACACGTTGGTTGCGAAAAAACCTGTAAACATTAGGCGCCTACAACATGATATATACTTTCCTCAATCCCGTGCAAGTATTTGAATGATTAGGAAATCCTCGAACGCCCTTGAATTTAGAAAAAAGGCGAATATTACGACTGCAATGATTAGCCAAATTAAGCAATTACGCAAGAACCTCATGCGCCCGGTCACGTTATGCTCTTTCCCGTGGAATACCCTCGCGTTTCTATGCTTCCATATAACCCATAAGCTTGCTATAAAAACCCAACTCCACGCCAAGATCGGAACCAAATTGTTCCGCAACTCCAGCCCCTTCAAGTTCGTGCGCAGCCATGACTCGTCGTCCAACGCATTGAATTTGATTAAATCCTCCTTTGCAATGAGTTTGGCCCAAACTTTCTTTGCCGCGATGCAGTGTCTTAGGATGTGCACTTCTGTTTCATCGTCATGGTCGCATAGATTACACCCAGCTCACTCCGTCATCTTTCTAACCTTGCGAAGGTGGTTCGTGGCGAGCCTTTTCCGTGCCACAAGCCACAGAAAGTGTTGCAGTTTGTTGCTTACGTCGATGCTCCAAATCCAATTGACATTCTTCCTCGGTCTAGAGTCCTTCGCATAATATTTATCAAAGGCTTTGTAGGCGGATTGGCAAGTAAACACACCGCTCGACGTCTCGTTCCAGATTAATCGATCCTTCTCCTCGCTAAGAACCTCCTGTCTATTAAGAATGTCCTCTCTAACCTCGCACGGAATCTGCGAATTAATTGTACCCTCTAACTTCCACTCGTCGTTATCACCGATCACGTCTTTAATTTTGAGCCTCTTTTCCGCTTGTAGAATCGTGATATTCTCCTTATATAGGCAACCCGAGCCTCACCAATTGTCGTACCAAAACGACACCTTGTCTCCTCGCCCAATTTTCCATCGCAAAAAAGGCTCCATTAGTTTTACACAACGCACTATCCCTCTCCAAGTGCTGCTATCCGAACCCCTCGACTTCGCGTGCATTAGACCCGCTCCTCGTAAATATTTCGCTTTGATCAAATTGCTCCACAATTGTCCTCACCAATTAGGATTTTCCAAGCCAATTTTGACAAAAGCGACTCATTGCTTGTTCGTTCTTTTCGGATACCAAACCCGCCCTCTTTGTTCGTTTTTGTGACATCATCCCATGCGAAAAGGTGCATCTTCTTTGTACCAACGTCCGTAGACCAAAGGATCTCCCTATTCAACCGATCCAACTTGTCGCACACGTGTTCGGGCAACCATGCGGATTGCATAACATACACCGGCATCGCCGATGAAACAGAATTAATTAATGTTGCTCGACCTGCCAACGATAGGAGTTTCCATGAAGCGAACCGAAGCAAAATTAGATCGAAGGTTTTCGCACAAAATTCACGGTCCATCCTTCCATGCACCAACTTCACCCCGAGATACTTTCATAAGTTTGGCGTTTGGCCAAATCCCAACACCTCGCTTATCGACCTCTTCAACCCTGGCCCTTCGGATTTTGAAAAAAACACTTTTGACTTTTGTGGGCTCAATTTTAAACCCGACGCATTGCAAAAGTCATCCTTCCATGCACGCGACGTTTTCATATTCGCATTCCCCATCAACACGCGGTAGTCGGAAAAAAATAAGTGGGAAAATTTTGGCCCCTCTTTGCACGGGATTAGAGGTCTCCAACTTCCACAATCGACCGCATCATTAATAAGATAAGATAAATGCTCAATGCAAAGTACAAAGAGATACGAGGATAATGGGTCACCTTGTCTTAAACTGCATGTGTGCTTGAAGGATTCAATTGGCAATCCGTTCTAAAGTACGCGGGTTTTTGCATTACGAATGCAAAACATGATCACTTCCACTAATTCCTCCAGAAAGTCGAACATCTTCAACGTCTCCTCAAGGAAATTCCAATTCACCTTATCGTAGGACTTCTCAAGATCAAGCTTCATCACCATTGCTCCGACCTTGTTCTTTTTCTTCAATCTCAACGAATGAAGCACTTCTTGGAGGAGAATTATATTATCCTGTCTACTCATGTCTTTAATAAAACTCGACTGCGTGGGTGCTATTATTCGCGGTATAAGGCCCCTCAAACGGAACGTGATGTTCGTCGTGATAATCTTGTAGAGCACATTACAAAGGGAAATCGGCCGATACTGATTAATACTCTCCGGATTTTTTGTCTTTGGCAAGAGACAAAGGAACGCCTCACAAATCCTTGCGTCGAAACTCCGAGTGCGAAACACATCTAGCACAAACCTTAATAACGAACCTCTCAACCAACTCCAACCCTTTTAGTAAAACCCTGCCTAAAGACCATCCGGACCGGAGGCCTTAAGTGGATGCATATCCTGAACCGCCTGCTTCAACTTGACCTCATCAACCTCTTTCAGCAAATCCATTTGGTCCTCCAAACTCAGCCAAACTTGATATCGCGATTGTGGCAGCCCCCGCGCGCGTGAAACCCGTGATTCACCACTATTGCTCGAAAACAAACCCATGAAATAATTGCGCGCGTGTTCCTGGAGAATCTTGTCGTCCTTAACCCAACTCATGTCATTCTTGAGAGTCCGAATTCGATTTCGACTTCGTCGAACCATCATAGATTTATGAAGAAAAAAAATTGGTGTTTCTCTCCCCGTCGCTTATCCACTTAATCCATGACTTTTGGAACCAAAATAACTCCTCTCTCTTGAGAATCTCATTGTATTCCGACATAAGCTCCTCCTCCAAATTACTCAAATACTCGTTAGGCTGCGCACAAAGTGATTTCTAAATCCAACCCAACCGCGCGAACAGTTTCTTCTTTTTTGCAAAAATATTCCCAAACTTATTACGGTTCCACGACTCTAATATTTTTGGGACCTCGTGAATCGCCTCAAGGATATTTCCTTTCTCTTCCCAAATCTTCCTCAACAAGAATCCCTGCTCCTCGTGCGTAAACCACATGGCTTCGAACATAAACGGCTTCTTGTGGATTTGTTTCTCACGGACAAGAAAAAAGTCACAATCGAGTGGTGATCCAAATGCGTGCGAGGCAGGTGCACCACTTCATGATCCGAGAAGAGCTTTATCCAATCTTGACTCGCAAGGGCCCTATCCAACATTGCTTTAATATTCCCTCCTCGTTTGCGATTATTATCCCAAGTATATTTCGGTCCGACGAACCCTAAGTCCGTAAGGCTACACCTATCAATGAAGTTCCGAAAAACCATGAATCGATTCAAAGTCCTTACATTTCCTCCAAGTTTTTCGTGGTTGAAACTAATCTCGTTAAAGTCCCACATGACCAACCACGGCGTGATAGGATCAGACGCCATGCACGCCAAATCATCGAAAACTTTAATTTTTGCTGACTTATGGGGTTGAGCGTATACCCCAGTTGGTCTCCAACGGTCATGCGAGCTCGTCGTATTATTGCATGAATCGCTTGATGGTCCACTCCTGTGATTTCCACATTGACCTCATGTTCGTTCCATAACATCAATATTCCACCTACCATTCCCTCCGTTGGTGCAATTGCGTGCCTAGAAAATCCCAAGAAAGGCGCAATATTGCGAGCCTGATCCGCCCATACTCGCGTTTCTAGGATAAATATAATCGTAAGTTGATGAAGTCTAACCAATTCTCTGAAGTTCGTCGAAACTCCTCATCCCCCGCTCCCTGGAAATCCCAACTAATCTTTATACTTCGATTGCTCAGTTGAGTCGGGTGTACGACCTCTTCAGGCCGAGTCCCATTCCATATCGCATAAAATTGACTCAGGGTTTCCCTCAACAGAACCCGTTGTCTTTTCGACTCCCATCGACTCAGGTCGAGACGTTGTCACCACGTGTGATTGTTGTCCCCCGCTCCATCCGATAAACTGAAGTCTCTACTTCCTATAGTGTCGGCGGTATCTCCACAATTTGGATTAAAATCTCCTATGTCTCCATCTGAGATATCACGGTCGGCCATGTACAGCAGTTGACTATCATTTCGAACCAGTTCTGCGGAAAATTCACCACCAAAGCGTCGTGCACCCAGTTGATTTCCATTCGGATTGTTGTGCTGCGTCGATGGTCCGTGAATAACAAGGGCTGCCTCGTCCGTTGTGTTTCTCTCCAAAATAGCAAAAGGATTCGTGTCTTTTAAAACTTCCTTTCCTTTCTTATCTCTGACGAAACGTTCCCATATAAACTAGAACGTAGTGGTCCTTTCCCTTTACCACTTGACTTCGTATTCCTGTGCAGTTTAGGATTTAAAGTTGTTGGGAGAATCCTTTTTCCATGCACACTATTCTCCTGGGCCCGAAACGTGTGGATTTTAGATGTCTCACGGACCGTAGGATTACTCGGATTTGCCAGCAGGTTTGTTTGTGTCTTCGTACCCGACTTCGGTGTTGGGGTTTTAGTTCTATTCGTCTTTCAACTGCTCATTAACATCCAATCTCCGTACTCCTTATCCTTTGCTTTCCCTTTGAGCCACGCCTCGTCGCGCTTCTCGGATTTTTCATAAGTCGGGGTTTCAGCAGTCTCGTATTCTCATTCCGCTTTGCTTTCGACTCATCGTAGTTATCTCCCGAATGTCCAACCCGACCACACGTGTGGCATAGAATTTTGTCATTCTCGTAAATCACCTGGTGAACCTTCCCATCCACCCAAATTCCCCTCTCCAACGACTTATCTGTTCTGATTTGCACGCAAAAGAGCGCGAAGTTGCCCCTCGTCGCATTATATGTATTCTCATCGATCTTGATCGATTGGATCATAGCCTCTTCCAAATACTCAAGCGGGAGGTGCAGCACTCGCACCCACGTTATGGTTCTCTCAACAATGTCCGTGTCGGCTGGGAAATTTGGCGTCCATGTCCGGACCGATATAAACTTCCCATCGAGCTGCCATGGCCCTTCGGTGAGTATCAACTCTCTATTTCCCGAAGTTAGTCCTTTGATACAATAACACCCGTTTCCGAGGTCGACCAGTTCGAACTCCCTGTGGAGTTTCCACATTAAATCAAGACGTGTTTGGAGTGCAGTGTAGTACCACGGCCGTCCTAAAATCCGAATTATGATCGTGTCTTTCCACTTAAGCCTCATTCGATTGCGCAGTTCTTGTGAAGTTCGAATCTGTTTGAACGGTATAGTTTCGTCTGCATCACGAATTTCTATATGTTTTCGCTCCTTAGCAGTTTTTTCCGCGTTCACACGTACGTCTTTTCGTTTGTTTCGTTGCGAGACCATGCTCGCATACGAATTCGGATTTGGGTTATGAGTTTCCGCCGTACCTATTGGTTCGGATTAGAAGTCCATCTCCGATGTGGTGTCCGATTGTCTTAGGCGTCTCTGTAGTCGTGATTCCGTTTTCTGCTGAAATTGGTGCTAAATCCGGTGGTTTTGGTGGTTCAATCGTTGTTAGGGCTAGGATGGGGAAGTCGCCCTGAATATTGCTCTTGTCCGCTTTCTCATGGGAATTCTTCAGTAAAATGAAAGGTAAATTGTTTTGAGTACTGCACCATCGTGTAATGCTTACTAGGTGGAAGTGGAATCTAAACTATTACAGCGCACACAAGCTTATAATTAACTTTATTTAGTCTGTTAAAACGGTGTTATATATATGTAAAAAATCATGTACATGTACATGTCCATTATAATAAATTGAGAGAAAGTACAACATGTCTAATACAATTTTTTTATTTTTTTTAGCTTCTTGAGGGGTTTAATTCTTTTTTGCACTTTTTGTTAATATTTTGAAAATCGTGGGCGGTTCTTGCAATTTATAAGAAAACTAGTAAATAAGCATGTGCGTACAAATTTTCATTAATATTTTAATTAATATTATTCGATGTCAACTTAATAAGATTAAAACCTAAGAAACTGTTTTCTTGTATTATTTTTATATAAAACAATAAGATATCATAAATTAATCTACTATGGTTGACAACCGTATTTATCATAAATTATTAAATCTTACAAAACCTCTTGCACGACACCACCTATTCACATGGTTCGGATTCTAGCGCTGCACCCCACCCTGGCCGCCCCACCACCAATTTTTTTGCTGAATTCCCACTCCGACGCCCAACTTCCTCTGCCCCAACGGTCGAATAAATTTTCTTCCAGCACGTCGCCACCAAACTCCCACCACCACATCATACTCCCCCGACGACGCCCACAACCACCACTACATTCGACCCCTCCGATTGCGCATATCATCACCCCCACATCACACGCCTCCGACGAGGTCCACTAACACATTTTACGCCCCAAAACTACAATTGCGGGCACCCCTTTTCTTGGTGTTTGAGCTTAAGTATATTGGAAAGTAATTACATGAAATAACATGGGCAAAATAGGGGCATACCAAATTCAAGACCTAAAGTCGTCGCAAATTATAAATATAGTACATATAGATAGACCTAATATAACATAACATAGTAATTAGTTGAACTTATAAGGGCAAAATTCAAATAAAGAAAGATGGATGACAAAATGAGCTAAATAACATAAAATTTTGGTGCAAAATTAAAAAAAATAAAACTTGAACGAGTGTTTTACAATTTACTATGGGCCCAATAGCAAATAACAGGAAATTTTAGGAGCAAAAGTAAAAGAGGTAAAAATCGTATTGATTGTTTAGCAATTTACCGTGGAGCCCAAAAGCAAATAATAAGAAATTTTGTGGGCGAAAGTGAAAGAGTTCAAAGACGCAGGGGTTTTCGGAAATCTACAAGTCAAAAACAAAAACCTTTGGGAGCAAAAATAAGAAAAACTAAAATTTGAAAGGTTGTATTAGTATTACAATTTACTATGGGGCTCAAAAGTAAATAATAAAAAACATTAGGAGTGAAAATAAAAAATTACAAAACACAAGGACTTTTTTGCAAATAACAAGGTAATTTGCAGTAAGTGAGAACAATCATCACCTTTATAGATAGTAGTAGAAAATGGTATTCTTGAGACTTTTCATAATTTTTGGGCTTTGGTGATTCTTTTGAAGATTTTGAAGTGTTTGTTCAACTTTTGTGTCTTGGTGGTTTTAATGTAATTTTTTTTAAAAAACTAAACCGTGAAAGTTTTGATTTTTTGGGGGGTATTTCTTCATTCTTTTGAATTTTGGGGCTTGATGAAATTTATAAAATTTGTGATCTTCGTGAGAGTTTTAAATTTTTGGGAGGTATTTGTTCTTCTTTTTTTTGGAGGTTTTGATGTAATTTATAAAGTTCTTGTGATCTTCGTGGAAGTTTTGAATTTTTTCGGATATTAGTTCAATTTTTTGAATTTTGGTGTGGTGCAATTTAAGAATTTACGTGATATTTCTTTCATTTTTGTGCTTATCTATGAAACTTTGAGGTTTTTCTGCAATTTATGTATAAAGAAATTAGTATTCTTAGGATTGATACACGTTAGATTGATGACTATTTGTTTTAACTTCTATAATTTTGGTAAGTTATGATGCAACCAAGCATTTTAATAATAATAAAAAAAAGCATTTTAATAATCAATATCAATAATCTGAGTCTATACACATGTCTTTCAGGAACTCAAGCCATCAATTGGTATATGTGATTCAGAAAACCCTTCACTAAAGTAAAACAGAATGTAATTTCCCAGGAGCGTAATGGAAGCTTTGTTCTCCTAAGCATCCAGGGCAATATAAAATTGCTTCCCTCAATGGTGTACTTACTTGATAAAAGGACTTAGTGTCGAAGTAGCAATGATGCAGGGGCTTCAATGTTTACTATTTAAAACACGAGTCATAAATCTATCTTCGTTTTACATCAAATCTGCTACAAAAGCGTGGAGACAAATAAAACATTAGAAAAAGAGTGAGTTACGATTTCTTATATGTTCCATGCATATTGGCAAAAGCAAACTGGTAAATTGCCAGATACATATTCTATAGTAGTCCCAAGCTTAATATAGCAAAAGTAGTTAAGTATAATCCAATCTAAATGAAGAACACAAAAATATCAAGAATGATGCAGTACAGAACTAAGTTACAACTTTCTAATGATCAAGAATGGACGAATTATCAAAAATGCCCGATAAGTTTGCTCGTTAATCTTAAATGCCCGATTTTTTCAGACCTGCCAAAAATGCCCGGTATATTCTAACTTTTCTAACAGAAATGCCCGATTTGAAAAATTCGGACATTTTGTCCGACGTGGCATCCGAATCAATAAGTCGCGCTGCTGAATCAAAAAAACGCGCCCGACACCTATAGTTTTTGGTCCAAAAAAACGTTTTCTAGAAATTAATAAAAATTAAAAAAAGGCCATTGTTCATCAGCCACTGTTCATCGGCCCATTACTCATCATATCACTGTTTATCAGCCCACCACCACTACTGTTCATCGGCCCACCGCTACCACTGTTCACCGACGTCACTATTCACCCCCCCGCCGTTACTGTTCACGGTACGATCCGATTTCCATCTCCGTTCAACTCCGATCTCCGATTTTCAGCGAGTGTGATAGGGGGCGGGTAGCGACCTGACGCGGGGGGAGGGGGGGGGGGGGGGGAGGGGGGCGACGTCAATCGACGCCGCCACCGCTGCAACGACGAGTTGCAGCGGTGTGGGGTGGGGGGTGGCGGGGGAGGGGGTGGCGCGATCTGCAGGGGGTTGGGGAAGATGGGGAGGGGGTGGCGCGATCTGCAGGGGGTTGGGGAAGACGGGGAGGGGGGTGGCGCGATCTGCAGGTGGTGGGGAAGACGGGGAGGGGGGTGGCGCGATCTGCAGGGGGTGGGGAAGACGGGGAGGGGGGGTGGCGCGATCTGCAGGGTGTGGGGAAGACGGGGAGGGGGTGGGGAAGACGGGGAGGGGGGTGGCGCGATCTGCAGCGGTGTGAGGTGGGGGTGGTTGGCGGGGGGTGGGGGGGGGTGGGGAAGATGATGATTTCTTTTTTTTTTTATATTTTTTTGTCAAAATGTTTATTATTATTATATATATTTATTATATATATATTTATTATATATATTTGTTTATATCTTTATTATTATTAACATATATATACATTAGAAACATTTTTTAGTGAGTGAATAGTAAATACGTTTTTTTGATTCAGCAGCGCGACTTATTGATTCGGATGCCACGTAGGATTTTTTTTCCAAAATTTTCATTTCGGGCATTTTTGGTAGGAATTTTTAAATATACCGGGCATTTTTGACAGGTCTAAAAAAATCGGGCATTTAAGATTAACTGGCAAACTTATCGGGAATTTTTGATAATTCGTCCTATTATGCAAGAAATCTAACATGATCAGTAATTTACTTGCCGAGCTTTCTCATAATAAAACTTCCAAGTTACCTTTCAAGTACTTATAATCAACCAAGACGATCGATCGCTAGACCTGAGTTTCAATTGACAAGTGGTGATGGTGGAAATGATGGTGGGTTGACATCGTTAAATTTCAAGGTGTCTACCAAAACAAGCAATAATAAAGTTGGCATATACTTTTTATCAATTTTGGTGCTGTTAGATTTGCAACATCCATAATAAGAACCCACAGCTCATAAATATGAACACGTATAACAAAAAATTTCAAACAAAAAACTTGTGAATTCTGTACTAGGCATTCCCACAAACATGTGATGACCAAAATACATAAGTCCAAAAGATGCAATCTACCACGATCACGATCGCAAGCATCAGGAAAGGAATTCACAAAATAAGAGGTTCAGACATAAATAACAACTAATGAGTGAAATCTCATAAGCAATATAAATTCGTACTTTGGGAAACTGAAAAACCCTAAATCGAGAAATTGATTAGCTACAAGCAGAGGAAGAAAAAGAAAATGGAGTCGAGATGTATATAGATTAGAATCATAAAGCAAAATTGTATAGTAATACATAAGGGCATACCACGAAGAGGGAGAGGGAAGAATTGCATGGGTACGTGCTGCACATAAACATGTGAATTTATAAATATAAACATACACATAAACATGATTATGTTTCTAGAATCATAACAACATAAAATTAAACAATAACGCATATGTAATTAAACAGATAATAGACAATAAGATAAAATTTGATCTTTCAGCAACTGTAGGAAAATCCTTGGAGTGGATTAGACGAGTCAGAAAAATTCCGTTGAAGCATAGGAAGAGTCGAAGGCTTAGCCCTCTCCCCTTAAGATCAATTTTCCCGGCTACCCTTCAAGCCCTCCGTGGGAAACGACCTCCCAAGGTACAACGTCCTCACACAATAAGGTAGTAAGTGAAGGACAATACTACCTTCCCAAATCGGACTCGAATAGTATTTGCAGAACTCAGAAAAAGAAAATGCTCATGCTATGAGTATGCTGAAAATGATTTTGATTTTGGATATTGGATGCCTTTTTCACAAGACTAGAGGCCTCTATTTATAGTTGAGAAAACATGAAACCACCACAATACATTAAAGGGGAATATTTATTCTTGCCATTGAAGACATTTGATTTTATTCAAATGCTTTTGACCAACATAAGTGTGTGATACAATATTCCAATAAATTTGAATATTAACTCTTGAATATTATTTAATAAAATAAATAATATCTCATTTGCTTCTCATTAAGCAATTTTATTCACACTTATATATTTGGACTCAATTCCGAATATTTCCAACAATCTCCCACATGAATGTAATTGGCTTAATGCACGTGAGCCTAACAATGCTAAATGCAATTTCAGAGTTCTGCCGGAACTTGTTGCATCAGGATAGGTGGTTTCGACCTTGAACCTTCATTAGTGAAATACCATCGGATATACTTGCCAACCAGTGGACGTGATGCCTTGAACTGTTCGGCGTTTTGTGTATACCAAGACAATGGTACTCACACAACTCATTCCAATACCATATTGGTCCTTGTTGTTGTCCGTTTCGGCCCTGGACTGCCTTGGCGATTTTCATCGAATGCTCTAGAGATTTAGCCCTTTAACTCATCGCAACGAAGCGGCTCCTTCACATTCGACATATGTGATCTCTCATTAAGGGTATCCTGCAATACCCCGCTTGTGTTCACAAGACATAAGGATCATTAGAACCTCAAGTTCTCTTTAACCTGTACAAGTCCATCACTCTTTCATCCTAGAAATGGGTTGAGAACTCAATTTCCCGAGTGCTTTGTTCGACTACCCCCACAATTCGGTTGTCCCTTTGAACCTGCAAATTGGGGTTTACAATTCAGGTAGGGTTGCCATCATGGGGTGATGTCTTTTATTGGGCTCAAATTTCCCATTTCCCTCGATGAATTTGCTACTTAGTCTCTCTCTAGACCTTTCGTCAATCGCCTACACTATTATCTTTGACTTCTTAAAGTCTAAAGAAATTTGTATGAATATTTTCTAACTAAAATTTAGAAAATCTGCACCAACATTTTCTTTCCTCTCGCCCCCACATTTCTTTTCTTTTCCTCAATGAAAGAAATGTCTCGAGCCTCAAAGAAATAGAATTTATTTGATTTGCGTACATAACGTCTTATTTCAAATAAATATAAATATTTAATCTATTTAGTAAAATAAATAGCATTAAATCTCACTTGCTTCTCACTAAGCAATTTAAATTTACACACTTATATTTGGACTCAAATTCCAAATATCTCAAACAAATATATATACGCATATATATATATATATATATCTAATAAAATACAAGTCTCGCACTTGTTTATTTTCTACAAATATATATATAACATACAAGTCTCACACTTGTGTTATTTCCTACAAATATATATATATATATATATATATATATATATATATATATATATATTATACAAGTCTCACACTTGTATTTTCAATAACTACATATATACACATATATACACACACACAATATACAAGTCTCGCACTTGTATTATATTATCATATCATAAAGACGTCACAAGTAATCGAAATAAATTATAATATTTTATTAGACTAGATATTGCCTAGAATAGATATTGTGTATATCTTTTGTATATTTGGTAATTATCTTGATAGGTAGTTTACTTAGTCATCAAGAATACTCTTGTATATATATGACATGATTATTAATGAGAAGGCAAGGCCAATATTATAATCTTACATGGTATCAAGCCTCTCTCTCTCTCTCAATGACAAACCCTACCGACACCCCAACCCTAAAAGAATCGGCCGCCGCCGCCTCCTCCATGGCCGCCGCCACCAACTCCTCCTCCTTCTCTAAAATCCTACCTGCCCTCACAGTCACAAACATCCGTAACTTTATTCCTATAGTGCTTGATGTTGAATCCGGACAATACAATTCTTGGTCCGAATTATTCAAAATTCATGCACGAGCCTTCGAAGTCACAGATCACCTCTTTCCCGATGAGGCCGATCCTCCCTCTGACGACGTCATTGAACCACGCATGTGGAAACGCGTCGACGCTATTGTCCTTCAATGGATTTATAGCACCATCTCGAATGATCTACTTCACACGATCATCGAGAAAGACGCCGCCGCTCTCTCTGCTTGGGTCCGTTTGGCTGAACTCTTTCAAGATAACAAAAACTCCAGAGTTGTCCATCTTGAAAGCCAATTTTCGTCCACCACTCTTGATGACTTCTCAAACGTGGCCGCTTACTGCCAAAAATTAAAGATGATTGCTGACCAACTTGCTAATGTTGGCGCCCCCCGTTTCGAATCAGAGGTTGGTTCTCCAACTTGTGGCCGGACTCAACGAGACATACGGTGGTATTGCAACTCTAATTCAGCAGAGTGATCCACTTCCACTGTTCTCCAAGGCTCGTTCTATGCTTACTCTTGAAGAAACGAGCCTCGCCAAACGGGCCGCCCGCACCTCCACCGAGACCGCTCTTGTCACGGGTCCACCTTCCTTGGACGGATCCACGCAACAAACTCCTCCTCCATCTCGTGACAACCGTGCTCCACGTGCGAGGGGTCGGGGTCGCGGCTATCGCGGTCGAGGCGGGCGCAACACGGGCCGCGGGGGTGCACCATACGCCTCCTCTCCTATTTGGCAATGGCCCTATCCGCCCTACCCCTCCTACGGGCAAGCTTGGACAGCCCCGCCTTCACCGTATCTGACCGCACCGCACGCACCAGCATCGCGCAACCCCGACATCCTTGGCCCGCGGCCTGCCCAGTCCTACTATTCGGCCACCGCTCTGTCTCCCTCTCTTTGGCATGCTCGCCTCGGTCATCCGGGAACAACCATCCTTAATTGCTTACGGCGTACAGATTCCATCTCTTGTCCTAAAGAGTCCACGTCCTTATGTCCCTCTTGTCCTCTTGGCAAGCATATTAGACTACATTTTATTTCCTCGCTTTCTATTACGTATTTTCCTTTTGATATTGTGCACAGTGACTTATGGTCATCACCTGTTTTGAGTTCTTCTGGGCATTGGTTTTATGTGCTATTTTTGGACAATTATTCTGATTTTTTGTGGACATTTCCCCTTTCCCATAAATCCCAAGTTTTTCCTACCTTTACTTTATTTAGTAACTTTGTCAAAACTCAATTTGAACGCAATATAAAAACGATTCAATGTGACAATGGTACTGAATTTAACAACAAATTATTTCACAATTTTTGTGCGAATCATGGCATGCAATTTCGATTTTCTTGTCCTTACACATCTTCACAAAATGGAAAATCCGAAAGAAAAATAAGAACAATAAATAACATGGTTCGCACTCTTCTTGCTCATGCATCCGTCCCTCCCTCTTTTTGGCACCATGCACTTCAAATGGCAACATATTTACTCAACATACTACCATCTAAACGCTTGGGGTAATAAAACGCCTTTACAACTCTTATATCAAAAACATCCATCTTATGCACACATTCGCGTTTTTGGGTGTTTATGTTATCCGCTCATCCCTTCCCCCCTCATAAATAAACTACAACCTCGCTCCACTCCTTGTGTCTTCCTAGGTTTTCCATCAAACCACATGGGTTACAAGTGCTATGACATCTCGAGTCAGAAAATAATCGTGTGCCGTCATGTCCTCTTTAATGAAGGTAAATTTCCGTTCTCGACACTCAATAACCCCTCCCCTAGTTCTTATAACTTTCTCGATTGTGATTTATCACCACTAATCACTTCTCATATCCTTACTCCACCTCACGGCCCCATGACTGCCCAACCCGACCCCCACGGTCCCCACGGCCCCCTAAACACTCCACCCGCCCCGGCCTCTCCAACCCACCATCCCAATACCGAACCCCCTCCACCTATATCGACCGCCGCCCCGGCTACCCGCCCACCACCACCCCCGACTCCCTCTCATCCCATGACCACACGCAGTCAACGTGGTATTTTTAAACCAAAACAACCACTCAACTTATCAGCCACCCTCTCCCCTTCCCCTATTCCTCGAAACCCTGTAGCCGCTTTATCTGACCCGGATTGGAAATTGGCTATGGCTGACGAGTTTGATGCTCTTATTAAAAATAAGACGTGGGAGTTAGTACCTCGTCCTAGGGATGTTAATGTGATTCGTTCTTTGTGGATTTTTCGTCATAAATTTAACTCTGATGGTTCCTTTGAGCGGTACAAGGCTCGTCTTTGTGGTGATGGCAGGTCTCAACAGGTTGGAGTGGATTGTGCTGATACTTTCAGTCCCGTGGTCAAACCCGCTACTATACGGACTGTTCTTAGCATTGCCGTGTCCAAATCATGGTCCATTCATCAGTTGGATGTGAAGAATACTTTTCTTCATGGTTATCTTCACGAGACAGTATATATGCATCAGCCCCTCGGCTTTCGGGATTCCTCCCGCCCTGATCACGTCTGTCTCTTGAAGAAATCTCTTTATGGCTTGAAGCAAGCCCCTCGTGCATGGTACCAGCGGTTTACTGATTATGTTCGCACTTTGGGTTTCTTCCACAGCACCTCCGACCACTCTCTATTTATTTATCGGCGAGGTAACGACATTGCATATCTTCTTTTGTATGTTGATGATATTCTCCTTATCACCTCCACTACTGCCTTGCACCATTCTATTATGGCCTCTCTCGGCTCGGAGTTTGCTATGAAGGATTTAGGTCCTTTAAGTTTTTTCTTGGGCATTTCTATCACTCGAGATTCTACGGGATTATTTCTCTCTCAGACGAAGTACTCTATGGATATCCTTGACCGCGCTGGCATGTCTTCTTGCAAGCCATCTCTCACTCCCGTTGATACTAAGTCCAAGCTTGGTGCAGCCCTCGACAGTGTCCCTTGCTCAGATCCGGCCCTTTTCCGCTCTCTTGCGGGTGCTCTTCAGTATTTGACGTTTACCCGACCGGATATATCTTATGTTGTGCAGCAAATCTGTCTCTATATGCACGATCCTCGGGAAGCTCACATGCAAGCACTGAAACGTGTCTTGCGCTATATTCAGGGGACACTTGCTCTCGGTCTCTACATTCGGCCGACCTCTCTCTCTACACTTAAAGCCTTCACCGATGCTGATTGGGGGGGCTGCCCCGACACACGTCATTCCACGTCGGGTTATTGTGTATATCTTGGTGATAACCTTCTTTCTTGGTCAGCCAAACAACAACCTACTCTTTCCCGCTCTAGTGCTGAAGCTGAATACCGTGGCGTTGCCAATGTTGTGTCGGAATCCTGTTGGCTTCGCAACTTGCTTTTGGAGCTTCATTTTCCGGTTTCCCGTGCCACTCTTGTCTATTGTGATAATGTTAGTGATGTTTATCTTTCGGGGAATCCAGTTCAGCATCAACGCACCAAGCATATTGAGATGGATATTCACTTTGTGCGAGAAAAGGTGTCTCGCGGTGACGTTCGAGTCCTTCACGTGCCTTCTCGTTATCAAATTGCTGATATTTTCACTAAGGGCCTCCCTCGTATTCTCTTTGATGATTTTCGAGACAGCCTCAACGTTCGTCCTCCTCCCGTTGCGACTGCGGGGGTGTATTAGACTAGATATTGCCTAGAATAGATATTGTGTATATCTTTTGTATATTTGGTAATTATCTTGATAGGTAGTTTACTTAGTCATCAAGAATACTCTTGTATATATATGACATGATTATTAATGAGAAGGCAAGGCCAATATTATAATCTTACATATTTGCCTCACATGCAACTTCGATTACATTTATTCGTAAAATTGGTCTCCTCACACGAGATTTTTTACTACATTAAACTTGAACACTAGCCTCAGTACTAGCCTCGCCCTTAGGTGACATGGTCATAACAGACATCTTAAAAGATTCTTAGACCAAAGTCCCTTTCCTCCAAAGGTTCTACCCTTAGACATGATAACCTTGTCTGACTCAAAGACAAGTGTGAACCCTTTCTAGTTCAACATTGTACCACATATTAGATTCGTGTGAATCTCTGAAGTACCTCGTTCAGGGTCACCCCTTTCCCCGAGGTCCTCTTTAGTACAACCGTTCCCCTGTCTTCAACTTTTGAGATTGCTGAGTTTCCCAAGAAACACTGCTTGTTCTCCACAAGTTGATAGGTTGTGAACATCCACTTGTTCGTGCATATGTGGTCGAGCAACCCCAATGTCTACCTACCATTTGTTCGGGTGGTTGTTTTAATTTTCAGCCGCCATAACTAATTAAATAATTCACACAATTATTTTTATTAGTATCGCTGAGAATTCTCAACCGAACAATTTATACAGATATTCCCAGGCCAGTGGAGGTGCAAAACCTCTTTAAAGTCCACCTTTCTGCGACAGAATATTAGGTTCCCAGGCCAGTGGAGGGACAAGTCCGCTTACACTCCACCTTTCTGCGACAGAACCGTCTGTATAAATATTCTCACTTAGAATATCTTCAAATAATTCACAAGTCTCAATACTTATAATTATTCTCACTTTGATTTCTCTTTGAATAATTCACAAGTCTCAATACTTAGAATTAACCTCTTTTTTTTTCTCTTCAAATAATTCACAAGTCTCAATATTTAGAATTATCTCATTTTGAATTTCCTTCGAATAATTCATAAGTCTCAGTACTTAGAATTATTTCGAAATTCTTTTAGGTTTCTCTAGTTGAGAATATGACATAGTGGTTCTCAAAACCGGTACTACAGTCTCAATACCATTAGCACTTTGATTTAGCGTGACAACCTCAACGTCGCCATCTATTGGGAAGGTATCAATGCTTGCGACATTGTTGTTAATGCTATCATCCACCATATCTCTAAATAATTCACAAGTCTCGCACTTAGAATTATTTATAGTCTTCATATGGCACACTTGCAATTTTTATATATTTTCACATATCTCAATTGCAATTATTTTACTAATCACATAACCATGCTCAACATATAACACACATTTAAGTTTCATCTACTCAGAATATAAATGTAAATATATAGCATGGATATTTTAACATATAACTCAAATAATAAACTGTCGCCCGTCAATTTAATTACACAATAACGCATGCAATTAATAAGAATAATAGCCTGGTCAAACGGTTAGGAGTAACGATCAAATCACATAGGTCCTGGGTTCGTTTCCAGGTGGAAACGTTTTGCTAATACTCAGCAGATTAATTTCAGCAAAATTAATAACATGATATTAATATGTAACCGCACAATTAATCACCAAGAGTTTGTAACACCTAAACGGTTAAGATCGCAGCTGGCAATGGAAGGGTCTCGGGTTCGAATCTCTCAGCACTTGTATTAATTGTTTTTCAATTAATTCACATAATAGCATTGAATAAATATATAACGGAGCAATTAATTTACAATAATTAATCTAGCCTAATGGTAACGGACAGGCATGCATGGAACTTGAGGTACAAGGTTCGAATCTTGACAACAGCACATCGCAATTTTATATTTTTGAAAACCTTTTTAGAAACCGAGAACAGAAACACATAACACTCTGCAGCAGATCACAATCTACGTGAAAATATGATTGTAAATAAATTGCAACCAAACACTTTTGAAAAACAGAATAAGCCTGCAGCTACTAGAAAGATGACATTATATAAAAGTAGACAAATTTACTAAACATAATCATGAACCTTAAAACATGTAAGCTAATTCCTGAAAACTAATAAACAATATCAGAGTAGCAGATTAATAGATACAACGTAAATTACATAAACATATTCTGGAAATACTTGAACAAAATCACATATACGTACAACACATAATACGTAGATAGAAAGAATTAATCTTAAGATTGTTGGTACGTGCTGCACATAAACATGTGAATTTATAAATATAAACATACACATAAACATGATTATATTTCTAGAATCATAACAACATAAAATTAAACAATAACGTATATGTAATTAAAGAGATAATAGACAATAAGATAAAATTTGACCTTTCAGCAACTGTAGAAAAATCCTTGGAGTGGATTAGACGAGTCAGAAAAATCCCGTTGAAGCATAGGACGAGTCTAAGGCTTAGCCCTCTCCCCTTAAGATCAATTTTCTCGGCTACCCTTCAAGCCCTCCGTGGGAAACGACCTCCCAAGGTACAACGTCCTCACACAATAAGGTAGTAAGTGAAGGACAATACTACCTTCCCAAATCGGACTCGGATAGTATTTGCAGAACTCAGAAAAAGAAAATGTTCATGCTATGAGTATGCTGAAAATGGTTTTGATTTTGGATATTGGATGCCTTTTTCACAAGACTAGAGGCATCTATTTATAGTTGAGAAAACATGAAACCACCACAATACATTAAAGGGAAATATTTATTCTTGCCATTGAAGACATTTGATTTTATTCAAATGCTTTTGACCACCATAAGTGTGTGATATAATATTCCAATAAATTTAAATATTAACTCTTTAATATTATTTAATAAAATAAATAATATCTCATTTGCTTCTCATTAAGCAATTTTATTCACACTTATATATTTGGACTCAATTCCAAATATTTCCAACAAAAATGATATATGCCGGGCTTCCGACGAAAGAAGCTCCAATTCTAAACTTAAGGGGAAGGAGAAAGCCCAATAATCAAATTGTGGAATTTTAAAGGGAAAAAATGAAGGTGAAACATTGACATTAATTATCCTAACTCAGATGTTAATATACTATGAATATCGTTAAATAAATTTATAGTGACATCTATCTTCCTATTAGTATCACTAATTAGTTTCAATGTATTGCCACTAATGTACTAACTTTTAATGACACCTTTTAAAAATGGCATGATACAAATTAATAGTGACATCGTCAATATCATGTCAGTAATTAGGGTAAATTATTGTCACTAATGTGCTGATTATTCGTGGCATTTTAATAATGACGCTATATAAATGTACACTCAAAGTATAATAATAATAATATCACTAATTACTGTAAGATAATGTCACTAATGTATCACCTATAGTGGCAATTTTTCAAATGCCATTAATTTAATTTATTGTGACATTTGATAACAAATGTCACTAGCACAGTGTCACTATAAGTCATTTTTGTTGTAGCCGGCCAGTTGAAGGCAGATCGTGAGACTGCTCAGGAGGTCCACAATGGGATATTGCAAGCCGAGCGGGACAAGTCGTGGGACTTGGAGCGCCGTTTGGTGTTAGAAAAGGCCCGAGTGTTGGGTCTGGAGAAAAGGTTGGGGGAGTTGAGGGATCAGATTCGCTCCTCCGATGACCAGTTGCTGCGCGTCGCGAGGGAAATGGACGCGGTTAACCAAAGGGTGTTGGAGGTGACTCGCGCCCATGGAGTAGTTTTGGTGGTGGCCCAAGTCCAGGCAGTTTTGGACATTGAGGGCCCGTCTGTTCTTCGTGAGTTTTTATAACACGAGATGCGTGACTTAGTCCGCATCGGATATCGACTGTGCCGGGATGCCGTGCAAGCTTTGCCAGAGTTTCCTTCGGGCCTAGCTATTCCCAGGCTCAACATTCGCCAAGTGTTTCCAGAGGCTTCTCCGACGGAGGGTCCGACCGTGTCCCTGGACGATCCTCTTACTCTGTCTGCGGAGCAGCGCCGTCGCATTATCAGGGAAGGAAAGCATCTTATGGGGGGCGCTTAGTTTGTATAAGGGTTATTTTGATGGTATAAGGGCCTTTGTGTAGGATATGATCTGATATACCTATGGTGTGTAAGTTTGCTGTTTATAGTAGATGGCCCTTCGGGGTTAGGTTGCTAAGATGACTTGTATATATGGTCATCATTTTGTCGGGCAACCATGTCTCCCTCTTTTTGTATCGGAACCATCTATATATAAACAACTTTTATTTACGTACAAACTGCTATATTACATTGAGCATAGTACTTTCTAAGGTTAAGTGAGTTCCAAGTGTTATGGAGTATTGCGCCCTCGGAGTTGGCAAGTAGATAAGTCGCAGGTCCGACGATTCCCGCTATCTTATAGGATCCTTCCCATCGGGGTCAAGCTTTCCTATGTTCTTGGAAGCTCCGACTCGTTTCAACACCAAGTCCCCAACTTGAAAGGTTCTAGGCTTTACCTTAGTGTTGTAGTATCGTGACATCCAGACCTTGTATTTTTCTGGTCCGGACGGTAGCCCCCATTCACTTTTCTTCGAGGAGATCAAGGGCAAGGGCCAAGTTGGAGTTGTTGCCAACTTCCTTGTATTCTTTAACCCGCCAGTTTTCTACCACCACTTCAGGCTCTACCCCAAGTTCCATTTTCTGGAAATCAAACTGCATTTCAAGCTCATGCTGACAAAAGCATATTTGGATTAAGTTCAGTTGGCCATCGTCGTCACCTTGCTAAAGACACCCTGAACTTTGTGCATTGGATCAAGTTGCTGATAAAGTTAAGAAGCAGAAAACTGAAAGAAAAACTAACTTCATTTCACTCGAGCAATCCAGTTACTTCCAACAATGGTAAAAAGAAAATGCAACATCACGCAGATCCAGTTACTTCTAACGAGGGTAAAAAGAAAATGGAACATCACACTATGAAAGGGGGAGTTCAATGTAGTTTCAGATTCTTAGTTACAACTATCTAGGGACACAGGGAGTTGAGGTACCATAGGCCCAGTTCCTTTTTTATGAGGGACTCAGTTTTTTTGTATGGGTATTCCCTAATCATATTTTATTTTATATAATAGGAATCAAATATTTGCCGGAGTTGGCCCCATGCAAATGTATATTGAACATCCTCTTTGGAATTCTTATAATATGCACGTTGTTTATGCATTTGGTTTTGTTCATTTATCCATTGCTACTTGCTCGGATGGATTGGCTTGTAACACAACAATGCTATTGTTATGCACATAGAACAGAAATTTCAAGTTCTTTTACGGTAATAGAATTCTTTTACTAAGCTAGTGTTAGGACCTGAGAGACATTCTAGCCTTACAGTTCTCTTCTTCAACGTCAAATCCAGAAGGGTAAACATTCGTTCCGCAATTAAAAGTTATCAAAAAAGAAAGTACAACTAAAGGTTAAACAAATGGTTTAATAAAAAATTTATTCATAAAAAAATTTATTTTATGGATTCATCTTGATGTGTTTATTATTTTTAACAATAAGTCTCATTACTACATGTCAATTGAAGTAATAAATTAGCACAACATTAGTAATTAACATATTAAAATAGCCAATTCGATGTGATTAGGCGAGTTATGAACGAATAACCTATTTTATGTTCTACAACTAATCATCATATATACCATGTTGTTTTAGATGTAATTTGTGATTTTGTGATAAAATCCCCTTTAATTAACTTAGTAGTATCTATTTTATCAATTTAATAAACAACGCACCTTAAATAAACAAACGAAAGTCAAAAAACGTCGAATGAAGGTTATTCGTAACCGCTGGGCGGTCACGAAAGAGGAATCATTCGTGACCGTTAGGCGGTCGCCGAAGACTCCGCGACAGCTGGGCGGTCGCCGATGCCTCCCTGTCATCCCCGACCGCTGGGCGGTCGCGAATGAGGTGTATCTGTGACTGCGCGGCGGTCACGAATTGTAGGGAGGCATCCGCGACCGCCCAACAGTCGCAGAATCCTCCGTGACCGTTGAGCGGTCACAAAAGACCCCTATGTCGTGACCGCCCAGTTTCGTGACCGCCCAGCGGTCGCGAACTCTTTCATGACCGCCGAGCAGTCGCGACATGCTTCGTGACCGCCCGGCGGTCACGAATAATATTTATAAAAAAATTGATTTTATGGATTCATCTTGATGTGTTTATTATTTTTAACAATAAGTCTCATTACTACATGTCAATTGAAGTATTAAATTAGTACAACATTAGTAATTAACATATTAAAAAAGCCAATTCGATGTGATTAGGCGAGTTATGAACGAATAACCTATTTTATGCTCTACAACTAATCATCATATATACCATGTTGTTTTAGATGTAATGTGTGATTTTGTAATAAAATCCCCTTTAATTTACTTAGTAGTATATATTTTATCAATTTAATAAACAACGCACCTTAAATAAACAAACGAAAATCAAAAAAACGTCGAATGAAGGTTATTCGTAACCGCTGGGCGGTCACGAAAGACCCCTCATTCGTGACCGATGGGCGGTCACGAAACAGGTTCGTGACCGCCTAGCGGGCGCGAACTCTTTCGCGACCGCCCAATGGTCGTGACATGCTTCGTGACCGCCAAGCGGTCGCGACATGCTTCGTGACCGTTGGGCGGTCACAAAAGAGGGGTCATTCGTGACCGCCCGGCGGTCAGGAATATTTTCATAAAAAAAATGATTTTATGGATTCATCTTGAAGTGTTTATAATTTTTAACAATAAGTCTCATTACTACATGTGAATTGAAGTAATAAATTAGTACAACATTAGTAATTAATATATTAAAATTACGAATTCGATGTGATTAGGCGAGTTATGAACGAATAACCTATTTTATGTTCTACAACTAATCATCATATACACCATGTTGTTTTAGATGTAATGTGTGATTTTGTGATAAAACCCCCTTTAATTTACTTAGTAGTAACTATTTTATCAATTTAACAAACACACACCTTAAATAAACAAACGAAAATCAAAAAACGTCGAATGAAGGTTATTCGTGACCGCTCGGCGATCACGAAAGACCCCTCATTCGTGACCGCTAGGCAGTCGCCGAAGACTCCGCGACCGCTGGGCGGTCGCAGATGCCTCCCTGTCATCCGCGACCGCTGTGCGGTCGCGAATGAGGTGTATCCGTGACCGCCCGGCGTTCGCGGATGGCAGGGAGGCATCCGCGACCGCCCAGCAATCGCAGAATCCTCTGTGACCGTTGATCGGTCACAAAAGGCCCCTATGTCGTGACCGCTGGACGGTCACAAAACAGGTTCGTGACCGCCGAGCGGTCGCGAACTCTTTCATGACCGCCGAGCGGTCGCGACATGCTACGTGACCATTGGCGGTCACGAAAGAGGGGTCATTCGTGACCGATGGGCGGTCACGGAAGAGAGGTCATTCGTGACCGCCCGGCGGTCACGAATAATATTCATAAAAAAATTTATTTTATGGATTCATCTTGATGTGTTTATTATTTTTAACAATAAGTCTCATTACTACATGTCAATTGAAGTAATAAATTAGCACAACATTAGTAATTAACATATTAAAATAGCCAATTCGATGTGATTAGGCGAGTTATGAACGAATAACCTATTTTATGTTCTACAACTAATCATCATATACACCATGTTGTTTTAGATGTAATGTGTGATTTTGTGATAAAACCCCCTTTAATTTACTTAGTAGTAACTATTTTATCAATTTAACAAACACACACCTTAAATAAACAAACGAAAATCAAAAAACGTCGAATGAAGGTTATTCGTGACCGCTCGGCGATCACGAAAGACCCCTCATTCGTGACCGCTAGGCAGTCGCCGAAGACTCCGCGACCGCTGGGCGGTCGCAGATGCCTCCCTGTCATCCGCGACCGCTGTGCGGTCGCGAATGAGGTGTATCCGTGACCGCCCGGCGTTCGCGGATGGCAGGGAGGCATCCGCGACCGCCCAGCAATCGCAGAATCCTCTGTGACCGTTGATCGGTCACAAAAGGCCCCTATGTCGTGACCGCTGGACGGTCACAAAACAGGTTCGTGACCGCCGAGCGGTCGCGAACTCTTTCATGACCGCCGAGCGGTCGCGACATGCTACGTGACCATTGGCGGTCACGAAAGAGGGGTCATTCGTGACCGATGGGCGGTCACGGAAGAGAGGTCATTCGTGACCGCCCGGCGGTCACGAATAATATTCATAAAAAAATTTATTTTATGGATTCATCTTGATGTGTTTATTATTTTTAACAATAAGTCTCATTACTACATGTCAATTGAAGTAATAAATTAGCACAACATTAGTAATTAACATATTAAAATAGCCAATTCGATGTGATTAGGCGAGTTATGAACGAATAACCTATTTTATGTTCTACAACTAATCATCATATATACCATGTTGTTTTAGATGTAATTTGTGATTTTGTGATAAAATCCCCTTTAATTAACTTAGTAGTATCTATTTTATCAATTTAATAAACAACGCACCTTAAATAAACAAACGAAAGTCAAAAAACGTCGAATGAAGGTTATTCGTAACCGCTGGGCGGTCACGAAAGAGGAATCATTTGTGACCGTTAGGCGGTCGCCGAAGACTCCGCGACAGCTGGGCGGTCGCCGATGCCTCCCTGTCATCCCCGACCGCTGGGCGGTCGCGAATGAGGTGTATCTGTGACTGCGCGGCGGTCACGGATTGTAGGGAGGCATCCGCGACCGCCCAGCAGTCGCATAATCCTCCGTGACCGTTGAGCGGTCACAAAAGACCCCTATGTCGTGACCGCCCAGCGGTCGCGAACTCTTTCATGACCGCCGAGCAGTCGCGACATGCTTCGTGACCGCTAGGCGGTCACGAAAGAGGGGTCATTCGTGACCGCCCGGCGGTCACGAATAATATTTATAAAAAAATTGATTTTATGGATTCATCTTGATGTGTTTATTATTTTTAACAATAAGTCTCATTACTACATGTCAATTGAAGTATTAAATTAGTACAACATTAGTAATTAACATATTAAAAAAGCCAATTCGATGTGATTAGGCGAGTTATGAACGAATAACCTATTTTATGCTCTACAACTAATCATTATATATACCATGTTGTTTTAGATGTAATGTGTGATTTTGTGATAAAATCCCCTTTAATTTACTTAGTAGTATATATTTTATCAATTTAATAAACAACGCACCTTAAATAAACAAACGAAAATCAAAAAACGTCGAATGAAGGTTATTCGTAACCGCTGGGCGGTCACGAAAGACCCCTCATTCGTGACCGATGGGCGGTCACGAAACAGGTTCGTGACCGCCTAGCGGGCGCGAACTCTTTCGCGACCGCCCAATGGTCGTGACATGCTTCGTGACCGCCAAGCGGTCGCGACATGCTTCGTGACCGTTGGGCGGTCACAAAAGAGGGGTCATTCGTGACCGCCCGGCGGTCACGAATAATATTCATAAAAAAAATGATTTTATGGATTCATCTTGAAGTGTTTATAATTTTTAACAATAAGTCTCATTACTACATGTGAATCGAAGTAATAAATTAGTACAACATTAGTAATTAATATATTAAAATTACGAATTCGATGTGATTAGACGAGTTATGAACGAATAACCTATTTTATGTTCTACAACTAATATTCATATACACCATGTTGTTTTAGATGTAATGTGTGATTTTGTGATAAAATCCCCTTTAATTTACTTAGTAGTAACTATTTTATCAATTTAACAAACACACACCTTAAATAAACAAACGAAAATCAAAAAACGTCGAATGAAGGTTATTCGTGACCGCTCGGCGATCACGAAAGACCCCTCATTCGTGACCGCTAGGCAGTCGCCGAAGACTCCGCGACCGCTGGGCGGTCGCAGATGCCTCCCTGTCATCCGCGACCGCTGTGCGGTCGCGAATGAGGTGTATCCGTGACCGCCCGGCGTTCGCGGATGGCAGGGAGGCATCCGCGACCGCCCAGCAGTCGCAGAATCCTCTGTGACCGTTGAGCGGTCACAAAAGACCCCTATGTCGTGACCGCTGGACGGTCACAAAACAGGTTCGTGACCGCCGAGCGGTCGCGAACTCTTTCATGACCGCCGAGCGGTCGCGACATGCTACGTGACCCTTGGCGGTCACGAAAGAGGGGTCATTCGTGACCGATGGGCGGTCACGGAAGAGGGGTCATTCGTGACCGCCCGGCGGTCACGAATAATATTCATAAAAAAATTTATTTTATGGATTCATCTTGATGTGTTTATTATTTTTAACAATAAGTCGCATTACTACATGTGAATTGAAGTAATAAATTTGTACAACATTAGTAATTAATATATTAAAATTACGAATTCGATGTGATTAGGCGAGTTATGAACGAATAACCTATTTTATGTTCTACAACTAATATTCATATGCACCATGTTGTTTTAGATGTAATGTGTGATTTTGTGATAAAATCCCCTTTAATTTACTTAGTAGTAACTATTTTATCAATTTAACAAACACACACCTTAAATAAACAAACGAAAATCAAAAAACGTCGAATGAAGGTTATTCGTGACCGCTCGGCGATCACGAAAGACCCCTCATTCGTGACCGCTAGGCAGTCGCCGAAGACTCCGCGACCGCTGGGCGGTCGCAGATGCCTCCCTGTCATCCGCGACCGCTGTGCGGTCGCGAATGAGGTGTATCCGTGACCGCCCGGCGTTCGCGGATGGCAGGGAGGCATCCGCGACCGCCCAGCAGTCACAGAATCCTCTGTGACCGTTGAGCGGTCACAAAAGACCCCTATGTCGTGACCGCTGGACGGTCACAAAACAGGTTCGTGACCGCCGAGCGGTCGCGAACTCTTTCATGACCGCCGAGCGGTCGCGACATGCTACGTGACCATTGGCGGTCACGAAAGAGGGGTCATTCGTGACCGATGGGCGGTCACGGAAGAGGGGTCATTCGTGACCGCCCGGCGGTCACGAATAATATTCATAAAAAAATTTATTTTATGGATTCATCTTGATGTGTTTATTATTTTTAACAATAAGTCTCATTACTACATGTCAATTGAAGTATTAAATTAGTACAACATTAGTAATTAACATATTAAAAAAGCCAATTCGATGTGATTAGGCGAGTTATGAACGAATAACCTATTTTATGCTCTACAACTAATCATCATATATACCATGTTGTTTTAGATGTAATGTGTGATTTTGTGATAAAATCCCCTTTAATTTACTTAGTAGTATATATTTTATTAATTTAATAAACAACGCACCTTAAATAAACAAACGAAAATCAAAAAACGTCGAATGAAGGTTATTCGTAACCGCTGGGCGGTCACGAAAGACCCCTCATTCGTGACCGATGGGCGGTCACGAAACAGGTTCGTGACCGCCTAGCGGGCGCGAACTCTTTCGCGACCGCCCAATGGTCGTGACATGCTTCGTGACCGCTGGGCGGTCACGGAAGAGGGGTCTTTCGTGACCGCCAAGCGGTCGCGACATGCTTCGTGACCGCTGGGCGGTCACAAAAGAGGGGTCATTCTTGACCGCCCGGCGGTCACGAATAATATTCATAAAAAAAATGATTTTATGGATTCATCTTGAAGTGTTTATAATTTTTAACAATAAGTCTCATTACTACATGTGAATTGAAGTAATAAATTAGTACAACATTAGTAATTAATATATTAAAATTACGAATTCGATGTGATTAGGCGAGTTATGAACGAATAACCTATTTTATGTTCTACAACTAATATTCATATACACCATGTTGTTTTAGATGTAATGTGTGATTTTGTGATAAAATCCCCTTTAATTTACTTAGTAGTAACTATTTTATCAATTTAACAAACACACACCTTAAATAAACAAACGAAAATCAAAAAACGTCGAATGAAGGTTATTCGTGACCGCTCGGCGATCACGAAAGACCCCTCATTCGTGACCGCTAGGCAGTCGCCGAAGACTCCGCGACCGCTGGGCGGTCGCAGATGCCTCCCTGTCATCCGCGACCGCTGTGCGGTCGCGAATGAGGTGTATCCGTGACCGCCCGGCGTTCGCGGATGGCAGGGAGGCATCCGCGACCGCCCAGCAGTCGCAGAATCCTCTGTGACCGTTGAGCGGTCACAAAAGACCCCTATGTCGTGACCGCTGGACGGTCACAAAACAGGTTCGTGACCGCCGAGCGGTCGCGAACTCTTTCATGACCGCCGAGCGGTCGCGACATGCTACGTGACCATTGGCGGTCACGAAAGAGGGGTCATTCGTGACCGATGGGCGGTCACGGAAGAGGGGTCATTCGTGACCGCCCGGCGGTCACGAATAATATTCATAAAAAAATTTATTTTATGGATTCATCTTGATGTGTTTATTATTTTTAACAATAAGTCTCATTACTACATGTGAATTGAAGTAATAAATTTGTACAACATTAGTAATTAATATATTAAAATTACGAATTCGATGTGATTAGGCGAGTTATGAACGAATAACCTATTTTATGTTCTACAACTAATATTCATATACACCATGTTGTTTTAGATGTAATGTGTGATTTTGTGATAAAATCCCCTTTAATTTACTTAGTAGTAACTATTTTATCAATTTAACAAACACACACCTTAAATAAACAAACGAAAATGAAAAAACGTCGAATGAAGGTTATTCGTGACCGCTCGGCGATCACGAAAGACCCCTCATTCGTGACCGCTAGGCAGTCGCCGAAGACTCCGCGACCGCTGGGCGGTCGCAGATGCCTCCCTGTCATCCGCGACCGCTGTGCGGTCGCGAATGAGGTGTATCCGTGACCGCCCGGCGTTCGCGGATGGCAGGGAGGCATCCGCGACCGCCCAGCAGTCGCAGAATCCTCTGTGACCGTTGAGCGGTCTCAAAAGACCCCTATGTCGTGACCGCTGGACGGTCACAAAACAGGTTCGTGACCGCCGAGCGGTCGCGAACTCTTTCATGACCGCCGAGCGGTCGCGACATGCTACGTGACCATTGGCGGTCACGAAAGAGGGGTCATTCGTGACCGATGGGCGGTCACGGAAGAGGGGTCATTCGTGACCGCCCGGCGGTCACGAATAATATTCATAAAAAAATTTATTTTATGGATTCATCTTGATGTGTTTATTATTTTTAACAATAAGTCTCATTACTACATGTCAATTGAAGTATTAAATTAGTACAACATTATTAATTAACATATTAAAAAAGCCAATTCGATGTGATTAGGCGAGTTATGAACGAATAACCTATTTTATGCTCTACAACTAATCATCATATATACCATGTTGTTTTAGATGTAATGTGTGATTTTGTGATAAAATCCCCTTTAATTTACTTAGTAGTATATATTTTATTAATTTAATAAACAACGCACCTTAAATAAACAAACGAAAATCAAAAAACGTCGAATGAAGGTTATTCGTAACCGCTGGGCGGTCACGAAAGACCCCTCATTCGTGACCGATGGGCGGTCACGAAACAGGTTCGTGACCGCCTAGCGGGCGCGAACTCTTTCGCGACCGCCCAATGGTCGTGACATGCTTCGTGACCGCTGGGCGGTCACGGAAGAGGGGTCTTTCGTGACCGCCAAGCGGTCGCGACATGCTTCGTGACCGCTGGGCGGTCACAAAAGAGGGGTCATTCTTGACCGCCCGGCGGTCACGAATAATATTCATAAAAAAAATGATTTTATGGATTCATCTTGAAGTGTTTATAATTTTTAACAATAAGTCTCATTACTACATGTGAATTGAAGTAATAAATTAGTACAACATTAGTAATTAATATATTAAAATTACGAATTCGATGTGATTAGGCGAGTTATGAACGAATAACCTATTTTATGTTCTACAACTAATATTCATATACACCATGTTGTTTTAGATGTAATGTGTGATTTTGTGATAAAATCCCCTTTAATTTACTTAGTAGTAACTATTTTATCAATTTAACAAACACACACCTTAAATAAACAAACGAAAATCAAAAAACGTCGAATGAAGGTTATTCGTGACCGCTCGGCGATCACGAAAGACCCCTCATTCGTGACCGCTAGGCAGTCGCCGAAGACTCCGCGACCGCTGGGCGGTCGCAGATGCCTCCCTGTCATCCGCGACCGCTGTGCGGTCGCGAATGAGGTGTATCCGTGACCGCCCGGCGTTCGCGGATGGCAGGGAGGCATCCGCGACCGCCCAGCAGTCGCAGAATCCTCTGTGACCGTTGAGCGGTCACAAAAGACCCCTATGTCGTGACCGCTGGACGGTCACAAAACAGGTTCGTGACCGCCGAGCGGTCGCGAACTCTTTCATGACCGCCGAGCGGTCGCGACATGCTACGTGACCATTGGCGGTCACGAAAGAGGGGTCATTCGTGACCGATGGGCGGTCACGGAAGAGGGGTCATTCGTGACCGCCCGGCGGTCACGAATAATATTCATAAAAAAATTTATTTTATGGATTCATCTTGATGTGTTTATTATTTTTAACAATAAGTCTCATTACTACATGTGAATTGAAGTAATAAATTAGTACAACATTAGTAATTAATATATTAAAATTACGAATTCGATGTGATTAGGCGAGTTATGAACGAATAACCTATTTTATGTTCTACAACTAATATTCATATACACCATGTTGTTTTAGATGTAATGTGTGATTTTGTGATAAAATCCCCTTTAATTTACTTAGTAGTAACTATTTTATCAATTTAACAAACACACACCTTAAATAAACAAACGAAAATCAAAAAACGTCGAATGAAGGTTATTCGTGACCGCTCGGCGATCACGAAAGACCCCTCATTCGTGACCGCTAGGCAGTCGCCGAAGACTCCGCGACCGCTGGGCGGTCGCAGATGCCTCCCTGTCATCCGCGACCGCTGTGCGGTCGCGAATGAGGTGTATCCGTGACCGCCCGGCGTTCGCGGATGGCAGGGAGGCATCCGCGACCGCCCAGCAGTCGCAGAATCCTCTGTGACCGTTGAGCGGTCACAAAAGACCCCTATGTCGTGACCGCTGGACGGTCACAAAACAGGTTCGTGACCGCCGAGCGGTCGCGAACTCTTTCATGACCGCCGAGCGGTCGCGACATGCTACGTGACCATTGGCGGTCACGAAAGAGGGGTCATTCGTGACCGATGGGCGGTCACGGAAGAGGGGTCATTCGTGACCGCCCGGCGGTCACGAATAATATTCATAAAAAAATTTATTTTATGGATTCATCTTGATGTGTTTATTATTTTTAACAATAAGTCTCATTACTACATGTGAATTGAAGTAATAAATTAGTACAACATTAGTAATTAATATATTAAAATTACGAATTCGATGTGATTAGGCGAGTTATGAACGAATAACCTATTTTATGTTCTACAACTAATATTCATATACACCATTTTGTTTTAGATGTAATGTGTGATTTTGTGATAAAATCCCCTTTAATTTACTTAGTAGTAACTATTTTATCAATTTAACAAACACACACCTTAAATAAACAAACGAAAATCAAAAAACGTCGAATGAAGGTTATTCGTGACCGCTCGGCGATCACGAAAGACCCCTCATTCGTGACCGCTAGGCAGTCGCCGAAGACTCCGCGACCGCTGGGCGGTCGCAGATGCCTCCCTGTCATCCGCGACCGCTGTGCGGTCGCGAATGAGGTGTATCCGTGACCGCCCGGCGTTCGCGGATGGCAGGGAGGCATCCGCGACCGCCCAGCAGTCGCAGAATCCTCTGTGACCGTTGAGCGGTCACAAAAGACCCCTATGTCGTGACCGCTGGACGGTCACAAAACAGGTTCGTGACCGCCGAGCGGTCGCGAACTCTTTCATGACCGCCGAGCGGTCGCGACATGCTACGTGACCATTGGCGGTCACGAAAGAGGGGTCATTCGTGACCGATGGGCGGTCACGGAAGAGGGGTCATTCGTGACCGCCCGGCGGTCACGAATAATATTCATAAAAAAATTTATTTTATGGATTCATCTTGATGTGTTTATTATTTTTAACAATAAGTCTCATTACTACATGTGAATTGAAGTAATAAATTAGTACAACATTAGTAATTAATATATTAAAATTACGAATTCGATGTGATTAGGCGAGTTATGAACGAATAACCTATTTTATGTTCTACAACTAATCATCATATACACCATGTTGTTTTAGATGTAATGTGTGATTTTGTGATAAAATCCCCTTTAATTTACATAGTAGTAACTATTTTATCAGTTTAACAAACACACACCTTAAATAAACAAACGAAAATCAAAAAACGTCGAATGAAGGTTATTCGTGACCGCTCGGCGATCACGAAAGACCCCTCATTCGTGACCGCTAGGCAGTCGCCGAAGACTCCGCGACCGCTGGGCGGTCGCAGATGCCTCCCTGTCATCCGCGACCGCTGTGCGGTCGCGAATGAGGTGTATCCGTGACCGCCCGGCGTTCGCGGATGGCAGGGAGGCATCCGTGACCGCCCAGCAGTCGCAGAATCCTCTGTGACCGTTGAGCGGTCACAAAAGACCCCTATGTCGTGACCGCTGGACGGTCACAAAACAGGTTCGTGACCGCCGAGCGGTCGCGAACTCTTTCATGACCGCCGAGCGGTCGCGACATGCTACGTGACCATTGGCGGTCACGAAAGAGGGGTCATTCGTGACCGATGGGCGGTCACGGAAGAGGGGTCATTCGTGACCGCCCGGCGGTCACGAATAATATTCATAAAAAAATTTATTTTATGGATTCATCTTGATGTGTTTATTATTTTTAACAATAAGTCTCATTACTACATGTGAATTGAAGTAATAAATTAGTACAACATTAGTAATTAATATATTAAAATTACGAATTCGATGTGATTAGGCGAGTTATGAACGAATAACCTATTTTATGTTCTACAACTAATATTCATATACACCATGTTGTTTTAGATGTAATGTGTGATTTTGTGATAAAATCCCCTTTAATTTACTTAGTAGTAACTATTTTATCAATTTAACAAACACACACCTTAAATAAACAAACGAAAATCAAAAAACGTCGAATGAAGGTTATTCGTGACCGCTCGGCGATCACGAAAGACCCCTCATTCGTGACCGCTAGGCAGTCGCCGAAGACTCCACGACCGCTGGGCGGTCGCAGATGCCTCCCTGTCATCCGCGACCGCTGTGCGGTCGCGAATGAGGTGTATCCGTGACCGCCCGGCGTTCGCGGATGGTAGGGAGGCATCCGCGACCGCCCAGCAGTCGCAGAATCCTCTGTGACCGTTGAGCGGTCACAAAAGACCCCTATGTCGTGACCGCTGGACGGTCACAAAACAGGTTCGTGACCGCCGAGCGGTCGCGAACTCTTTCATGACCGCCGAGCGGTCGCGACATGCTACGTGACCATTGGCGGTCACGAAAGAGGGGTCATTCGTGACCGATGGGCGGTCACGGAAGAGGGGTCATTCGTGACCGCCCGGCGGTCACGAATAATATTCATAAAAAAATTTATTTTATGGATTCATCTTGATGTGTTTATTATTTTTAACAATAAGTCTCATTACTACATGTCAATTGAAGTATTAAATTAGTACAACATTAGTAATTAACATATTAAAAAAGCCAATTCGATGTGATTAGGCGAGTTATGAACGAATAACCTATTTTATGCTCTACAACTAATCATCATATATACCATGTTGTTTTAGATGTAATGTGTGATTTTGTGATAAAATCCCCTTTAATTTACTTAGTAGTATATATTTTATTAATTTAATAAACAACGCACCTTAAATAAACAAACGAAAATCAAAAAACGTCGAATGAAGGTTATTCGTAACCGCTGGGCGGTCACGAAAGACCCCTCATTCGTGACCGATGGGCGGTCACGAAACAGGTTCGTGACCGCCTAGCGGGCGCGAACTCTTTCGCGACCGCCCAATGGTCGTGACATGCTTCGTGACCGCTGGGCGGTCACGGAAGAGGGGTCTTTCGTAACCGCCAAGCGGTCGCGACATGCTTCGTGACCGCTGGGCGGTCACAAAAGAGGGGTCATTCGTGACCGCCCGGCGGTCACGAATAATATTCATAAAAAAAATGATTTTATGGATTCATCTTGAAGTGTTTATAATTTTTAACAATAAGTCTCATTACTACATGTGAATTGAAGTAATAAATTAGTACAACATTAGTAATTAATATATTAAAATTACGAATTCGATGTGATTAGGCGAGTTATGAACGAATAACCTATTTTATGTTCTACAACTAATCATCATATACACCATGTTGTTTTAGATGTAATGTGTGATTTTGTGATAAAATCCCCTTTAATTTACATAGTAGTAACTATTTTATCAGTTTAACAAACACACACCTTAAATAAACAAACGAAAATCAAAAAACGTCGAATGAAGGTTATTCGTGACCGCTCGGCGATCACGAAAGACCCCTCATTCGTGACCGCTAGGCAGTCGCCGAAGACTCCGCGACCGCTGGGCGGTCGCAGATGCCTCCCTGTCATCCGCGACCGCTGTGCGGTCGCGAATGAGGTGTATCCGTGACCGCCCGGCGTTCGCGGATGGCAGGGAGGCATCCGTGACCGCCCAGCAGTCGCAGAATCCTCTGTGACCGTTGAGCGGTCACAAAAGACCCCTATGTCGTGACCGCTGGACGGTCACAAAACAGGTTCGTGACCGCCGAGCGGTCGCGAACTCTTTCATGACCGCCGAGCGGTCGCGACATGCTACGTGACCATTGGCGGTCACGAAAGAGGGGTCATTCGTGACCGATGGGCGGTCACGGAAGAGGGGTCATTCGTGACCGCCCGGCGGTCACGAATAATATTCATAAAAAAATTTATTTTATGGATTCATCTTGATGTGTTTATTATTTTTAACAATAAGTCTCATTACTACATGTGAATTGAAGTAATAAATTAGTACAACATTAGTAATTAATATATTAAAATTACGAATTCGATGTGATTAGGCGAGTTATGAACGAATAACCTATTTTATGTTCTACAACTAATATTCATATACACCATGTTGTTTTAGATGTAATGTGTGATTTTGTGATAAAATCCCCTTTAATTTACTTAGTAGTAACTATTTTATCAATTTAACAAACACACACCTTAAATAAACAAACGAAAATCAAAAAACGTCGAATGAAGGTTATTCGTGACCGCTCGGCGATCACGAAAGACCCCTCATTCGTGACCGCTAGGCAGTCGCCGAAGACTCCGCGACCGCTGGGCGGTCGCAGATGCCTCCCTGTCATCCGCGACCGCTGTGCGGTCGCGAATGAGGTGTATCCGTGACCGCCCGGCGTTCGCGGATGGCAGGGAGGCATCCGCGACCGCCCAGCAGTCGCAGAATCCTCTGTGACCGTTGAGCGGTCACAAAAGACCCCTATGTCGTGACCGCTGGACGGTCACAAAACAGGTTCGTGACCGCCGAGCGGTCGCGGACTCTTTCATGACCGCCGAGCGGTCGCGACATGCTACGTGACCATTGGCGGTCACGAAAGAGGGGTCATTCGTGACCGATGGGCGGTCACGGAAGAGGGGTCATTCGTGACCGCCCGGCGGTCACGAATAATATTCATAAAAAAATTTATTTTATGGATTCATCTTGATGTGTTTATTATTTTTAACAATAAGTCTCATTACTACATGTCAATTGAAGTATTAAATTAGTACAACATTAGTAATTAACATATTAAAAAAGCCAATTCGATGTGATTAGGCGAGTTATGAACGAATAACCTATTTTATGCTCTACAACTAATCATCATATATACCATGTTGTTTTAGATGTAATGTGTGATTTTGTGATAAAATCCCCTTTAATTTACTTAGTAGTATATATTTTATTAATTTAATAAACAACGCACCTTAAATAAACAAACGAAAATCAAAAAACGTCGAATGAAGGTTATTCGTAACCGCTGGGCGGTCACGAAAGACCCCTCATTCGTGACCGATGGGCGGTCACGAAACAGGTTCGTGACCGCCTAGCGGGCGCGAACTCTTTCGCGACCGCCCAATGGTCGTGACATGCTTCGTGACCGCTGGGCGGTCACGGAAGAGGGGTCTTTCGTGACGGCCAAGCGGTCGCGACATGCTTCGTGACCGCTGGGCGGTCACAAAAGAGGGGTCATTCGTGACCGCCCGGCGGTCACGAATAATATTCATAAAAAAAATGATTTTATGGATTCATCTTGAAGTGTTTATAATTTTTAACAATAAGTCTCATTACTACATGTGAATTGAAGTAATAAATTAGTACAACATTAGTAATTAATATATTAAAATTACGAATTCGATGTGATTAGGCGAGTTATGAACGAATAACCTATTTTATGTTCTACAACTAATCATCATATACACCATGTTGTTTTAGATGTAATGTGTGATTTTGTGATAAAATCCCCTTTAATTTACATAGTAGTAACTATTTTATCAATTTAACAAACACACACCTTAAATAAACAAACGAAAATCAAAAAACGTCGAATGAAGGTTATTCGTGACCGCTCGGCGATCACGAAAGACCCCTCATTCGTGACCGCTAGGCAGTCGCCGAAGACTCCGCGACCGCTGGGCGGTCGCAGATGCCTCCCTGTCATCCGCGACCGCTGTGCGGTCGCGAATGAAGTGTATCCGTGACCGCCCGGCGTTCGCGGATGGCAGGGAGGCATCCGCGACCGCCCAGCAGTCGCAGAATCCTCTGTGACCGTTGAGCGGTCACAAAAGACCCCTATGTCGTGACCGCTGGACGGTCACAAAACAGGTTCGTGACCGCCGAGCGGTCGCGAACTCTTTCATGACCGTCGAGCGGTCGCGACATGCTACGTGACCATTGGCGGTCACGAAAGAGGGGTCATTCGTGACCGATGGGCGGTCACGGAAGAGGGGTCATTCGTGACCGCCCGGCGGTCACGAATAATATTCATAAAAAAATTTATTTTATGGATTCATCTTGATGTGTTTATTATTTTTAACAATAAGTCTCATTACTACATGTGAATTGAAGTAATAAATTAGTACAACATTAGTAATTAATATATTAAAATTACGAATTCGATGTGATTAGGCGAGTTATGAACGAATAACCTATTTTATGTTCTACAACTAATATTCATATACACCATGTTGTTTTAGATGTAATGTGTGATTTTGTGATAAAATCCCCTTTAATTTACTTAGTAGTAACTATTTTATCAATTTAACAAACACACACCTTAAATAAACAAACGAAAATCAAAAAACGTCGAATGAAGGTTATTCGTGACCGCTCGGCGATCACGAAAGACCCCTCATTCGTGACCGCTAGGCAGTCGCCGAAGACTCCGCGACCGCTGGGCGGTCGCAGATGCCTCCCTGTCATCCGCGACCGCTGTGCGGTCGCGAATGAGGTGTATCCGTGACCGCCCGGCGTTCGCGGATGGCAGGGAGGCATCCGCGACCGCCCAGCAGTCGCAGAATCCTCTGTGACCGTTGAGCGGTCACAAAAGACCCCTATGTCGTGACCGCTGGACGGTCACAAAACAGGTTCGTGACCGCCGAGCGGTCGCGAACTCTTTCATGACCGCCGAGCGGTCGCGACATGCTACGTGACCATTGGCGGTCACGAAAGAGGGGTCATTCGTGACCGATGGGCGGTCACGGAAGAGGGGTCATTCGTGACCGCCCGGCGGTCACGAATAATATTCATAAAAAAATTTATTTTATGGATTCATCTTGATGTGTTTATTATTTTTAACAATAAGTCTCATTACTACATGTGAATTGAAGTAATAAATTAGTACAACATTAGTAATTAATATATTAAAATTACGAATTCGATGTGATTAGGCGAGTTATGAACGAATAACCTATTTTATGTTCTACAACTAATCATCATATACACCATGTTGTTTTAGATGTAATGTGTGATTTTGTGATAAAATCCCCTTTAATTTACATAGTAGTAACTATTTTATCAGTTTAACAAACACACACCTTAAATAAACAAACGAAAATCAAAAAACGTCGAATGAAGGTTATTCGTGACCGCTCGGCGATCACGAAAGACCCCTCATTCGTGACCGCTAGGCAGTCGCCGAAGACTCCGCGACCGCTGGGCGGTCGCAGATGCCTCCCTGTCATCCGCGACCGCTGTGCGGTCGCGAATGAGGTGTATCCGTGACCGCCCGGCGTTCGCGGATGGCAGGGAGGCATCCGTGACCGCCCAGCAGTCGCAGAATCCTCTGTGACCGTTGAGCGGTCACAAAAGACCCCTATGTCGTGACCGCTGGACGGTCACAAAACAGGTTCGTGACCGCCGAGCGGTCGCGAACTCTTTCATGACCGCCGAGCGGTCGCGACATGCTACGTGACCATTGGCGGTCACGAAAGAGGGGTCATTCGTGACCGATGGGCGGTCACGGAAGAGGGGTCATTCGTGACCGCCCGGCGGTCACGAATAATATTCATAAAAAAATTTATTTTATGGATTCATCTTGATGTGTTTATTATTTTTAACAATAAGTCTCATTACTACATGTGAATTGAAGTAATAAATTAGTACAACATTAGTAATTAATATATTAAAATTACGAATTCGATGTGATTAGGCGAGTTATGAACGAATAACCTATTTTATGTTCTACAACTAATATTCATATACACCATGTTGTTTTAGATGTAATGTGTGATTTTGTGATAAAATCCCCTTTAATTTACTTAGTAGTAACTATTTTATCAATTTAACAAACACACACCTTAAATAAACAAACGAAAATCAAAAAACGTCGAATGAAGGTTATTCGTGACCGCTCGGCGATCACGAAAGACCCCTCATTCGTGACCGCTAGGCAGTCGCCGAAGACTCCACGACCGCTGGGCGGTCGCAGATGCCTCCCTGTCATCCGCGACCGCTGTGCGGTCGCGAATGAGGTGTATCCGTGACCGCCCGGCGTTCGCGGATGGTAGGGAGGCATCCGCGACCGCCCAGCAGTCGCAGAATCCTCTGTGACCGTTGAGCGGTCACAAAAGACCCCTATGTCGTGACCGCTGGACGGTCACAAAACAGGTTCGTGACCGCCGAGCGGTCGCGAACTCTTTCATGACCGCCGAGCGGTCGCGACATGCTACGTGACCATTGGCGGTCACGAAAGAGGGGTCATTCGTGACCGATGGGCGGTCACGGAAGAGGGGTCATTCGTGACCGCCCGGCGGTCACGAATAATATTCATAAAAAAATTTATTTTATGGATTCATCTTGATGTGTTTATTATTTTTAACAATAAGTCTCATTACTACATGTCAATTGAAGTATTAAATTAGTACAACATTAGTAATTAACATATTAAAAAAGCCAATTCGATGTGATTAGGCGAGTTATGAACGAATAACCTATTTTATGCTCTACAACTAATCATCATATATACCATGTTGTTTTAGATGTAATGTGTGATTTTGTGATAAAATCCCCTTTAATTTACTTAGTAGTATATATTTTATTAATTTAATAAACAACGCACCTTAAATAAACAAACGAAAATCAAAAAACGTCGAATGAAGGTTATTCGTAACCGCTGGGCGGTCACGAAAGACCCCTCATTCGTGACCGATGGGCGGTCACGAAACAGGTTCGTGACCGCCTAGCGGGCGCGAACTCTTTCGCGACCGCCCAATGGTCGTGACATGCTTCGTGACCGCTGGGCGGTCACGGAAGAGGGGTCTTTCGTGACCGCCAAGCGGTCGCGACATGCTTCGTGACCGCTGGGCGGTCACAAAAGAGGGGTCATTCGTGACCGCCCGGCGGTCACAAATAATATTCATAAAAAAAATGATTTTATGGATTCATCTTGAAGTGTTTATAATTTTTAACAATAAGTCTCATTACTACATGTGAATTGAAGTAATAAATTAGTACAACATTAGTAATTAATATATTAAAATTACGAATTCGATGTGATTAGGCGAGTTATGAACGAATAACCTATTTTATGTTCTACAACTAATCATCATATACACCATGTTGTTTTAGATGTAATGTGTGATTTTGTGATAAAATCCCCTTTAATTTACATAGTAGTAACTATTTTATCAGTTTAACAAACACACACCTTAAATAAACAAACGAAAATCAAAAAACGTCGAATGAAGGTTATTCGTGACCGCTCGGCGATCACGAAAGACCCCTCATTCGTGACCGCTAGGCAGTCGCCGAAGACTCCGCGACCGCTGGGCGGTCGCAGATGCCTCCCTGTCATCCGCGACCGCTGTGCGGTCGCGAATGAGGTGTATCCGTGACCGCCCGGCGTTCGCGGATGGCAGGGAGGCATCCGTGACCGCCCAGCAGTCGCAGAATCCTCTGTGACCGTTGAGCGGTCACAAAAGACCCCTATGTCGTGACCGCTGGACGGTCACAAAACAGGTTCGTGACCGCCGAGCGGTCGCGAACTCTTTCATGACCGCCGAGCGGTCGCGACATGCTACGTGACCATTTGCGGTCACGAAAGAGGGGTCATTCGTGACCGATGGGCGGTCACGGAAGAGGGGTCATTCGTGACCGCCCGGCGGTCACGAATAATATTCATAAAAAAATTTATTTTATGGATTCATCTTGATGTGTTTATTATTTTTAACAATAAGTCTCATTACTACATGTGAATTGAAGTAATAAATTAGTACAACATTAGTAATTAATATATTAAAATTACGAATTCGATGTGATTAGGCGAGTTATGAACGAATAACCTATTTTATGTTCTACAACTAATCATCATATACACCATGTTGTTTTAGATGTAATGTGTGATTTTGTGATAAAATCCCCTTTAATTTACATAGTAGTAACTATTTTATCAGTTTAACAAACACACACCTTAAATAAACAAACGAAAATCAAAAAACGTCGAATGAAGGTTATTCGTGACCGCTCGGCGATCACGAAAGACCCCTCATTCGTGACCGCTAGGCAGTCGCCGAAGACTCCGCGACCGCTGGGCGGTCGCAGATGCCTCCCTGTCATCCGCGACCGCTGTGCGGTCGCGAATGAGGTGTATCCGTGACCGCCCGGCGTTCGCGGATGGCAGGGAGGCATCCGTGACCGCCCAGCAGTCGCAGAATCCTCTGTGACCGTTGAGCGGTCACAAAAGACCCCTATGTCATGACCGCTGGACGGTCACAAAACAGGTTCGTGACCGCCGAGCGGTTGCGAACTCTTTCATGACCGCCGAGCGGTCGCGACATGCTACGTGACCATTGGCGGTCACGAAAGAGGGGTCATTCGTGACCGATGGGCGGTCACGGAAGAGGGGTCATTCGTGACCGCCCGGCGGTCACGAATAATATTCATAAAAAAATTTATTTTATGGATTCATCTTGATGTGTTTATTATTTTTAACAATAAGTCTCATTACTACATGTGAATTGAAGTAATAAATTAGTACAACATTAGTAATTAATATATTAAAATTACGAATTCGATGTGATTAGGCGAGTTATGAACGAATAACCTATTTTATGTTCTACAACTAATATTCATATACACCATGTTGTTTTAGATGTAATGTGTGATTTTGTGATAAAATCCCCTTTAATTTACTTAGTAGTAACTATTTTATCAATTTAACAAACACACACCTTAAATAAACAAACGAAAATCAAAAAACGTCGAATGAAGGTTATTCGTGACCGCTCGGCGATCACGAAAGACCCCTCATTCGTGACCGCTAGGCAGTCGCCGAAGACTCCACGACCGCTGGGCGGTCGCAGATGCCTCCCTGTCATCCGCGACCGCTGTGCGGTCGCGAATGAGGTGTATCCGTGACCGCCCGGCGTTCGCGGATGGTAGGGAGGCATCCGCGACCGCCCAGCAGTCGCAGAATCCTCTGTGACCGTTGAGCGGTCACAAAAGACCCCTATGTCGTGACCGCTGGACGGTCACAAAACAGGTTCGTGACCGCCGAGCGGTCGCGAACTCTTTCATGACCGCCGAGCGGTCGCGACATGCTACGTGACCATTGGCGGTCACGAAAGAGGGGTCATTCGTGACCGATGGGCGGTCACGGAAGAGGGGTCATTCGTGACCGCCCGGCGGTCACGAATAATATTCATAAAAAAATTTATTTTATGGATTCATCTTGATGTGTTTATTATTTTTAACAATAAGTCTCATTACTACATGTCAATTGAAGTATTAAATTAGTACAACATTAGTAATTAACATATTAAAAAAGCCAATTCGATGTGATTAGGCGAGTTATGAACGAATAACCTATTTTATGCTCTACAACTAATCATCATATATACCATGTTGTTTTAGATGTAATGTGTGATTTTGTGATAAAATCCCCTTTAATTTACTTAGTAGTATATATTTTATTAATTTAATAAACAACGCACCTTAAATAAACAAACGAAAATCAAAAAACGTCGAATGAAGGTTATTCGTAACCGCTGGGCGGTCACGAAAGACCCCTCATTCGTGACCGATGGGCGGTCACGAAACAGGTTCGTGACCGCCTAGCGGGCGCGAACTCTTTCGCGACCGCCCAATGGTCGTGACATGCTTCGTGACCGCTGGGCGGTCACGGAAGAGGGGTCTTTCGTGACCGCCAAGCGGTCGCGACATGCTTCGTGACCGCTGGGCGGTCACAAAAGAGGGGTCATTCGTGACCGCCCGGCGGTCACAAATAATATTCATAAAAAAAATGATTTTATGGATTCATCTTGAAGTGTTTATAATTTTTAACAATAAGTCTCATTACTACATGTGAATTGAAGTAATAAATTAGTACAACATTAGTAATTAATATATTAAAATTACGAATTCGATGTGATTAGGCGAGTTATGAACGAATAACCTATTTTATGTTCTACAACTAATCATCATATACACCATGTTGTTTTAGATGTAATGTGTGATTTTGTGATAAAATCCCCTTTAATTTACATAGTAGTAACTATTTTATCAGTTTAACAAACACACACCTTAAATAAACAAACGAAAATCAAAAAACGTCGAATGAAGGTTATTCGTGACCGCTCGGCGATCACGAAAGACCCCTCATTCGTGACCGCTAGGCAGTCGCCGAAGACTCCGCGACCGCTGGGCGGTCGCAGATGCCTCCCTGTCATCCGCGACCGCTGTGCGGTCGCGAATGAAGTGTATCCGTGACCGCCCGGCGTTCGCGGATGGCAGGGAGGCATCCGCGACCGCCCAGCAGTCGCAGAATCCTCTGTGACCGTTGAGCGGTCACAAAAGACCCCTATGTCGTGACCGCTGGACGGTCACAAAACAGGTTCGTGACCGCCGAGCGGTCGCGAACTCTTTCATGACCGCCGAGCGGTCGCGACATGCTACGTGACCATTGGCGGTCACGAAAGAGGGGTCATTCGTGACCGATGGGCGGTCACGGAAGAGGGGTCATTCGTGACCGCCCGGCGGTCACGAATAATATTCATAAAAAAATTTATTTTATGGATTCATCTTGATGTGTTTATTATTTTTAACAATAAGTCTCATTACTACATGTGAATTGAAGTAATAAATTAGTACAACATTAGTAATTAATATATTAAAATTACGAATTCGATGTGATTAGGCGAGTTATGAACGAATAACCTATTTTATGTTCTACAACTAATATTCATATACACCATGTTGTTTTAGATGTAATGTGTGATTTTGTGATAAAATCCCCTTTAATTTACTTAGTAGTAACTATTTTATCAATTTAACAAACACACACCTTAAATAAACAAACGAAAATCAAAAAACGTCGAATGAAGGTTATTCGTGACCGCTCGGCGATCACGAAAGACCCCTCATTCGTGACCGCTAGGCAGTCGCCGAAGACTCCGCGACCGCTGGGCGGTCGCAGATGCCTCCCTGTCATCCGCGACCGCTGTGCGGTCGCGAATGAGGTGTATCCGTGACCGCCCGGCGTTCGCGGATGGCAGGGAGGCATCCGCGACCGCCCAGCAGTCGCAGAATCCTCTGTGACCGTTGAGCGGTCACAAAAGACCCCTATGTCGTGACCGCTGGACGGTCACAAAACAGGTTCGTGACCGCCGAGCGGTCGCGGACTCTTTCATGACCGCCGAGCGGTCGCGACATGCTACGTGACCATTGGCGGTCACGAAAGAGGGGTCATTCGTGACCGATGGGCGGTCACGGAAGAGGGGTCATTCGTGACCGCCCGGCGGTCACGAATAATATTCATAAAAAAATTTATTTTATGGATTCATCTTGATGTGTTTATTATTTTTAACAATAAGTCTCATTACTACATGTCAATTGAAGTATTAAATTAGTACAACATTAGTAATTAACATATTAAAAAAGCCAATTCGATGTGATTAGGCGAGTTATGAACGAATAACCTATTTTATGCTCTACAACTAATCATCATATATACCATGTTGTTTTAGATGTAATGTGTGATTTTGTGATAAAATCCCCTTTAATTTACTTAGTAGTATATATTTTATTAATTTAATAAACAACGCACCTTAAATAAACAAACGAAAATCAAAAAACGTCGAATGAAGGTTATTCGTAACCGCTGGGCGGTCACGAAAGACCCCTCATTCGTGACCGATGGGCGGTCACGAAACAGGTTCGTGACCGCCTAGCGGGCGCGAACTCTTTCGCGACCGCCCAATGGTCGTGACATGCTTCGTGACCGCTGGGCGGTCACGGAAGAGGGGTCTTTCGTGACGGCCAAGCGGTCGCGACATGCTTCGTGACCGCTGGGCGGTCACAAAAGAGGGGTCATTCGTGACCGCCCGGCGGTCACGAATAATATTCATAAAAAAAATGATTTTATGGATTCATCTTGAAGTGTTTATAATTTTTAACAATAAGTCTCATTACTACATGTGAATTGAAGTAATAAATTAGTACAACATTAGTAATTAATATATTAAAATTACGAATTCGATGTGATTAGGCGAGTTATGAACGAATAACCTATTTTATGTTCTACAACTAATCATCATATACACCATGTTGTTTTAGATGTAATGTGTGATTTTGTGATAAAATCCCCTTTAATTTACATAGTAGTAACTATTTTATCAATTTAACAAACACACACCTTAAATAAACAAACGAAAATCAAAAAACGTCGAATGAAGGTTATTCGTGACCGCTCGGCGATCACGAAAGACCCCTCATTCGTGACCGCTAGGCAGTCGCCGAAGACTCCGCGACCGCTGGGCGGTCGCAGATGCCTCCCTGTCATCCGCGACCGCTGTGCGGTCGCGAATGAGGTGTATCCGTGACCGCCCGGCGTTCGCGGATGGCAGGGAGGCATCCGCGACCGCCCAGCAGTCGCAGAATCCTCTGTGACCGTTGAGCGGTCACAAAAGACCCATATGTCGTGACCGCTGGACGGTCACAAAACAGGTTCGTGACCGCCGAGCGGTCGCGAACTCTTTCATGACCGCCGAGCGGTCGCGACATGCTACGTGACCATTGGCGGTCACGAAAGAGGGGTCATTCGTGACCGATGGGCGGTCACGGAAGAGGGGTCATTCGTGACCGCCCGGCGGTCACGAATAATATTCATAAAAAAATTTATTTTATGGATTCATCTTGATGTGTTTATTATTTTTAACAATAAGTCTCATTACTACATGTGAATTGAAGTAATAAATTAGTACAACATTAGTAATTAATATATTAAAATTACGAATTCGATGTGATTAGGCGAGTTATGAACGAATAACCTATTTTATGTTCTACAACTAATATTCATATACACCATGTTGTTTTAGATGTAATGTGTGATTTTGTGATAAAATCCCCTTTAATTTACTTAGTAGTAACTATTTTATCAATTTAACAAACACACACCTTAAATAAACAAACGAAAATCAAAAAACGTCGAATGAAGGTTATTCGTGACCGCTCGGCGATCACGAAAGACCCCTCATTCGTGACCGCTAGGCAGTCGCCGAAGACTCCGCGACCGCTGGGCGGTCGCAGATGCCTCCCTGTCATCCGCGACCGCTGTGCGGTCGCGAATGAGGTGTATCCGTGACCGCCCGGCGTTCGCGGATGGCAGGGAGGCATCCGCGACCGCCCAGCAGTCGCAGAATCCTCTGTGACCGTTGAGCGGTCACAAAAGACCCCTATGTCGTGACCGCTGGACGGTCACAAAACAGGTTCGTGACCGCCGAGCGGTCGCGGACTCTTTCATGACCGCCGAGCGGTCGCGACATGCTACGTGACCATTGGCGGTCACGAAAGAGGGGTCATTCGTGACCGATGGGCGGTCACGGAAGAGGGGTCATTCGTGACCGCCCGGCGGTCACGAATAATATTCATAAAAAAATTTATTTTATGGATTCATCTTGATGTGTTTATTATTTTTAACAATAAGTCTCATTACTACATGTCAATTGAAGTATTAAATTAGTACAACATTAGTAATTAACATATTAAAAAAGCCAATTCGATGTGATTAGGCGAGTTATGAACGAATAACCTATTTTATGCTCTACAACTAATCATCATATATACCATGTTGTTTTAGATGTAATGTGTGATTTTGTGATAAAATCCCCTTTAATTTACTTAGTAGTATATATTTTATTAATTTAATAAACAACGCACCTTAAATAAACAAACGAAAATCAAAAAACGTCGAATGAAGGTTATTCGTAACCGCTGGGCGGTCACGAAAGACCCCTCATTCGTGACCGATGGGCGGTCACGAAACAGGTTCGTGACCGCCTAGCGGGCGCGAACTCTTTCGCGACCGCCCAATGGTCGTGACATGCTTCGTGACCGCTGGGCGGTCACGGAAGAGGGGTCTTTCGTGACGGCCAAGCGGTCGCGACATGCTTCGTGACCGCTGGGCGGTCACAAAAGAGGGGTCATTCGTGACCGCCCGGCGGTCACGAATAATATTCATAAAAAAAATGATTTTATGGATTCATCTTGAAGTGTTTATAATTTTTAACAATAAGTCTCATTACTACATGTGAATTGAAGTAATAAATTAGTACAACATTAGTAATTAATATATTAAAATTACGAATTCGATGTGATTAGGCAAGTTATGAACGAATAACCTATTTTATGTTCTACAACTAATCATCATATACACCATGTTGTTTTAGATGTAATGTGTGATTTTGTGATAAAATCCCCTTTAATTTACATAGTAGTAACTATTTTATCAATTTAACAAACACACACCTTAAATAAACAAACGAAAATCAAAAAACGTCGAATGAAGGTTATTCGTGACCGCTCGGCGATCACGAAAGACCCCTCATTCGTGACCGCTAGGCAGTCGCCGAAGACTCCGCGACCGCTGGGCGGTCGCAGATGCCTCCCTGTCATCCGCGACCGCTGTGCGGTCGCGAATGAGGTGTATCCGTGACCGCCCGGCGTTCGCGGATGGCAGGGAGGCATCCGCGACCGCCCAGCAGTCGCAGAATCCTCTGTGACCGTTGAGCGGTCACAAAAGACCCATATGTCGTGACCGCTGGACGGTCACAAAACAGGTTCGTGACCGCCGAGCGGTCGCGAACTCTTTCATGACCGCCGAGCGGTCGCGACATGCTACGTGACCATTGGCGGTCACGAAAGAGGGGTCATTCGTGACCGATGGGCGGTCACGGAAGAGGGGTCATTCGTGACCGCCCGGCGGTCACGAATAATATTCATAAAAAAATTTATTTTATGGATTCATCTTGATGTGTTTATTATTTTTAACAATAAGTCTCATTACTACATGTGAATTGAAGTAATAAATTAGTACAACATTAGTAATTAATATATTAAAATTACGAATTCGATGTGATTAGGCGAGTTATGAACGAATAACCTATTTTATGTTCTACAACTAATATTCATATACACCATGTTGTTTTAGATGTAATGTGTGATTTTGTGATAAAATCCCCTTTAATTTACTTAGTAGTAACTATTTTATCAATTTAACAAACACACACCTTAAATAAACAAACGAAAATCAAAAAACGTCAAATGAAGGTTATTCGTGACCGCTCGGCGATCACGAAAGACCCCTCATTCGTGACCGCTAGGCAGTCGCCGAAGACTCCGCGACCGCTGGGCGGTCGCAGATGCCTCCCTGTCATCCGCGACCGCTGTGCGGTCGCGAATGAGGTGTATCCGTGACCGCCCGGCGTTCGCGGATGGCAGGGAGGCATCCGCGACCGCCCAGCAGTCGCAGAATCCTCTGTGACCGTTGAGCGGTCACAAAAGACCCCTATGTCGTGACCGCTGGACGGTCACAAAACAGGTTCGTGACCGCCGAGCGGTCGCGGACTCTTTCATGACCGCCGAGCGGTCGCGACATGCTACGTGACCATTGGCGGTCACGAAAGAGGGGTCATTCGTGACCGATGGGCGGTCACGGAAGAGGGGTCATTCGTGACCGCCCGGCGGTCACGAATAATATTCATAAAAAAATTTATTTTATGGATTCATCTTGATGTGTTTATTATTTTTAACAATAAGTCTCATTACTACATGTCAATTGAAGTATTAAATTAGTACAACATTAGTAATTAACATATTAAAAAAGCCAATTCGATGTGATTAGGCGAGTTATGAACGAATAACCTATTTTATGCTCTACAACTAATCATCATATATACCATGTTGTTTTAGATGTAATGTGTGATTTTGTGATAAAATCCCCTTTAATTTACTTAGTAGTATATATTTTATTAATTTAATAAACAACGCACCTTAAATAAACAAACGAAAATCAAAAAACGTCGAATGAAGGTTATTCGTAACCGCTGGGCGGTCACGAAAGACCCCTCATTCGTGACCGATGGGCGGTCACGAAACAGGTTCGTGACCGCCTAGCGGGCGCGAACTCTTTCGCGACCGCCCAATGGTTGTGACATGCTTCGTGACCGCTGGGCGGTCACGGAAGAGGGGTCTTTCGTGACCGCCAAGCGGTCGCGACATGCTTCGTGACCGCTGGGCGGTCACAAAAGAGGGGTCATTCGTGACCGCCCGGCGGTCACGAATAATATTCATAAAAAAAATGATTTTATGGATTCATCTTGAAGTGTTTATAATTTTTAACAATAAGTCTCATTACTACATGTGAATTGAAGTAATAAATTAGTACAACATTAGTAATTAATATATTAAAATTACGAATTCGATGTGATTAGGCGAGTTATGAACGAATAACCTATTTTATGTTCTACAACTAATCATCATATACACCATGTTGTTTTAGATGTAATGTGTGATTTTGTGATAAAATCCCCTTTAATTTACATAGTAGTAACTATTTTATCAATTTAACAAACACACACCTTAAATAAACAAACGAAAATCAAAAAACGTCGAATGAAGGTTATTCGTGACCGCTCGGCGATCACGAAAGACCCCTCATTCTAGACCGCTAGGCAGTCGCCGAAGACTCCGCGACCGCTGGGCGGTCGCAGATGCCTCCCTGTCATCCGCGACCGCTGTGCGGTCGCAAATGAGGTGTATCCGTGACCGCCCGGCGTTCGCGGATGGCAGGGAGGCATCCGCGACCGCCCAGCAGTCGCAGAATCCTCTGTGACCGTTGAGCGGTCACAAAAGACCCCTATGTCGTGACCGCTGGACGGTCACAAAACAGGTTCGTGACCGCCGAGCGGTCGCGGACTCTTTCATGACCGCCGAGCGGTCGCGACATGCTACGTGACCATTGGCGGTCACGAAAGAGGGGTCATTCGTGACCGATGGGCGGTCACGGAAGAGGGGTCATTCGTGACCGCCCGACGGTCACGAATAATATTCATAAAAAAATTTATTTTATGGATTCATCTTGATGTGTTTATTATTTTTAACAATAAGTCTCATTACTACATGTCAATTGAAGTATTAAATTAGTACAACATTAGTAATTAACATATTAAAAAAGCCAATTCGATGTGATTAGGCGAGTTATGAACGAATAACCTATTTTATGCTCTACAACTAATCATCATATATACCATGTTGTTTTAGATGTAATGTGTGATTTTGTGATAAAATCCCCTTTAATTTACTTAGTAGTATATATTTTATTAATTTAATAAACAACGCACCTTAAATAAACAAACGAAAATAAAAAAACGTCGAATGAAGGTTATTCGTAACCGCTGGGCGGTCACGAAAGACCCCTCATTCGTGACCGATGGGCGGTCACGAAACAGGTTCGTGACCGCCTAGCGGGCGCGAACTCTTTCGCGACCGCCCAATGGTCGTGACATGCTTCGTGACCGCTGGGCGGTCACGGAAGAGGGGTCTTTCGTGACCGCCAAGCGGTCGCGACATGCTTCGTGACCGCTGGGCGGTCACAAAAGAGGGGTCATTCGTGACCGCCCGGCGGTCACGAATAATATTCATAAAAAAAATGATTTTATGGATTCATCTTGAAGTGTTTATAATTTTTAACAATAAGTCTCATTACTACATGTGAATTGAAGTAATAAATTAGTACAACATTAGTAATTAATATATTAAAATTACGAATTCGATGTGATTAGGCGAGTTATGAACGAATAACCTATTTTATGTTCTACAACTAATCATCATATACACCATGTTGTTTTAGATGTAATGTGTGATTTTGTGATAAAATCCCCTTTAATTTACATAGTAGTAACTATTTTATCAATTTAACAAACACACACCTTAAATAAACAAACGAAAATCAAAAAACGTCGAATGAAGGTTATTCGTGACCGCTCGGCGATCACGAAAGACCCCTCATTCGTGACCGCTAGGCAGTCGCCGAAGACTCCGCGACCGCTGGGCGGTCGCAGATGCCTCCCTGTCATCCGCGACCGCTGTGCGGTCGCGAATGAGGTGTATCCGTGACCGCCCGGCGTTCGCGGATGGCAGGGAGGCATCCGCGACCGCCCAGCAGTCGCAGAATCCTCTGTGACCGTTGAGCGGTCACAAAAGACCCCTATGTCGTGACCGCTGGACGGTCACAAAACAGGTTCGTGACCGCCGAGCGGTCGCGGACTCTTTCATGACCGCCGAGCGGTCGCGACATGCTACGTGACCATTGGCGGTCACGAAAGAGGGGTCATTCGTGACCGATGGGCGGTCACGGAAGAGGGGTCATTCGTGACCGCCCGGCGGTCACGAATAATATTCATAAAAAAATTTATCTTATGGATTCATCTTGATGTGTTTATTATTTTTAACAATAAGTCTCATTACTACATGTCAATTGAAGTATTAAATTAGTACAACATTAGTAATTAACATATTAAAAAAGCCAATTCGATGTGATTAGGCGAGTTATGAACAAATAACCTATTTTATGCTCTACAACTAATCATCATATATACCATGTTGTTTTAGATGTAATGTGTGATTTTGTGATAAAATCCCCTTTAATTTACTTAGTAGTATATATTTTATTAATTTAATAAACAACGCACCTTAAATAAACAAACGAAAATCAAAAAACGTCGAATGAAGGTTATTCGTAACCGCTGGGCGGTCACGAAAGACCCCTCATTCGTGACCGATGGGCGGTCACGAAACAGGTTCGTGACCGCCTAGCGGGCGCGAACTCTTTCGCGACCGCCCAATGGTCGTGACATGCTTCGTGACCGCTGGGCGGTCACGAAAGAGGGGTCTTTCGTGACCGCCAAGCGGTCGCGACATGCTTCGTGACCGCTGGGCGGTCACAAAAGAGGGGTCATTCGTGACCGCCCGGCGGTCACGAATAATATTCATAAAAAAAATGATTTTATGGATTCATCTTGAAGTGTTTATAATTTTTAACAATAAGTCTCATTACTACATGTGAATTGAAGTAATAAATTAGTACAACATTAGTAATTAATATATTAAAATTACGAATTCGATGTGATTAGGCGAGTTATGAACGAATAACCTATTTTATGTTCTACAACTAATCATCATATACACCATGTTGTTTTAGATGTAATGTGTGATTTTGTGATAAAATCCCCTTTAATTTACATAGTAGTAACTATTTTATCAATTTAACAAACACACACCTTAAATAAACAAACGAAAATCAAAAAACGTCGAATGAAGGTTATTCGTGACCGCTCGGCGATCACGAAAGACCCCTCATTCGTGACCGCTAGGCAGTCGCCGAAGACTCCGCGACCGCTGGGCGGTCGCAGATGCCTCCCTGTCATCCGCGACCGCTGTGCGGTCGCGAATGAGGTGTATCCGTGACCGCCCGGCGTTCGCGGATGGCAGTGAGGCATCCGCGACCGCCCAGCAGTCGCAGAATCCTCTGTGACCGTTGAGCGGTCACAAAAGACCCCTATGTCGTGACCGCTGGACGGTCACAAAACAGGTTCGTGACCGCCGAGCGGTCGCGGACTCTTTCATGACCGCCGAGCGGTCGCGACATGCTACGTGACCATTGGCGGTCACGAAAGAGGGGTCATTCGTGACCGATGGGCGGTCACGGAAGAGGGGTCATTCGTGACCGCCCGGCGGTCACGAATAATATTCATAAAAAAATTTATTTTATGGATTCATCTTGATGTGTTTATTATTTTTAACAATAAGTCTCATTACTACATGTCAATTGAAGTATTAAATTAGTACAACATTAGTAATTAACATATTAAAAAAGCCAATTCGATGTGATTAGGCGAGTTATGAACAAATAACCTATTTTATGCTCTACAACTAATCATCATATATACCATGTTGTTTTAGATGTAATGTGTGATTTTGTGATAAAATCCCCTTTAATTTACTTAGTAGTATATATTTTATTAATTTAATAAACAACGCACCTTAAATAAACAAACGAAAATCAAAAAACGTCGAATGAAGGTTATTCGTAACCGCTGGGCGGTCACGAAAGACCCCTCATTCGTGACCGATGGGCGGTCACGAAACAGGTTCGTGACCGCCTAGCGGGCACGAACTCTTTCGCGACCGCCCAATGGTCGTGACATGCTTCGTGACCGCTGGGCGGTCACGGAAGAGGGGTCTTTCGTGACCGCCAAGCGGTCGCGACATGCTTCGTGACCGCTGGGCGGTCACAAAAGAGGGGTCATTCGTGACCGCCCGGCGGTCACGAATAATATTCATAAAAAAAATGATTTTATGGATTCATCTTGAAGTGTTTATAATTTTTAACAATAAGTCTCATTACTACATGTGAATTGAAGTAATAAATTAGTACAACATTAGTAATTAATATATTAAAATTACGAATTCGATGTGATTAGGCGAGTTATGAACGAATAACCTATTTTATGTTCTACAACTAATCATCATATACACCATGTTGTTTTAGATGTAATGTGTGATTTTGTGATAAAATCCCCTTTAATTTACATAGTAGTAACTATTTTATCAATTTAACAAACACACACCTTAAATAAACAAACGAAAATCAAAAAACGTCGAATGAAGGTTATTCGTGACCGCTCGGCGATCACGAAAGACCCCTCATTCGTGACCGCTAGGCAGTCGCCGAAGACTCCGCGACCGCTGGGCGGTCGCAGATGCCTCCCTGTCATCCGCGACCGCTGTGCGGTCGCGAATGAGGTGTATCCGTGACCGCCCGGCGTTCGCGGATGGCAGTGAGGCATCCGCGACCGCCCAGCACTCGCAGAATCCTCTGTGACCGTTGAGCGGTCACAAAAGACCCCTATGTCGTGACCGCTGGACGGTCACAAAACAGGTTCGTGACCGCCGAGCGGTCGCGAACTCTTTCATGACAGCCGAGCGGTCGCGACATGCTACGTGACCATTGGCGGTCACGAAAGAGGGGTCATTCGTGACCGATGGGCGGTCACGGAAGAGGGGTCATTCGTGACCGCCCGGCGGTCACGAATAATATTCATAAAAAAATTTATTTTATGGATTCATCTTGATGTGTTTATTATTTTTAACAATAAGTCTCATTACTACATGTCAATTGAAGTATTAAATTAGTACAACATTAGTAATTAACATATTAAAAAAGCCAATTCGATGTGATTAGGCGAGTTATGAACGAATAACCTATTTTATGCTATACAACTAATCATCATATATACCATGTTGTTTTAGATGTAATGTGTGATTTTATGATAAAATACCCTTTAATTTACTTAGTAGTATATATTTTATCAATTTAATAAACAACGCACCTTAAATAAACAAACGAAAATCAAAAAACGTCGAATGAAGGTTATTCGTAACCGCTGGGCGGTCACGAAAGACCCCTCATTCGTGACCGATGGGCGGTCACGAAACAGGTTCGTGACCGCCTAGCGGGCGCGAACTCTTTCGCGACCGCCCAATGGTCGTGACATGCTTCGTGACCGCTGGGCGGTCACGAAAGAGGGGTCTTTCGTGACCGCCAAGCGGTCGCGACATGCTTCGTGACCGCTGGGCGGTCACAAAAGAGGGGTCATTCGTGACCGCCCGGCGGTCACGAATAATATTCATAAAAAAAATGATTTTATGGATTCATCTTGAAGTGTTTATAATTTTTAACAATAAGTCTCATTACTACATGTGAATTGAAGTAATAAATTAGTACAACATTAGTAATTAATATATTAAAATTACGAATTCGATGTGATTAGGCGAGTTATGAACGAATAACCTATTTTATGTTCTACAACTAATCATCATATACACCATGTTGTTTTAGATGTAATGTGTGATTTTGTGATAAAATCCCCTTTAATTTACATAGTAGTAACTATTTTATCAATTTAACAAACACACACCTTAAATAAACAAACGAAAATCAAAAAACGTCGAATGAAGGTTATTCGTGACCGCTCGGCGATCACGAAAGACCCCTCATTCGTGACCGCTAGGCAGTCGCCGAAGACTCCGCGACCGCTGGGCGGTCGCAGATGCCTCCCTGTCATCCGCGACCGCTGTGCGGTCGCGAATGAGGTGTATCCGTGACCGCCCGGCGTTCGCGGATGGCAGTGAGGCATCCGCGACCGCCCAGCAGTCGCAGAATCCTCTGTGACCGTTGAGCGGTCACAAAAGACCCCTATGTCGTGACCGCTGGACGGTCACAAAACAGGTTCGTGACCGCCGAGCGGTCGCGGACTCTTTCATGACCGCCGAGCGGTCGCGACATGCTACGTGACCATTGGCGGTCACGAAAGAGGGGTCATTCGTGACCGATGGGCGGTCACGGAAGAGGGGTCATTCGTGACCGCCCGGCGGTCACGAATAATATTCATAAAAAAATTTATTTTATGGATTCATCTTGATGTGTTTATTATTTTTAACAATAAGTCTCATTACTACATGTCAATTGAAGTATTAAATTAGTACAACATTAGTAATTAACATATTAAAAAAGCCAATTCGATGTGATTAGGCGAGTTATGAACGAATAACCTATTTTATGCTCTACAACTAATCATCATATATACCATGTTGTTTTAGATGTAATGTGTGATTTTGTGATAAAATCCCCTTTAATTTACTTAGTAGTATATATTTTATTAATTTAATAAACAACGCACCTTAAATAAACAAACGAAAATAAAAAAACGTCGAATGAAGGTTATTCGTAACCGCTGGGCGGTCACGAAAGACCCCTCATTCGTGACCGATGGGCGGTCACGAAACAGGTTCGTGACCGCCTAGCGGGCGCGAACTCTTTCGCGACCGCCCAATGGTCGTGACATGCTTCGTGACCGCTGGGCGGTCACGGAAGAGGGGTCTTTCGTGACCGCCAAGCGGTCGCGACATGCTTCGTGACCGCTGGGCGGTCACAAAAGAGGGGTCATTCGTGACCGCCCGGCGGTCACGAATAATATTCATAAAAAAATGATTTTATGGATTCATCTTGAAGTGTTTATAATTTTTAACAATAAGTCTCATTACTACATGTGAATTGAAGTAATAAATTAGTACAACATTAGTAATTAATATATTAAAATTACGAATTCGATGTGATTAGGCGAGTTATGAACGAATAACCTATTTTATGTTCTACAACTAATCATCATATACACCATGTTGTTTTAGATGTAATGTGTGATTTTGTGATAAAATCCCCTTTAATTTACATAGTAGTAACTATTTTATCAATTTAACAAACACACACCTTAAATAAACAAACGAAAATCAAAAAACGTCGAATGAAGGTTATTCGTGACCGCTCGGCGATCACGAAAGACCCCTCATTCGTGACCGCTAGGCAGTCGCCGAAGACTCCGCGACCGCTGGGCGGTCGCAGATGCCTCCCTGTCATCCGCGACCGCTGTGCGGTCGCGAATGAGGTGTATCCGTGATCGCCCGGCGTTCGCGGATGGCAGTGAGGCATCCGCGACCGCCCAGCACTCGCAGAATCCTCTGTGACCGTTGAGCGGTCACAAAAGACCCCTATGTCGTGACCGCTGGACGGTCACAAAACAGGTTCGTGACCGCCGAGCGGTCGCGAACTCTTTCATGACAGCCGAGCGGTCGCGACATGCTACGTGACCATTGGCGGTCACGAAAGAGGGGTCATTCGTGACCGATGGGCGGTCACGGAAGAGGGGTCATTCGTGACCGCCCGGCGGTCACGAATAATATTCATAAAAAAATTTATTTTATGGATTCATCTTGATGTGTTTATTATTTTTAACAATAAGTCTCATTACTACATGTCAATTGAAGTATTAAATTAGTACAACATTAGTAATTAACATATTAAAAAAGCCAATTCGATGTGATTAGGCGAGTTATGAACGAATAACCTATTTTATGCTATACAACTAATCATCATATATACCAAGTTGTTTTAGATGTAATGTGTGATTTTATGATAAAATACCCTTTAATTTACTTAGTAGTATATATTTTATCAATTTAATAAACAACGCACCTTAAATAAACAAACGAAAATCAAAAAACGTCGAATGAAGGTTATTCGTAACCGCTGGGCGGTCACGAAAGACCCCTCATTCGTGACCGATGGGCGGTCACGAAACAGGTTCGTGACCGCCTAGCGGGCGCGAACTCTTTCGCGACCGCCCAATGGTCGTGACATGCTTCGTGACCGCTGGGCGGTCACGGAAGAGGGGTCTTTCGTGACCGCCAAGCGGTCGCGACATGCTTCGTGACCGCTGGGCGGTCACAAAAGAGGGGTCATTTTTGACCGCCCGGCGGTCACGAATAATATTCATAAAAAAAATGATTTTATGGATTCATCTTGAAGTGTTTATAATTTTTAACAATAAGTCTCATTACTACATGTGAATTGAAGTAATAAATTAGTACAACATTAGTAATTAATATATTAAAATTACGAATTCGATGTGATTAGGCGAGTTATGAACGAATAACCTATTTTATGTTCTACAACTATTCATCATATACACCATGTTGTTTTAGATGTAATGTGTGATTTTGTGATAAAATCCCCTTTAATTTACATAGTAGTAACTATTTTATCAATTTAACAAACACACACCTTAAATAAACAAACGAAAATCAAAAAACGTCGAATGAAGGTTATTCGTGACCGCTCGGCGATCACGAAAGACCCTTCATTCGTGACCGCTAGGCAGTCGCCGAAGACTCCGCGACCGCTGGGCGGTCGCAGATGCCTCCCTGTCATCCGCGACCGCTGTGCGGTCGCGAATGAGGTGTATCCGTGACCGCCCGGCGTTCGCCGATGGCAGGGAGGCATCCGCGACCGCCCAGCAGTCGCAGAATCCTCTGTGACCGTTGAGCGGTCACAAAAGACCTCTATGTCGTGACCGCTGGACGGTCACAAAACAGGTTCGTGACCGCCGAGCGGTCGCGAAATCTTTCATGACCGCCGAGCGGTCGCGACATGCTACGTGACCATTGGCGGTCACGAAAGAGGGGTCATTCGTGACCGATGGGCGGTCACGGAAGAGGGGTCATTCGTGACCGCCCGGCGGTCACGAATAATATTCATAAAAATATTTATTTTATGGATTCATCTTGATGTGTTTATTATTTTTAACAATAAGTCTCATTACTACATGTCAATTGAAGTATTAAATTAGTACAACATTAGTAATTAACATATTAAAAAAGCCAATTCGATGTGATTAGGCGAGTTATGAACGAATAACCTATTTTATGCTCTACAACTAATCATCATATATACCATGTTGTTTTAGATGTAATGTGTGATTTTGTGATAAAATCCCCTTTAATTTACTTAGTAGTATATATTTTATCAATTTAATAAACAACGCACCTTAAATAAACAAACGAAAATCAAAAAACGTCGAATGAATGTTATTCGTAACCGCTGGGCGGTCACGAAAGACCCCTCATTCGTGACCGATGGGCGGTCACGAAACAGGTTCGTGACCGCCTAGCGGGCGCGAACTCTTTCGCGACCGCCCAATGGTCGTGACATGCTTCGTGACCGCTGGGCGGTCACAAAAGAGGGGTCATTCTTGACCGCCCGGCGGTCACGAATAATATTCATAAAAAAAATGATTTTATGGATTCATCTTGAAGTGTTTATAATTTTTAACAATAAGTCTCATTACTACATGTGAATTGAAGTAATAAATTAGTACAACATTAGTAATTAATATATTAAAATTACGAATTCGATGTGATTAGGCGAGTTATGAACGAATCACCTATTTTATGTTCTACAACTAATCATCATATACACCATGTTGTTTTAGATGTAATGTGTGATTTTGTGATAAAATCCCCTTTAATTTACTTAGTAGTAACTATTTTATCAATTTAACAAACACACACCTTAAATAAACAAACGAAAATCAAAAAACGTCGAGAGAAGGTTATTCGTGACCGCTCGGCGATCACGAAAGACCCCTCATTCGTGACCGCTAGGCAGTGGCCGAAGACTCCGCGACCGCTGGGCGGTCGAAGATGCCTCCCTGTCATCCGCGACCGCTGTGCGGTCGCGAATGAGGTGTATCCGTGACCGCCCGGCGTTCGCGGATGGCAGGGAGGCATCCGCGACCGCCCAGCAGTCGCAGAATCCTCTGTGACCGTTGAGCGGTCACAAAAGACCCCTATGTCGTGACCGCTGGACGGTCACAAAACAGGTTCGTGACCGCCGAGCGGTCGCGAACTCTTTCATGACCGCCGAGCGGTCGCGACATGCTACGTGACCATTGGCGGTCACGAAAGAGGGGTCATTCGTGACCGATGGGCGGTCACGGAAGAGGGGTCATTCGTGACCGCCCGGCGGTCACGAATAATATTCATAAAAAAATTTATTTTATGGATTCATCTTGATGTGTTTATTATTTTTAACAATAAGTCTCATTACTACATGTCAATTGAAGTCTTAAATTAGTACAACATTAGTAATTAACATATTAAAAAAGCCAATTCGATGTGATTAGGCGAGTTATGAACGAATAACCTATTTTATGCTCTACAACTAATCATCATATATACCATGTTGTTTTAGATGTAATGTGTGATTTTGTGATAAAATCCCCTTTAATTTACTTAGTAGTATATATTTTATTAATTTAATAAACAACGCACCTTAAATAAACAAACGAAAATCAAAAAACGTCGAATGAAGGTTATTCGTAACCGCTGGGCGGTCACGAAAGACCCCTCATTCGTGACCGATGGGCGGTCACGAAACAGGTTCGCGACCGCCTAGCGGGCGCGAACTCTTTCGCGACCGCCTAGCGGGCGCGAACTCTTTCGCGACCGCCCAATGGTCGCGACATGCTTCGTGACCGCTGGGCGGTCACGGAAGAGGGGTCTTTCGTGACCGCCAAGGGGTCGCGACATGCTTCGTGACCGCTGGGCGGTCACAAAAGAGGGGTCATTCGTGACCGCCCGGCGGTCACGAATAATATTCATAAAAAAAATGATTTTATGGATTCATCTTGAAGTGTTTATAATTTTTAACAATAAGTCTCATTACTACATGTCAATTGAAGTAATAAATTAGCACAACATTAGTAATTAACATATTAAAATAGCCAATTTGATGTGATTAGGCGAGTTATGAACGAATAACCTATTTTATGTTCTACAACTAATCATCATATATACCATGTTGTTTTAGATGTAATTTGTGATTTTGTGATAAAATCCCCTTTAATTAACTTAGTAGTATCTATTTTATCAATTTAATAAACAACGCACCTTAAATAAACAAACGAAAGTCAAAAAACGTCGAATGAAGGTTATTCGTAACCGCTGGGCGGTCACGAAAGACCCCTCATTCGTGACCGATGGGCGGTCACGAAACAGGTTCGTGACCGCCTAGCGGGCGCGAACTCTTTCGCGACCGCCCAATGGTCGCGACATGCTTCGTGACCGCTGGGCGGTCACGGAAGAGGGGTCTTTCGTGACCGTCAAGCGGTCGCGACATGCTTCGTGACCGCTAGGCGGTCACAAAAGAGGGGTCATTCTTGACCGCCCGGCGGTCACGAATAATATTCATAAAAAAAATGATTTTATGGATTCATCTTGAAGTGTTTATAATTTTTAACAATAAGTCTCATTACTACATGTGAATTGAAGTAATAAATTAGTACAACATTAGTAATTAATATATTAAAATTACGAATTCGATGTGATTAGGCGAGTTATGAACGAATCACCTATTTTATGTTCTACAACTAATCATCATATACACCATGTTGTTTTAGATGTAATGTGTGATTTTGTGATAAAATCCCCTTTAATTTACTTAGTAGTAACTATTTTATCAATTTAACAAACACACACCTTAAATAAACAAACGAAAATCAAAAAACGTCGAGAGAAGGTTATTCGTGACCGCTCGGCGATCACGAAAGACCCCTCATTCGTGACCGCTAGGCAGTCGCCGAAGACTCCGCGACCACTGGGCTGTCGAAGATGCCTCCCTGTCATCCGCGACCGCTGTGGGGTCGCGAATGAGGTGTATCCGTGACCGCCCGGCGTTCGCGGATGGCAGGGAGGCACCTGCGACCTCCCAGCAGTCGCAGAATCCTCTGTGACCGTTGAGCGGTCACAAAAGACCCCTATGTCGTGACCGCTGGACGGTCACAAAACAGGTTCGTGACCGCCGAGCGGTCGCGAACTCTTTCATGACCGCCGAGCGGTCGCGACATGTTACGTGACCATTGGCGGTCACGGAAGAGGGGTCATTCGTGACCGCCCGGCGGTCACGAATAATATTCATAAAAAAATTTATTTTATGGATTCATCTTGATGTGTTTATTAGTTTTAACAATAAGTCTCATTACTACATGTCAATTGAAGTAATAAATTAGCACAATATTAGTAATTAACATATTAAAATAGCCAATTCGATGTGATTAGGCGAGTTATGAACGAATAACCTATTTTATGTTCTACAACTAATCATCATATATACCATGCTGTTTTAGATGTAATTTGTGATTTTGTGATAAAATCCCCTTTAATTAACTTAGTAGTATCTATTTTATCAATTTAATAAACAACGCACCTTAAATAAACAAACGAAAGTCAAAAAACGTCGAATGAAGGTTATTCGTAACCGCTGGGCGGTCACGAAAGACCCCTCATTCGTGACCGATGGGCGGTCACGAAACAGGTTCGTGACCGCCTAGCGGGCGCGAACTCTTTCGCGACCGCCCAATGGTCGCGACATGCTTCGTGACCGCTGGGCGGTCACGGAAGAGGGGTCTTTCGTGACCGCCAAGCGGTCGCGACATGCTTCGTGACCGCTGGGCGGTCACAAAAGAGGGGTCATTCGTGACCGCCCGGCGGTCACGAATAATATTCATAAAAAAAATGATTTTATGGATTCATCTTGAAGTGTTTATAATTTTTAACAATAAGTCTCATTACTACATGTGAATTGAAGTAATAAATTAGTACAACATTAGTAATTAACATATTAAAATTGCGAATTCGATGTGATTAGGCGAGTTATGAACGAATAACCTATTTTATGTTCTACAACTAATCATCATATACACCATGTTGTTTTAGATGTAATGTGTGATTTTGTGATAAAATCCCCTTTAATTTACTTAGTAGTAACTATTTTATCAATTTAACAAACACACACCTTAAATAAACAAACGAAAATCAAAAAACGTCGAATGAAGGTCATTCGTGATCGCTCGGCGATCACGAAAGACCCCTCATTCGTGACCGTTGGGCGGTCGCGAACTCTTTCGTGACCGCCGAGCGGTCGCGACATGCTTCGTGACCGCTGGGTAGTCACGACAGAGGGGTCTTTCGTGACCGCCGAGCGGTCGCAACATGCTTCGTGACCGCTGGGCGGTCACGAAAGAGGGGTCATTCGTGACCGCCCGTCGGTCACGAATAAGATTCATAAAAAAAATTGATTTTATGGATTCATCTTGATGTGTTTATGATTTTTAACAATAAGTCTCATTTCTACATGTGAATTGAAGTAATAAATTAGTACAACATTAGTAATTAACATATTAAAATATAGAATTCGATGTGATTAGGCGAGTTATGATCGAATAACCTATTTTATGTTCTACAACTAATCATCATATACACCATGTTGTTTTAGATGTAATGTGTGATTTTGTGATAAAATCCCTTTTAATTTACTTAGTAGTAACTATTTTATCAATTTAACAAACATCGCACCTTAATTAAACAAACGAAAATCTAAAATATAGTTAATCCAAAGGCACCTTAATTAAGCCATCCGTGACCGCCCGGCGGTCACGGATGATATTCAACGAAATAAAAAAAAAATATTCCGGCAAAATATCGGAATATATATTTGTTTTTTGCGAATATAATTTATGGTTGGGCGATTTTTTTATATAAAACATCATTTAAGAGAATGATTTGGGTTATAAGTAGAGAAAGGAAGAAACTAAAAGAGTTGGTGATTTTTTTGGAAATATAAGGAAAGAGGAGAAGAAAAATTGTTGGTGTTTTGTTTTTTGGAGATATAAGGAAAGAGGAGAAGAAAAATTGTTGGTGTTTTTGTTTTGGATTGGGAAATGAGGAAATGAGAAGAAAGTGTTGGGTTTTTTTAGAGAAGATAATTTAAGTGTAGTGAAAATTAGTAGGTGGAATGGTGGGTATATATAGATTTTGGTTGAAAATTTTGAATTTTCAAAAAATTTGAATTTCCCCCCAATTACAAGGTCTTTCGCGACCGCTCGGCGGTCACGAGGGAAGGGTCATTCGCGACCGCCCGGGCGGTCGCGAATGACCCTTTTTTCTTGTTGTGAAATCGCCACATTATATGCAAGGGCGTACTAGGATGTGAGATGTGGCTGGGGATGCCAATGACCCTTTAGATGATGTTGGTGTTCTATGAATTGCAAACTTGTCGCTTAATGAACTGGAACTTGAATCAATTTTATTTGCCGAAGAAGTCAGTGAAGAAACAACGTAAATTCTGAATATGTGATGTTCAGTTTAATTTTGAAAGTGAATTACTTGATAACATTCACTTTTTTTTGTTAATATGACTTTATGTAGTCATTAATCGTCGAGTATTAAACATCTTGATTTTGTAATATGACTCGACATCTTCATTTTGTAATATTAAATTTTTTTTATGTATTTTTAATTTTTCTTGTTTAAGTTTTAAATTTTATTGCTTGTTAAAAATAAAAAATATATATAATAAATATTAATAATTATTTATATATAGACGTATCCTTGCCGTACCGGTATCGGCTGTTTTTAAAAAATGCCGTATCGACGTATCCGTACCGTACCGTACCCATACCGCCGTACCCGAACCCGTGCAACATAGGTTCAAAGTCAGCACTTGGTCTTATTGCACTCAAAATTCCAGCATGAAGTCCAATTCTATCTACCTCTCGTTTGGGTGATGGAAATGATGGAAAATATAAATGTAGTACAGTGGTATGATACTCAAAGGTGAACTTTTTTGTGCTTTGGATAAATTTGAACATATGATAAAAGTGTAACTGAGAGTTCTAATGCTTCACCCAGTTGGTAATCCAAAATTGAATCAAAAACATTGGTATTCAATTTTGATTTAAACATCAAAATATAGATAAGTGTGAGAATATAAAAATGAAAAGGAACCAGATAATAATAGATATGTAAGAACTAAGACTGCAGATAATCCACAAACCATGGTGTCTGACAATCAACATTAAATGTCATATAGAGTAGTAGAAGACATGCATGCAGCAAACACCAAAAAAAACAAACCTGAAATGTAAAAATCCAAATGAAGATGAAAATACTGAATACTGACCAAGCTTTAACATTATAGAATAATACTTAAAACTTTGAGGCGTCCCCACCCTTAAGCTTGGCCAACCTTGCTGGGGTTTTTCGGAGCCTTCCTCCGGCCTGCCACCTAGTTTGTTCCCTGTGGTTCATCACATTTCCCTCTGCGTCGGTCTTTTTCAGGACTTTTAATTCGGCACGCAATTCCTCCAAATTCTTTTCTAAGTCACTTATCTTCTTTTTGTCTGCGTCACTGGCCCTCTGGAGTTCCTTACGCTCCAGAAGCAACTTCATCACATACAGAAATGGCTGTATACGGAGACATTAACAGAAACCCTCAAGACTTGGCTTAACTCCAAGATAGTACTTAGCTGTCCCAAACGTAGATATTTATAAACAACATATATCCAGTTTAGGTAAATTACTATCACAAACAGAAAAAAGAAAAGAAAAAAAAAACATCCCAGCAGTTAATTAACGGAAAAACCCCTCGTAACCCTCAAGATTAAGCACTATAAGTGAAAAGTAAAGCAATTAAACTTACTCTACATGCGTCAGACACAAAGTCACTGTGAGTTTTGTCAATATAACTTCCCGGCGCAATGTCTTCAAAGTTAAGGTTTGAATACATCGCCCTAATATTCGCCATTGTAGTTTCTAGCTCAAGCCGCAGGTTAATTACTTCACCACCGCTGCCGCTGGCCTGCACCTGCTGCTTGCTCTCGGGTTCCATTGTAGCATCGAAATTGAAATTAGGGTTTAGGCGAAAGAGAGAAGTAATTGTAACGTATTCCTTTTGTTCTGATGAAACAAAATTATTCTTTTATAATTAGTTTTTTTTGTAACTTTTTTGGGCCTGGGCTTACTTCATAAAGGAGTTATGTATGGGTTTGTGAGATCATTTACATGTGGTTGGTTCTTTTTGTTTTGGGTGGGGGGATATGAACGTTAACAGTTACTTTATTTTCCATTTAGGCTAATCTTTTTTATTTTAATTATGAATATTCATTATTCATTAATATATGACTTTTAGATTAAATCTGATCATGTATGAATTATAATATTACGCAAGGTTGGTCTTTTTCTTGTCCAAAAATTAAGAATTAAGAACAAAATAAAGAGAAGAATAGATTGCGTATTATTTTATGGATAATGGTATATGGAGGACCAAAATTCCTTTTTTTACAAAGAGGAGTGGGGACTATATATATATATATATATATATATATATATATATATATGTGTGTGTGTGTGTGTGTTTTTCGAAATAGGCTCGTATATAAATGTCATCGAATGGCGGTGAGAGTCGGCTAGATTTTAACACGTATCGTGGGTCTTGATAAGAAAACGAAAATTTCGAGGAGCTCCTAAGTCGAAGTCGTCTTTAATACGTATTGATCTTGAAATAAGATAAGGCTTTGAGGGGCTCCTTCTCAATTCCGTCTTTAATACGTTCTAATCTTGAAATAAGATAAGGCTTCGAGGGGATCCTTGTTAGTCTCTCTGTCTTTAATGCGTACTAATCTTGAAAAAAGATAAGGCTTCTAGGGGATCCTTGTCAGCCCTGTCTTCAATGCATTAAATACTATTTCGTAAGAGGATTCGCATTTCCTTGTATTATTAGGAATCCCATAATTATTCTCGTATTCATAGAATACGAAAGGAATTTAAAGTGTTTCTTCGGGAAACTCAAAAGCGAGTCTTTAATAAGATGTGACTCTCTATTTTACAACGGCTAGATTGGACGCATTGATTAGGAGTGTGATTATAACGAGCCAGTGGCTCATAAGGTGGCGTGACTCTTGACGTTTGGTTCGACATGTGCCCCTCCAAAAAGCGATTCATTTTTGGACGGAAGTTAAATGACATTGTTCCTTCGCCTAATAAAAGGGTTCGCCATTTCTCATACTCATCACGCAAATGACAAATTTTCTCATTCTTTACAAGAAAAAGCTTTGTTCTTCCGATTTCTTCTTCTTTCTTAAATTTCATCCCAGCTTCACTTTATATCTTTAATGGCTTCCAACATTCTTGTTGCGATGGCTTCTTTCGGTGAAAACACAGGTGTGGCGCCGTTTGGGCCTAGAAGAGGGGTTCCTGAGCAAGGTGGTCGCCACGTTGGGTCAACTTCATGGCGGCGGAGGTGGAGGCTAGACATGTTCCAGTTGGCGACATTCCTTCCATTGTTAATGAGACATTGGTACCGGATAAGTTTAAGGAGTATGTGGTGAATGCTTTGAAGGTGGAATTTAAGGTTCTTCCCTCTGAAAGGGTCAATGGACCCCATGTTGGGTTTGTGATAGTGTATGAGACCCAACTTAAGGCGAGGTTACGGTCATTGATTCCCCCCTTATTTTGCGAAGTCTTTCGGACGAGTGGGCTATCTCCTAGCTAGGTGGCGCCTAACAATTATTTGAGCTTGGTGTGTTTCGTCTTCGTGTGCTTGATAAAGGGGGTTGACTACACAGTGTATGGGGTGAGCTTATCATCTTCAGTGGCTCTTTTTTTTTACTCCTCGAAAGGGTCAGTCTCGATTTATGTGCAATACTTCCTTCCTTCTTTTTTGTTCGTTCCATAGAGGCGACGTGGTCAATTCATTACGCCTGGCAGTAGAGGCATTTGGTTCAAGACTCTACTAGTTTAGATGAAGTGATGCAGACAATGCGTGATGAGGGGTTTTTAGTACCATGTACAATGCTACCAAACTCCTCGATTCATAGGTATTGGAACTTCTTTTATAGGAGGAACAATCTTTTGTTGGTGGGACCTGGTGTTTGCTCACTTCTGCAGGTGGATCGGAGCATCATCGGGTAAAAAGACTCCATCGATTGAACCTTCAGTTCCAAGTGCATCCAGTAGGAATCGAACCTACGCATTTACCTCGGGGGATGTGGTGTACATATCTTTTTATGATTCCCGTATATTTAATTTCAAAGTTGGTATATCCAGGCGCTCGTATAAACGTGGAGTGTTGTCAGGAAGTGTTGGTCCAACATTCTAGAAAGTAGTTTAGTGCAACATTGAAGTCAACACTGCTCTGTTCGATTTGTTTAAGTTAAATATTTTATTTTACCTTTATTTTTAAACTCATCTAGTTCCACAAGTTGTAGTTATATGTGATTGTTTAAGGTTAGCAAGGATTCCAAGGATCATGCAGATTTATACTTGGAGAAAGAGGATAAGCTGAAGATACTTGAAGATAATATTATAAGATCTCGTGAAGATAACAATCAAAAGAGATTTCGAAATTATTCAAAGAAGAAGAGGAACAAGGACGATCAAATCCTATAAGAAGACGTGCTCGAGATCAAGACTAACAACAAAACTAGAATTAAGTTCTAAGAGATTAGAAGAAATTCTTGTATTGTATTGGTTTTGTTTTACTGAGTTTTATCTAGATAAGCTATAAACTCCATAGCTTATAGATTAGTTAGTGTTAAGATTGGGTTCATTGCTTATTGTATTTGGTAAGATCATTAAAATAACATTTAGTGATTATTTGGCAATAAGACTAGAATGGTTATATTCATATAACCTACTTAAATTTTCCTTCACTGTGTTCGTTATTCCGTTCCATTATTACTCTTCAACGAGTGTTCACTACAAGATTTCGGGGCTTTTCCCGACCGCAATCTCCCGACCGCCATTTGGTCGTGAGCATTCCCGACCGCGCAATAGTCGATACAAACATTCCCGACTGCAGCGTGGTTACGAAACGTTCCAAGACTATTCTCGACCGCGCTGTAGTCAGGAAAACATCTCCCGACTGCAGGGCGGTCGGGAGTGTATTGGGCCGGATATTATCAGCCCGAATTTTTGGCCCAGCTGGGCCGCGCAGCTGGGCCTTAGGGTCCCGACCGCACGGCAGTCGGGAGGAAGACAGACGATTTAGTCGTCTTCCTCCCCCTTTCTCTCCATTTTCTTTTCTCTCACCAAAAAAACCCTAACCGCCGCCTCACCGCTGACGCGCCGCCCCTCTCTCGACCGCAGTTCGGTCGACGCCTTCCTCTCTCCCTAATCTCGACCGCGTTCCAGTCGTCCCTTCCCTCTCTCCTCCTCCAGCGCCGCCTCTCCACCTCCACTCTCTCTCTCTCCGCCACCACCGCGCTCCGCCTCTCCACCTCCAATCTCTCTCTCTCTCCGCCACCACCGCGCACCGCCCCTCTATCTCTCTCCGCGTCTCCACCGCCCCTCTCCACCACCGCGCACCGCCCCTCTCCTCCGCCTCTCCACCGCCCCTCTCCACCACCGCGCACCGCCCCTCTCCACCGCCCCTCTCATCTGCAACCACCCCTGCCTGTCCACCGCCTGTCCACCGCCGCGCCGCCACCTTTCCCGCCTGTCCACCGCCGCGCCGCCACCTTTCCCGCCTCTCCACCACCGCGTCACTTTCTCGATCCGGTAAAATTTACAATAATTAGTTATGTTTAAAAGTTAATTAATTATGTTTAAAATTTAATTACTTATGTTTAGAATTTAATTAATTATGTTTAAAATGTTTTTATATATACTTATGTTTAAAATTTAATTATTAATTAGATACCCGCGCCTTCTCCCGACCGAACGCCACTTTTCTACACCGAAATTTATTTGGCGACCCCGATCCGGTAAGTTTTCGACTAATCTTGTATTTTTTTATTTGTTTAATGTTAATTTGTTTATTGTTTAATGTTTAATTTATAATGTTTAATTTTTAATGTTTAATGTTTTATTTGTTTAATTTTTAATGTTTAATTGTTAGATATCGTTAAATTTTTTAGGATTTTAGTAGAAATTGTTTTAAGAATATTGTTATACTTAATATTAGTGGATTTAATTAATATTAGGAAAATAATAGTGCTTTTAGGAAATATTAGGAAAATATTAGTGCTTTTAGGAAATATTAGAAAAATATTAGTGCTTTTAGGAAATATTAGGAAAATATTAGTGCTTTTAGGAAATATTAGGAAAATATTAGTGCTTTTATGAAAACTGTTTAATGCCTTTAGGAAAAAACTATATAACTTAGTGTTTGATTACAATTAGCATTTTCTTTTATTTAGATGTCTTCCCGTGGTAGTAGTGATCGTGACGAGCCCTTCCGTCGTAGTAGTACTTTTGGTACTGTATCTGGTCCTTCACCGCGTCTTCCTTCCGTTGCTCGGTCGACTGCTCCTCCCGTTGCTCCGTCGACTGCTCCTCCTACTGACGTCGGGACTACTGCCCCACCACCGAGGATACCTATTCGTCTCGCCTTACGTGATCAGGCTGCACCATCTGATACGGACGATTCCCGTGATTCCCTCGTCGCCGAGACTCCACCAGGTTTACTTGATGATCACGTAGCTGCGACGCCCTCGACATCTGGTGGATCGAGGCCTACGGCACCTGTGGGGCCCACTACTTCTTCCCGACCAGACGGGGCCCAGGCAGGATCATCTTCGACACAGCGCCGACCCGGACGAGGCCCAGCGAGAGCTCCAGAGGTTCCACAGGATCGCACCAGGCGTCCGACGATCCGTTTGACGCCTCTGGGCGAATTTGAGGATAGCAACGCGGTGGCCAAATCCATTACCACGAGTATTCGAGAGCATATGAGGGTCGTTTGTCATCGATTTGACAAGGTTCCTGCAGCCACAAAAGGGAAGTGGTGGGCTAGTTTTCGGGTAAGACTTTAAAAGTTTACAATATATATATATATATACATATTCATCAATTTTATATATCGAAAAACTAATAATAAACTTTAATTAAATGCAGGATAAGTATATTATTGATCCCACTATATTCAATGAAGTTCATAAAGTGTTCCTAAAAAAGGCCCAAAAGTGTTACAAGGAAGTTAACCACGCTGCGAAGCATTACTATTATGAGAGGCTCAATGATCCGAGGTGGGCGAACTGTCCGAAGAATGAATGGATGAGCGACGCGTTAGAGAAGATGTACATAGAGCATTGGGAGTCGGAGAAGCATCAGAAGAGGGCCGTCACTGGAAAGAAGAACAGGCGAGGAGGAGAGGAGCCAGTCCCAGGAAAGAAAGCAAAAGGGACGCATGCTACTGGAAAAACGGGCTACACGAAGATTTCTCAAAAGATGGTATGTCTTATTAAAACTTATTATACGAATATAATACTTATTGTCTTAAATTTAAATTCTTACATTATATCAATATGCAGGCTGCTGCTAGAGGTCCCGGTGCCCCTAAGCCTCGACACGATGAGATATATCGTTATCAGCACACACATGAGGTCGAGGTGCCAGAGGGAGCTCCACGTCGCCGAGAGTGGATTCATTCCGACTACCAGGCTATATATGTAAGTATTTTACTTGTAAAGCATTCTAATAACATACGTGATGAAATTAATGATGTACTAACTCATTTTTGTCTTATTGAACAGGATGACTACATAGCCCGTATGACAAGGAGGTACGAGGCGGACCGTTCACAGTGGGTCCATTTGGACAATGAGTTGTGGCAGCTTGCGAGTGGAGGGTTGAAGAAGGGGCTAGCTGCTGGTTTTCCACAGGATGTATCTCACAATGTGTTTGGGTTCGACACGCAGAACCCCAATGCCGAGCAGGATGAGTACATTCGCGTATTGCAGACAGATAGCCAGCAGCAGAGGGAGACTATGGCGAAGAAAATTGACGAGCTTGTTGGTCACATCGGATACTTGTCCGATCACATCACACAGACTACAGGTTGTGCCCCTTCTCGACCCACACCTAGCTTTACGGGTTCCGATGCAGCGAACCCTACTCAGGATCCATTTGCCCACGGAGTGGAGAATGTTCCATTGTACGACCCTTCTCTAGACGATGGAGCCGAGCTTGGGCTTGATGGTGATGTTGGACCCGCTACCATGGATACCTTCGGTTTTTACGATTGTGACTATGTTTGACTTGTATTATGTTTTGACTTGTATTATGTTTTGACTTCTATTATGTTTTGGCTTGTATTATGTTTTGTATTTCTACTATCTTGGGGATGTTTGTGATGTATGTCTTGTATTATATTTGATTGTGACGATGATGGTTATATTTTGACTTGTATTAATTTTGTTAAATTTTTAATATTCATCTCGAAACACAAACACATTAAGTAAGACAATATTTCAATAAAAAAATTAGACAATATTTCAATAAAAAAGGTAGACAATATTTCAATGAAAAAAGTAGACAATATTTCAATAAAAAAGAACACATTTGGAAAAAAAGTAGACAATATTTCAATGAAAAAAGTAGACAATATTTCAATAAAAAAGAACACATTTGGAAAAAAAGTAGACAATATTTCAATAAAAAAAGTAGACAATATTTCAATAAAAAAGAACACATTTCAATAAAAAAAAAATTCGGAAAATTAATCTTCCTCAGAATCATAGTCACTCATCATCTCTCCCTCTTCCTTTTCCTCGTTGTCCTCCTCCTCCTCGTCTTCGTCAACCTCCACAATCGGTTCCTCGGGCTCTTCTACTGCATATTCATCAACCATCTCAAACTCGTCATTGGCCAACTGGATATTCATATCAAATGAGGTAAGGTCCACGAATAAGTTAACCACTTCTGATACATTTTCTTGTAGAACTTGGTTCGGCATCCCTGATTCGACATCGTTTGCTCCCGCAACTGATGACATATCGATTATGTGTCTGGCAGGAATAGTTGTTACGGCCAACCATCCTTCTTGTCCTGGACGCCCCGTCGTCAAGTTTGGATATGGCACATAGTACGCCTGTTGTGCTTGGTTAGCAAATACAAACGGTTCGTCTCTCCAACTTGTACGCTTGGGGTCGATGTCAACCAACTTGTACGTTGCATGTTCCACTGTACCTGCATTAATATCATACCAAACACACTTGAACATGACAATGTATAGGGGTCTCTCGTGGCTCCAATATACAACCTGTAAAACTTCTTTTAACGTTCCATAGCAGTTTGTAGCATCAGAACCACCCATGGCGCCCTTCACACAAACACCACTGCAATCACTATGTTTGGGCCCCAATATCGAGTCGACGTGAAATCTGAACCCATTCACAATGTATCCCTCGGAGGTTATTGCCTTAGTATTCGGACCATCAAGTAGAGGATTTATTCGTACGTCAGTCTCGTATTTACCACTGCCATATGTCCGTTTGAACCATGCTACGTACTCACGGTTCCTCTTTGCTTGTTTCTCCCTTTGACTAAGACCACTGCACTCTTCCATTTCAAACAATCTACACATAAACATTTACATTAGTCAGTTATTCTAAAAGTAATTAAGTATATCGTTATTAAGAATAATTAGAGAGCACTTACTCGACCCAATCGTCAAGCTCTGGACAATTTAGAAGCACATAGAGCTCTATTTGCTTCATTTCCTTGGTAGTCAAGGGCCTATCGTCAATTTTTCCTAGAGTACCGCCTCTCTTCCGAAATATTGAAAGCTCATTATCCCACTCCGTGCTCTCTAGTGTCTCGTTCCTGTTGAGTTTCTTAAATGTAGTCTTAGCCGAGACATCCAGATATTGAGCACACAAATTTGACAACTCCGAAAGTAGGTACTGGTTGGCTATACATCCTTCCACCCTCGCCTTGTTAAGTACAAAACCCTTCATGACGAACATTTGCCTATATCAATTAAATCAAAGAAAGATTAGAGAAAACAACAAATATTTTTAAATATAATAATTTTAAAAATATGAAATTGTACCTCTCGAACGGATACATCCATCTATAATGGACTGGACCCCCAACTCTAGCCTCGTACGCGAGGTGTATGGCTAAATGCTCCATGGAGTCAAAAAATGAAGGAGGGAATATCATTTCCATCTTGCACATAGTAACAATAAACGAGTCCTCCAAAATCTTCATATCCTGAGCCGACACCTCTGAGGCGCAAATCGCCTTGAAGAAAAGGCTAACCTCAACTAAAGTACCCCAAATCTCGGTGTCCAAGAAGTCTCGAAAAGCAATCGGGATCAATCTCTGCATGAAGACGTGACAATCATGACTCTTCATTCCAATCAGTTTTCCTTGTTGTTTTTGCACACATCTTCCCAGATCAGAGGCATATCCATCAGGAAATTTGAGTTTGGTCAACCAATCAAGTACCATGTTCTTTTGTTCCCTCGTGAGACAGTATTTTGCCACTGGCTTTGCATACTCACCACCTCTTCTTCCACCGGGTTGCAAAAACAATGCTTTACGTGTTGTGTAAAGCCTAAGATCGTGCCTCGACTTAATGTTGTCCTTCGACTTAGCACTGTCCAGCACCGTGTTGATGATGTTCTCAAAAAAGTTCTTCTCACAATGCATGACATCTAGATTGTGGCGAATCAAGTTCGAGGACCAATATGGTAGTTCCCAAAATATGCTTCGTCGACACCAATTATGAGTTGTGTTAAAACCCGGGAGCTTAGGGGGATTTAACCCAAACCTAACCGATCGTAGCCTATCCACAATTGCCTTCATCTCCTCCCCTGTTTTCCTTCGAATAGGCGGCTCATGCACCTCCTTCTTCTTGGTGAAATCCTTCTTGTTGTACCTAAACTTATGACCAGGTGGTAGAAATCGACGATGACAATCAAACCACGAAGGTTTTCCACCGTTATCAAGTGTGAAAGAATCTATATCACCCATGCAATAAGGACATGCTAGTTTCCCGTGAGTGCTCCACTGTGACAACATTCCATAAGCCGGAAAATCGCTAATAGTCCACATAAGGGTCGCTCTCATCTGGAAGTTTTCCTTTCGTGAGCTGTCATATGTCCATAAACCATCACTCCACAATTGTTTCAACTCATCAATCAACGGCCTCAACAACAGATCCAAGTTCTTTCCAGGACTCTTCGGGCCAGGTATAATAAGGCTCAAAAAAAGGAACTCTGGTCGCATGCATAAATCCGGCGGGAGGTTATAAGGGGTCACAAACACGGGCCAACAAGAATATTGTCTCCCAGATTGCCCAAACGGTGAGAACCCATCTGTACAGAGCCCAAGTCGGACATTTCTGGGCTCCGCGGCAAAGTCCGGATAAGTGCGATCAAAATGTCGCCACGCCTCGCCTGCAGCGGGGTGTATCATTCTATCAGGTGACGCGCGACACTTCAAATGCCAAGTCATATGTCGGGAAGTACCGATGGTATAAAACAATCTCTGTAACCGAGGGCCTAGGGGGAAATACCACAACTTTTTCCTTCCAACCCTCGAATTTCTACCGGCCTCGTACCTATCTGTCTTGCATATCGGACACGATGTGAGATCCGGGTTGGCATTTTCACCGTAGTACAAGAAACACAGATTCCAACATACGTCGATCTTTTCGTACCCTAAACCCAAACCCGCGAGCATCTTATTCATGCCTGGAATCGTGCTCGGTAGCATTTCCTCAATCTATGGGTCCATGCAATCCTTGGACAACGCTAAGTACTTTTCGCTCTCGACATTTGAGGATTTATGACCCGTCTTAACTGTCAACCACTCGGCAAACCACTGGAGCACAGTCTTAGGCTTCTTCTGGTGCATTTTATGGTCGCCCAACTTCATCAATTTGTAGAACTCCTTTGCATCGCGACTCGGATCTTCGTTGTGCACCTCTCCCTCAACAAATCGACTCCCATATGCATCCACAACCATATCCCTAAACAAAGTATCGGCATGAATAGGACTATCAACGTGAAAATTAGGGGTCGGTGATTCTGGTACATACGATGTGGATGCCTCGTTCGCCTCCTCTCCATGCAAGTCCCATATCCAATATTGATTCACAAACCCCGACTTATGAAGATGATCTTGTACTACGTTTCGTTCCCAATATTTTAAATTTGTGCATTTCTTGCACGGGCACCTAATACGTTTTCCATCTACGTAATCTGTTTGTGCTAATGCAAACTTTATGAATTCACGAACCCCAATCACGTAATGTTCATTCAAATAACCGGTATTACTATTTATCCTATCGTACATCCAAGATCTATCGGGACGATAATCCATTTATAATCTACGGAAATTAAAAAGAATTTGTTACACTTCTAAGAATTTAGCTTGATCTTATAAAATTAAATAGCGTAGGAAAAAAATGCTTACTTGTTGTAGCGTAGAAAAATACTTAGATCAAGTATTTGTTGCACACACATACGCCCCTCGTTGCATTTAATTACCGCAATATCTAAAACAAATCAATAAAAACATTAGTTTCTAAATAAACATGAGCTTAATGGTTATAAAATAGGAAAATTGGGATATAACAAGGGAAAATCGTGCATACCTTAAAAAATGATGAATGTTGGAATGATTTCTAAAGGGAATAGGAGAGGGTATTTATAGGAGATTCGCAGAGTATTCCCGACCGCACGGTGGTCGGAAAAACCAACGGTAACAAAGAGTCCCGACCGCAAGGCGTTCGGGAAACTTTGTTACCGTTACTAGCCGTTACATCTCCCGACCGCCGAGCGGTCGGGAAACTTTGTTACCGTTACTAGCCGTTACATCTCCCGACCGCCCTGCGGTCGGGAAACTTTGTAGCCGCGGTCGGAAAAATAACTTACCGACCAACTTGCGGTCGGGAATGTTAGGGTTTAGGGTTTAGGGTTTAGGGTTTAGGGTTTACCGCTATTCAGTAACGATTAGTATTCATATTTTCTCAATTATTATTTGATTAGTATTCATCTAGTGTTTTAAACATTGGTGAAATTTTATAAGTGCAATAAAAATATTATATTTTGTTATCCAAAGAATCATGAATCGATTGATCTTGTCATATATATTTACGTAACACTAATAATTCAGTAACGTAACTAATCATCATCTCATAATTTAGTTATATATATATGTGTATACCTCTAATTAACAAATGTGTTCAATAACACAAGTGGCTTATCTTTACTTATCACTAACGATTACAACAATTGTTGATTCCTATATATAGGTAGATAGATATATAGATAGATAGATATATATAGATAGATAGATATACACACGACTAATTAATATATATAGATATATATACATAGATATACACGTAAAACTCAAAGTTACCCCGACATAATATTATTTAACAAATAATTATTAATTTTTTAACTCAAATAAACATTAAACTAGTATTATTATAGCTCAATAATAATTTTTAAAAAATAAAAAATTTATCATTCCCGACCGGCGTTCGGTCGGGAGTAATATTCATATGATTCTCGACCACCCTGCGGTCGGGAATAATATTCATCGGTGTGTTTCTGGGCAAAATAATTGTCCCGACCGCAGGCCGGTCGGAACCGTTAAAAGTTTTGGCGGGGCCGCCAAAAATTTAAATTTTTCAACAAAACAAAATCCAATCTCATCCGTTCATTAACCAAAACAATCCAACGACTCAAACCATGATCCGCGCCACTCACATCCCACCAATCAAAACCAATCCCACAAACCTTATAAATAAACCATACCCCATTGCCATCACTCCACACAATTTTTTCACCAAACACTTTTTCATTTATTTGTTGAAACACCTATCTTTCTTTTTCTCCAAACACTTTTTCTTTTATTTCTTCAAACACTTTTCTTTCTTTTTCTTCAAACACTTTTTTCTTTCTTTTCCTTCAAACACCTTTCTTTCTTTTTCTTCAAACACTTTTCTTTCCTTTCTTTCTTTTTCTTCATAGACTTTTATTTCATTTATTAAAACACTTTTATTTCATTTTCTTCAAACACTTTTATTTCATTTCTTCAAACACTTTTATTTCATTTTTCTTTCAAACACTTTTATTTCATTTTTCTTTCAAACACTTTTATTTCATTTTTCTTTCAAACAATTTTATTCTATTTTTCTTTGAAACAATATATATAATAAAGAAACATTAAATTATATTGAGCATATAGATTGGGCTACATATAAAATATAATATTCCGGTAATTTTTACCGGAATATTATTTTTTTTAATTCTATGAATATTACTCCCGACCGCACACCGGTCGGGAGAGTATGAATATTACTCCCGACCGCACGCCGGTCGGGAAAGTATGAATATTACTTCCGACCACACAGTGGTCGGGAATCTTTGAATATTATTTTTGACCAACCGGCGGTCGAGATTTCTTGTAGTTCCCGACCACGTGTTGGCCGGGAAATGCAAATTATTTAAAATATATACGGGATGGTTTCTCGACCAAATTGCAGTCGGGAATATTACTCCCGACCGCCATGTGGTCGGACGCTGGCCCGTAGCCCGGTTTTGCAACCGGGCTACAACCCGACCAGATTCTGGTCGGGAATAATCTCCCGACCGCGTGGCGGACGGGTATTATCCCGACCAACCTGCGGTCGGGAATGGTGTCTCGACCAAATTGCGGTCGGGAATGTTATGACCGGGCTCCGGTCGATATTTTGTGGTCGGGAAAAGTATTGCCGACCGATTGCGGTCGGGAATGTATTTCCGACCAGACTTTATCCGACCGCAGCTTCGCGACCGCCCTGCGGTCGGGAATGGGCTTTTCCCGACCGCAGGAGGGCTTTTCCCGACCCGAGCTGCGGTCGGGAAAAGCCCCGTTTTCTTGTAGTGGTTGAGACAACACCGAATGCAATTGGTGTTGGCACAACATTCAATATACACAATGTGTGAATCAAGTAAAAGGGGTACTAATCCCGGTCCATACATTTATAATTGGCGTTAGAGCGAAGCTCCTAATTCATTGGTGTTTGGATTTGGTAACATACTATGAAAAGGACCTAAAAATATGCTTGCTTAATCGCTTGTCCCCATTATCCTTCAATAAAAAACATGAACAAAATGAGAACGATTTATTCTCTATCACACAAATAAACACAATACTTAAAGGAACAAATGAATGAAAGTGGATGAGGTTCAGTTAAATTTAAAAATTTCGGTCTAATTTGTAGAAGCATACAATCTGACCTAAAAATCTCAAAACCGAAACACGTGTCAGCTTATGATGACAAAAAAAAGTTGCAGTGAAAGACATATAAGCATAAGAAGAAACCAAAAATTATTATGTTTGGATTTGGTAACACAACAATGCTATTGTTATGCACATAGAACAGAAATTTCCAAGTTGTGTAACGGTGATAGAATTCTTTTACTAAGCTAGTGTTAGGACCTGAGGGACATTCTAGCCTTACAGTTCTCTTTCTTCAACGTCAAATCCAGAAGGGCAAACATTAGTTCCGTAATTAAAAGTTATCAAAAAAGAAAATGCAGCTAAAGGTTAAACCATTTGTGTCTTTTGCATTGCTTAAAACTTTGAGGCGTCCCCACCCCCCTTAAGCTTGGCCAACCTTGCTGGGGTTTTTCGGAGCCTTCCTCCGGCCTGCCACCTAGTTTGTTCCCTGTGGTTCATCACATTTCCCTCTGCGTCGGTCTTTTTCAGGACTTTTAATTCGGCACGCAATTCCTCCAAATTCTTTTCTAAGTCACTTATCTTCTGTTTGTCTGCGTCACTGGCCCTCTGGAGTTCCTTACGCTGCTGATGCAACTTTAACAAAAACAGATATGTCTGTATACAGAGACATTAACAGAAACCCTCAAGATTTGGCTTAACTCCAAGATAGTAGTTAGCTGTCCCAAACGTAGATTTATAAACAACATGTAACCAGTTTAGGTAAATTACTATCACAAAGTGAAAAAGAAAAGAAAAAAAAAACATCCCAGCAGTTAATTAACAGAAAAACCCCTCGTAACCCTCCAGATTAAGCACTACAAGTGAAAAGTAAAACAATTAAACTTACTCCATATGCGTCAGACACCGTCCTAATATTTTCAAACCCCTCGTTAAGGTTTGAAAACATCGCCCTCATATTCGCCATTGTAGTTTCTAGCTCAAGCGGCAGGTTAATTACTTCACCACCGCTGCCGCTGGCCTGCACCTGCTGCTTGCTCTCGGGTTCCATTGTAGTATCGAAATTGAAATTAGGGTTTGGGCGAAAGAGAGAAGTAATTGTAACGTATTCCTTTTGCTCTGATGAAACAAAATTGTGTGTGAGCCGCAATTCTTTTAAAATTATGTTTTTTGTAACTTTTGTGCTCCTGGGCTTATTTCATAAAGGAGTTATGTATGGGCTTTGTGGAGATCATTTACATGCTGTTGGTTCCTCTTTTTTAGGCTAATCCTATATTTTTTTTAAAAACAAATTATTCATTAATGTATGACTTTTAGATTATATCTATTAGTATATATATCAATAAATTTTTTTTTGATTTATCACTAGTGTCTGCTTATGCGACTAATTTAGTCGATCACTATCAGGCCATTTTAGAGGGGGCGGCTCTCCCGGGGCTGATTTTTACACCCACAAGTCTCGAACCCGAGAATATCAATGATTTGTTTTGTATTCACATATATTGATGTTTTCATACTTACATTTTGAATTCATATACTATCAATATACTCCAACTAGAATAATGAAATTAATCAGATATTTTAGGGAATTTTACATTGGAGCTGAATGTAAATTATGTAAAAGGAACATTTTCAACTCTAAGAAGTTGGTGGCGGGCTTGTGAGTTGGGATTTTCGAAGTAGCTAATTAGGTTATAAATCTTGCCCAATAATTATTACTCAAAATGTTAGCACAAATCATAAGGGATGTAACTAACTAAACCCCTTGAACTTTGGAATAATTAGGGGAAACCCACACACTATTTGAGTTACATTAACCCCCCCCCCCCCCCTTGAAGCTTCAACAAACATATGAAATCTAGGAATTTGTCTATAGTTTTCAAGTTTCAGAAGGGTGTCATTCATTAAAGCTCAAAGAAGCCTATTTGTGATGTTCTTTCAAACTTCAAGGGCATTCATGCAATTATTCAAACAGTAGGACATGTCTTGTCACGCTCCCCAATTATTTTAAAGAAATGGCACTTTAGTCCTTCAACTCACAAAATTTAGGATTTTGACTACAAATAGTTTTAAATTTTACAATTTAGTCCTAAAAATTATGATTAACTCATTATAGCCTTTACACTCATTCAGTGTTCTTAAATTTCATAAACCCTGAATAATAATAATACTTTCAAAATTAGTTTAAAATATATTAATTACATAGCTATCTACTTAATTATATAAATATATTTTTATATAATTATTATAGTTGCATAATAATTAATTAAAGACAAAGTTGTGAATCGTTTTATATGAAGATATGATCTTAATTTGATATTATAAGGTGTGTAAAATAAATAAAAATAAAAATATTTGATAAGATATGATCTTAATTTGATATTATAAGGTGTGTAAAGTAAATAAAAATAAAAATATGTGATAAGGAGACAACTATACAAGTTGTCAACTTGTTGATATAATTAAACATGCATGTTCTGTCTATATACTTAAAACCTTACTTTGAACAATTTGTGTAGTCACATTATCTAACGTTTATGCATTGCTCTCTTTTTTTTTCCAACAATTTCGAGTCTACTTTCAAAAAATAAAATAAAAAAATTGGAGTTTTCCCATCGTTCTTGTACTCCAAAACTACAAAGACTTTTATTGTGCAGAAAAACTGCATTCAGACCCCAAGCACCAAATACATCATAGCAGGTCCAACACATATATGATATCTTTGAAATTTTAGATCAAGATTCCCTTATAACATCTTTATGATGTAGGATTGATAAAGGAAGAGTTTTAGTATTTTTAAAACATATTTGCGTGAGAGAAGCTGCTCTCGGATTTTTAGGATAGAGACTGACTATTGTTTGCTTTCGGCCTTCTAAACCTTCTTGTCTTGAAATGTTGGTGAAGATGAAATATGCCTAACCTATAAGGGAATCTGGATCTAAAATCTCAAAGTTTTTCACTAATTTCTTTATATGAATGGCTTAACTTGAAGAGTTGAAATACGTAAATAATGAACTTCATGATATATCTACTATATTGATGGTTATTTAAATAAATCCCTAATTGGATCATAGTTTAGATGACAACAATAGAAGTAGCCAAGTATTTTTTTTTTACTAATGGTGATGCATGTTTTTAAGTGATCTTTAGTTTACCTTATTATTAATCCTTTGTATGAGTCTTTGATGTATATGAGAACATGATCCTCTCACATTTTCACTTATTTAGTATTAAGGGTAGCCTAATAGCTAGTTAGAACAACTTATGAAAAAAAATAAACTTACTAGCTATTAGTCTAACCATTAACACTTTATAAGCTTATTTAGAGATTGACGAAGTTAACGAGGACAACAAGCGACAATTGTGAGAAAAATGTGAGGTTCAATTTTGACTATTCCAACTCTGTTTGGCACCCGACCATGAGGAACTTGTACAGAAAAATCGTGGTTTTATTTCCAAATCACGAGCCATTTCTTTCATCATTTATATTACCTTTATTTTTCATATACTTTCTCTCGTTTGGTAATTTAGGTTTTATTATCTATTGCTATTTCATGTTCATATGCCAAATCTATATGACGTGTCAATTCATAATCGTATTACCTGATCTAATCTGATAAACTATATATTGATTCTTGGATTGTGCAAACGAGCAATGGATATTATCCAGCTTACTAGATCATGTCATAATATGTTTCACCCATTGGGACGTATTTGGAAAGTTGGGCCCAAGAATTAGATTAATTTACTACTGGGCAGCAAGGGCTTCAATTTAAGAATATTGCATAATACTCATCGATCTAGGCGTCACTCATAGTCATGAGTTGATTGTAACCCTCTGCTAGTTAAACTTGTAAACGAGCATGTCTCTTCGTTTTGTTGAGGGGTAAGGTCATATATTTTGTACTATAAGGTAGGATCTAGTTGTTATATGCCATGTTCATTTTATTTACTTCATGTTCATATGGTATAATTGCTCAACAATTATATCTTTCCATTCTCTACCATGAGATTATTTACAGATGTCACTTATTCTTGTTCAATTTACGGCCTAAATCTATAAATCTCACTAAGTCATTCCAGATTGGACGAATTATCAAAAATGCCCGATAAGTTTGGCATTTAATCTTAAATGCCCGATTTTCCCAAACCTGCCAAAAATGCCCGGTAAGTTCTAACTTTTCTAACAAAAATGCCCGATTTGAAAAATTCGGACATTTTATCCGACGTGGCATCCGAATCAATAAGTCGCGCTACTGAATCAAAAAAAACGCGCCCGACACCTATGATTTTTGGTACGGAAAAACGTTTTCTAGAAATTAATAAAAAAAGGCCACTGTTCATCAGGCCACTGTTTATCGACCCATTACTCATCATATCACTGTTTATCGGCCCACCACCACCACTGTTCATCGGCCCACCACCATCACTGTTCACCGCCGTCACTATTCACCCCGCCGCCGTTACTGTTCACGGTCTGATCCGATTTCCATCTCCGTTCAACTCCGATCTCCGATTTTCAGCGAGTGTGGTTAGGGCTGTGCATTTGGATCGGATCGGATCGGATCGAATCGAGGCTAGAAGTCGAATTCGATCCTGGAGAAATGAGGATCGAAATGAAATCAATTTAAAACGATCCGATTCGATCCAAAATCATTCGATTTCGATCCGATTCGATTCGATTTCGATCCTTTTCTTTCTTATTTAATTTAATACCAATGGGACCAACCACAACATTCAAACAGAGTTACTGAATTAAAAAATTCACTTTCATATGGTTCTCAATCACACTTTTTGACAAAAACACAAATCAATTATAAAAGATACACTTTCACAAATTAATTTTCACCACTTTACACTTTCCATTCACCAGACTATGCACTGGCTTATCAGCAGCTGTCGGCCTTTGTGCAGAAAGAGAAAGGGTTTGATTTGCAGAAATTTTGATTTTTGAGTGAAACCCCTTTTTTGATTGAATCCTTCGTACAGACTGAGACTACTGACTACAGAGAGAGAAATGTGTTACAAATTGTCTACGTTTCCCAAAGACAGAAACGTGACAAATATGTTAGGTAGGTGTATATATATAAATATAATATTAGCATTATATATAGAAATATCTTAGTAGCATCTTAATAGGCTTAGCATTATATAAAAAAAATATTATATATATACTATTATATATTTATTTATTTTTAAAAAATAAGATGAGCATTCGATCCGATCCGATTCTCAGCCTCTAAAATCGAGGATCGAATCAAAAGGGGGTTCGATCCTAAGGCAAAAATCAAAAATCAGATCAAATATTCGATTCGATCCTCGGATCGAATCATTCGATCGATTTTCACCCGATTCGATCGATCCGATTCTTTTTGCACAACCCTAAGTGTGGTGGGGGGTGGTAGCGATCTAACGCGGGGGGGGGGGGGGGGGGGGGAGGGGGGCGGCGTCAATCGACGCCGCCACTGCTGCAACGGCGAGTTGCAGCGGTGTGGGGTAGGGGTGGCTGGCGGGGGGGGGGGGGGGGGGGGGGGGGGGGGACGGGACGGGGAGGGGGAGGGGGGTGGGGGGCAATGATGAAGATGATGATTTCTTTTTTTTTTTTTTTTTTGTCAAAATGTTTATTATTATATATATTTGTTTATATCTTTATTATTATTAACATATATATGCATTAGAAACGTTTTTTAGTCAGTGAATAGTAAACGCGATTTTTTGATTCAGCAGCGCGCCTCTTTGATTCGGATGCCACGTAGGATTTGTTTTTCCAAAATTTTCATTTCAGGCATTTTTGGTAGGAATTTTTAAATATACCGGGCATTTTTGGCAGGTCTGGGAAAATCGGGCATTTTTGATAATTCGTCCTTCCAGATTTATTCCTCTTTCGTGTTGTCTGTCCACTTCTTAGAGTAAAGGCGACTTGTGGCTGCTGGGAGTGGTTTTTTTGATCAAGAAGTTATTTTGCTAAGTCATTTTGAGTATGCATTTTAATTATTTTAAACATTTTAATAACTAGGTATTATCACGTTTATTCAATTGAGACATTTTTATTTGTATTAATCAAGACTTTCGATGTGAATGTAATAAATTGATTTTCTTTATGTATGGTATGATCCTGGTCGTGAGACTTTTCCTTTAGACTAAATAAATGTCGAGTTTGTTTTCATTTTGTTTGAACATGGAACGAGTTTGATTTTAACTAAATCTCGAGTTGCAGTTCTCACATGTCACATGTTTTACGCCAAACTCCAGGGGTTGTAAATCTAGTACCCTTTATTTTACATGTTCATATATGTTATTATTCCAATTACGCTTCTCGTGTACACACTTTAAGGTTGATCTTACACCTAGAGTCCAGACACAATGCCAATTTTTTATATTCATAACTTGTAAGTCAATCATAAGCAACAAATGGTAAAGAAGAAATTACATTGTCGGCATCAGAACAGCTCCAACATGGCTTCCATTGCCTCATAGTCAACTTTGATGCTCGTCGAAGTAGCAATGATAGTTAATGAGCCATAATTACGACACTGGATTGCGCGATAGTCTTGAAAATAACTCAGAATAAAAGGAGCAAAAGTAATTTTTTTACCCAATCTGATGAGACCACTTAAAACGCCTAAACAACGCGGCCCTTAGGACAATATCATTGACCTCGAGAAATGGCCAGCTGTGGAAAAATTATGGATCACGTTGGTAGGCCCCATGTGAGCCCCCACACGCCCCTACAAAGATACGCCTCTGTGGCACATCGATGCATATACCAACGTGCCACATCGATCACCGTCACACTTGCGATGTCAAATGACATGTGCTCATAAAAAATGACACGTTGGTTTGATATCCGACGTGTCACGTGGCACGTCGGACAAACTTCCACACCAGGTCCCGACTCGACGTGGCGTGGGTGTACTAAACGTATGATGCACCCTTTCTCTCCTTCATATGTGTGTGTGTGTTCCCATACACCAATGCCTTAACCAAGTGGTAAAAATACCCCCTCACTCCTTCATTTAGGGGTTGGTCATTTGGAGTTTGGACATTTTGGGAGCTCTCACCTCTCTCTAGCTTTCTAATGAGAAAGCACGTCAAACCAAAAGCACGTAAAATTAGAAGAACGTCAAACCAAAACACGTTAAACTGGAAGCACATCAATTTAAAAGCATGTCAAACCAGAATCACGTCAAACTAAGCACGTCAAATTGGGAAAAGCAAGTTTGACTAAAGCACGCCAAACCAAAAGTACGTTAATGGGAATACTTAGAATATTTTCTCTCATACTTTTCCATAGACATTCAAATGTCAACAATTGGACTAAGAATGAAAGAACTTTGACACGTGATTTGACCACAACATGGATCAAATCACATGAGGTCCCGATCTCGAGCCTCTAAGGGCTCGATGAATTAAAGCGTCGTTAGGCTGCCCAACTGATCTCCAATTAAGACAACATCTAGCATGGGTTATTACTACGATCACCCACGCCTTGGCTATGCGACATACATCCTACGGGATCATCCAAATCGAAATCAAGCCTAAGGGCGAAAACAACGCATAAACTTCAGAGCTAGCATTACATCAATTAAGACTCTACCTGGTATAATTGAATAATAAAATTTGCCATGTTTGATTCTTTCTTCTCCTAAAGATACGTAGGTAGCTCAACCAATATTGAGCCCAGTTGCAAGCATGTAAACCCATATCCTCCTCTAGCATAAGTTTATTATCTAATGTAACTGTTTATACCTAACCATTATGTCTTTAGTGCATGTTTCCATCGAACCGAAAGCTCTTCTTGTGGTGCCTAGAAGGGGTAACACGGTGTGGTAAGGTATTAATCTTTTAAAATTAGTTTTTTTTGTAACTTTTGTGGGCCAGGGCTTACTTAATAAAGGAGTTATGTATGGGCCTTGTGGAGATCATTTACATGGTGGTGGTTCCTCTTTTTTAGGCTAATCCTATTTTTTTTATTTTTTTTATAAATATTCATTAATATATGACTTTTAGATTATATCTATTGGTATATATATCAATGATTTGTTTTTTTTTATTTATCACTGGTGTCCGCTTATGCGACTAATCCAGTCAAGCACTGTCAGTCCCTGTTAAAGGGGGCGACTCTTCCAGCGGTATTTTTTACATCCACAAGACTCCAACCCGAGAATACCAATGATTTGTTTTGTATTCACATATATTTATATTTTGATACTTACATTTTGAATTAATATACTATCAATATTGTCCAATTACAATAATGAAATTAATCAGATATTTTAGGGAATTTTGCATTGGAGGGGATTTAAATTATGTAAAAGGAACATTTTCAACTCTAAGAAGTTGGTGGCGGGCTTGTGAGTTGGGGTTTTTGAAGTCGCTAATTAGGTTATAAATCTTGCCCAATAATTATTACTCAAAATGTTAGCACAATTCCTAAGGGATATAACTAACTAAACCCCTTGCAGTTTGGAATAATTAGGGAAAACCCCCACACTATTTAAGTTACATTCACCTCCCTTGAAGCTTCAACAAACATATGAAATCTTGGAATTTGTCTATAGTTTTCAAGTTTCAGAAGGGTGTCATTCATTCAAACTCAAAAAAGCCTATTTGTGATGTTCTTATCAAACTCCAAGGGCATTCATGCATTTATTCAAATAGTAGGACATGTCTTGTCACGCTCCCCAATTATTTTAATGAAATGGCACTTTAGTCCTTCAACTCACAAAATTTAGGATTTTGACTACAAATAGTTTTAAATTTTACAATTTAGTCCTAAAAATTTTGATTAACTCATTATAGCCTTTACACTATTTCAGTGTTCTTAAATTAGGTTCATAAATCCTAAATAATAACAATACTTTCAAAATTAGTTTAAAACATATTAAGTACATAATTATCTACTTAATTATATAAATATATTTTTATATAATTATTATAGTTGCATAATAATAAATTAAAGACAAAGTTTTAAATTATTTTACATGAAGATATGATCTTAATTTGATATTATAAGGTGTGTAAAATAAATAAAAATAAAAATATGTGATAAGATATGATCTTAATTTGATATTATAAGGTGTGTAAAGTATATAAAAATAAAAATATGTGATAAGGAGATAACTATACAAGTTGTTAACTTGTTGCTATAATTAAACATGTTCTGTATATACTTAAAATCTGATTTTGAACAATTTTTGTAGTGACATTATCTAACGTTTATGCATTGTTCTCTTAATTGTTTTCAACAATTTTGAGTGTACATTAAAAAAAACAAAATTGAACTTTTCCAATCGTTCCTGTACTCCAAAACTACCAAGACTTTTATTGTGCAGAAAATCTGCATTCAGACACGAGCATCAAATTCATCATAGCAGATCCAACACATATATGATAATCGTATTACCTGATCTGATCTGATAACCTATATATTGATTCTTGGACTATGCAAACGAGCAACGGATATTATCTAACTTACTAGCTCATGTGATAATATGTTTCACCCATTGGGACGCCTTTGGAAAGTTTGGCCCAAGAATTCGATTAATTTACTGCTGGACAGCAAGGGCTTAAGTTTAAGAATTTTTGCATAATACTCATTGATAGGCGCCAATCATAGTCATGAGTTGATTGTAACCCCCCTGTTAGTTAGACTTTGAAAATGCATGTGTTGTAAGGAAGTGTTGGTCTAACATTCTGTGAAGTAGTGTTGGCACAACACTGAACTCAACACTTCCCTGTTCGATTTATTTATGTTAAATATTTTATTTTGTCTTTATTCTCAAACTCACTCAGTTCTACAAGTTGTAGTTATCTGTGATATGTTTCAGGTTAGCAAGGACCCTAAGAATCGTATAGACTTTGGAATTAAAGATAAAGGATAAGCGGGAGATATTTGAAGATACGTGAAGATAATATTAGAAGATCTTATGAAGATAACATAAAAGGAGATTTTGGAGTTATCCAGTGAAGAAGAGAACGATCACCAACTTGTGTCTATCACGCCACAGAACAAGGACGATCAAATTCTATAAGAAGGCGTGCTCGACATCAAGACTATGAATAAGACTAGAATTAAGTTCTGAGTGACTAGAAAAAATCTTGTATTGTATTGGTCTTGTTTTACTGAGTTTTATCTAGCTAAACTATAGCTCATAGATTAGTTAGTGTTACGATTGAGTTCCTTGCTCAGTTGTATTTGGTAAGATCATTAAAGTAACATTTAGTGACTATTTGGATGTAAGGGTCGGCAAGTTATATTCATATAAGCTGCTTAAAATTCGTCTCACTGTGTTATTTATTCCGTTGAATTATTACTCTACAACGAGTATTGGAACAACACTGATACGATCGGTGTTGGCACAACATTCAGTGTACACATAATGTGTAAATCAAGTAAAAGGGTACCAATATCGGTCCATACATTTATAATTGGCGTCAGAGCCAAGCACCTAATTCATTGGTGTTTGGATTTGGTACTAGACCATGGATAATGTGAACCCCACTACTAACAACAGGTTACCAGTGCTGGATGGGACAAACTATGCTTACTGGAAGATCATGCTCAAACAATACATCAAATCCTTAGACCTAATAGCGTGGAAATCAATCATTGATGGGTACACTCCACCAATGACGGCCAGAGACGATGAAAATGATGTACACCTTAAGCCTGAAGCTGACTGGACTCAAGCAGAAGTCATTGAAGCAACCAACAATGAGAAAACACTGAAGGCCATCTTCAGTTGGATTGGTCCACATATGTTCAGGTTAGTGCAATTATGTACAACTGCTAAACAAGCATGGTTCCTCCTTCAAACTCATTGTGAAGAAGATGTCAGTGTCAAATAAGCTAGACTTTAAATTGCATTACAGAAATTTGAGAGCGTTAGCATGGGTGATGATGAGTCTGTTACTTCATACTTTGCAAAATGAATGGATTTATCTAATGAATGTCAAAGTCTAGGTGATCCTCTAACTAATAAACAACTTGTTTACAAAGCTATGAGAACTCTGTCTCCTAGGTTTGAGGTCAAGAAGATTGCTATGCAAGAAGCCAAACACATGTCATCACTTAACTTTCATACTCTTCTGAATGTACTACAATAATTTGAAATGAACTCATAACCCACTAACAAACACAGAGGCCTTATATTAAAAGCTATTGAAGAAGAAGTAGATGATAAAACTGAAATAAGTGCCTATCTAGGTTCAATGATGAAAAAGTCCAATAAAATTGCTTTAAATGATAGAGTCGGAAAAGAGAATAATGATTCTCCTAATCTAAGAAGAAGTTTTTTGGGTAAAATGGTTAAGTATTCTTTCAAAAAGCCCACTGAGAGTGACACTAGGTAAATGAAAGAGCTCCAAGGCTTTGAGTATTAAGGCTTTGGACACATGTCATATAAGTGTGCTAATACTTTGAGAACCAAAGGTAGCTTTAAATGGGTACACATAGATGATATTGATGATGAGATAGATTTGGATTCGTTACTAGAAGAACGGGTGTATGAAGAAGTCCACACAGCGGCTCTGTCTTCCCAAGTCAATTGGACAGAGTGTCAGGACAACATCGGGACGAACGAATGTTGGCTCAACACTCAGACGGATCCATAGGAACAGAAAGACTACTCTGACAACTAGGAGGATGATGACTATATTTCTAACCCTCAATGTCTTATTACTGATATAAATGCATCTGAGGAACATTCTAACTTTGTTTGCTTTAGTGGATCTGTAGATTTGAATGAAGAGTACATCCTTGAAAGATAAATGGATCAAGACAAGGCAGTTGATGAACTGAAAGCTGTTTATGGGGAACTTCTTGATGAGGGAGAATAATTTCTTAATTGAAACTATAACTGAACTGGAAACCTTACCAGAAAGGAGTTTCAAATAGAAGAGATGGAGATGAAGCTGGAAGAAGTAGAGAGAACCATTGCCAAGTGGAACTCTAGATGAAGTACTGAGTGTTGGCAATGAAGGAACTACATGTTTAGGATACCAAGAAAGGTCAAGTAGACATGATAACATTACGCCTGGTTTTGTAAAGGCTGGTTTTTGCAAAAATAATGGCCAATCTAATCAACCTAAGAAGGTAACCTATATGTGCCAATATCTTTTTAGCCAGAACATTTAAAACCCTACTGCCATAAGTACATAAAGTTATGTGAGAAATATAATTATGATAGCAGTAATGCTGCATCGGGTGTTGGGACAACATTGAGTTGCTCAAATGTTGGCTCAACATTCCGAAGTGAACACCAGGGAACAAAACAACAAATTTCAAAAGAACATACTTTGGTCTCGTAAAATCAAAATCATCTATATTGTTGTGTTCTCAGCTCTTACTAGTGGCTGGTATTTTGACAATGGTTGTCTAGACATATGACAGGTACCAAGACTAACCTTATGGATCTTGTGCCTGTATTCACTAGTACTGTTATATATGGTGGAGGAAGCAAAGGAAATATCATAGAAAAATGGGTCCTCAATGTGGACGGTTTCCCTCATCTTAGTGAGGTTTTATTAGTGGATGGTTCAAAGGCTAATCTCATCAGCATTAGCCAGCTTCGTGATGACAATTTGATAGTTAAATTTGACAAGTATTCTTGTGACGTGTTTGATGAATCTAATAACTATGTTATGTCAGGAAAAAGGTCAAAAGACAACTGCTACTTGGTGGATGAGGATGCACAATGCCTACATGTGAAGGTTGATGAATCAGTAGTTTGGCACAGAGGGCTAGGACATGTCCACTACAGGAATCTGGAAAAGATCATCAAGCTAGAAGTTAAGAGAGGCATATCTAAACTTTCCAGTCTAGCTAAACTAGTTTCTGGTCATTGTCTACAAGGTAAACAAACCAAGACTACACATGCACCCGTACATTTGGAAGGTCGGATCTCTAGTGAAAGTGCAGGTTTTCTGGAATCAATGTTAGACAGTGAAATGTAAGACGATGTTGAGATAACATTGAGGATAACATTGAAAGCCGAGAGCTTGAGCGAAAACTGTTCTTTAGTTGCCAGAATTAAGTTTTGCCTTTATTCACTTATTAATCAAGTTCCACGGTTTTGGTTGTTTATGTTTATGTCCAGGAAAGTATCTTAAACATAAGGAAGAGCTTTGGAAGATTCCTTACTTGAAGTTTCCATAATTCAAGCTAAGTTGAATAGTCAACTCACACGCTTTCAAAAGAAGGAAACAAGTGAGCTGTTCTTTGCAACGCGATTCTTTCCAGGATTCTCCGAATTAAAGAAGATGTGTTACCTTGCTAAATCAGTAATGAAGGAAACACATATTCTGGAAAGATATGAAGTTCACAATGAAGGCAATCTTTAACAAGGAAACAACAAGAGTTACCAAAACTGTGAACAACACATCTTGGCGTTCAAAACTCAAGAAAACTATAAAGATGTGAAGTTCATCAAGATGAAGAAAAGACAATCGTGCCAATAATCCAAGAGATGAATCATACTTTGTATTGTCTTCATTTTGTTTTGCGAAGTTTTTGTATCAACTGCTTAAGTCTAGTTCATAGAAGTTAAGTAGTTCTTACTTGTCTGCTTCGTTGAGTCCGATCAACAAAGAGCGTGAGTGAATTGTTGTGATACAATTTCAATTGGCGTCAGAGCCAAACACCGACTACACTGGTGGTTTGGAGGTGATACAACACCATGGACAGTGTCAATCCTAATACCAACAGGATTCCAGTTTTGGATGGCTCCAATTATGCATATTGGAAGATCAGGATGAGGTCTCACATCAAAGATATTGACATTCGAGCCTGGCAATCCGTGATAAATGGTTACTCTCTTCCAACATTACCAAGAGATGGTGAAGGTGATCTAGTACCAAAACCAGAAGTAGATTGGACATCAGCAGAGGTAAGTCTCTATAACTCTAATGAGAAAGCTCTTAATGCTATCTTTAGTTGGGTTAATCATCACATGTTCAAGTTAATCCAGAATTGTACAAAAGCCAAGCATGCTTGGGATATACTTGAATTACATTGTGAAGGAGATTCTATTGTTAAAGATTCTAAATATAGACAACTGCTTTTACAATTTGAAAAACTTGAGATGGGAGAAGATGAAAGTGTTGACAGTTATTTTGAGAAAATTCTTGATATTGCTAACCAATGTGAAAATCTAGGTTTTGCTATGACTAATCAAGAAATGGTGTATAAAGCTATGAGAACACTGTCATCTAAATTTTCTCTCAAGAAAATTGCAATGAGTGAATCTAGAAACCTTGTTAATCTACAATTTCAAGTCTTGATGAATACTCTTAGAGAATATGAGATGGAGCTTGCCTCCCAACCTAGTAAACATAGGGTTGTTGCTTTAAGAGGTCCAAATCTTGACAATGAAAGTGATGATGATTTTGAATAATTTCTTCAAATTATGGGAAAATTACTAAGAAGTTCAATAAGCTGAATCTTAAAGGAAAAGGTAAAGAAAAGAACCTTAGTAATAGTTCCCCAGGTTATAAGAAATTACCTCCTAAATTTGTGAAGTACATGGCATCAAAACCTACTCCTTTAGAAGCTGATAAATTAAAAGATGTTCAATGTTTTGAATGTAAAGGATATGGTCATATGGCTAATGAATGTGCTAACACTCTTTGAAAAAGAGGAAATTCTCATTGGGTTTATGTAGATGATTTCAATGAAGATGACTTTAGTTCTGGAGAAGCTGAAGAACAATCAGAAGAGGTTCAAACTGATGCGCTACTCACTCAGATTGACTGGACACCAGAAGACTCCCTGAACTGCTTCGGGTCTCAATGTTACCCCAACATTCAGGATTCAACATCAGAACAGGAGACCTTCTTTGCAGATTGGGATGAATATGATATTGATTCTGAACCTTATCTTGCGTCCTACTTTGATGAATCTAACTTTGATTGTTTTCATGGCACACTGGATCCAGATGAAGAATACTTCTTTGAAGGTGAAATGTCCCAGGAGGAAATCATTGAAGACCTGAAGTCTATCTACCACAAACTGCTGCTTGAGAATCACAAACTCATCAAGAGCAACAAAAGCTTGAAGGAAGAGATTGGATGCATGAAGGAGATGCTGAAACTGTATGAGAAAGACCTTGACAAAACTGAAGCTAAGCTGAAAGAGGTAAAGGTAAAATTAGATAAAGCTGAACATACCATTAACAAATGGAACTCTTCTACATCTCTGCTTGATGAAGTGCTGAGTATAGGAAATCAAGGTAAAAATGGTTTGGGCTATGTTGAGAAACCTTCCTCTGAAGATATTAATTCTGCCTATTTGAAAGATGGTTTTATCAAGGAAAGCAATAACTTGAGTTGTGAAATCTCTTTCAACACTGTGAAAAGGCCTACTTTTATCTGTCAATATTGTTTTCAACCTGGTCACATTAAGCCTTATTGTAAAAAATATAAAATTGTGATTGAGAAGAAAACAGTAATTAATAGTTGTACCAATGTTAGGAAAACCTCTGATCTGAATGTTATCCCAACATTAGGTAACAAATCTAAAGGACATAAAAGTAGAACCTGGACTGAGAAGATAAAAACTCATAAGGTTAAAATTGTTTGCAATGTTGTCTTCTCTGCTGTTTACTCTAACCTTGCAGGTAAGTGGTATTTTGACAGTGGATGTTCAAGGCACATGACTGGAAACATTGACAACCTGAAAAATGTAATCCCTTTGACTGTTGGAACAGTTGCCTATGGAGGAGGCACTAAAGGGAAGATCATTGGAAAAGGAGTACTGGATGTTGAAGGATTTCCACCACTCAAGGATGTGTTGTTGGTTGAAGGATTGAAAGCAAATTTAATTAGCATAAGTCAACTTTGTGATGACAATCTGCTAGTTACTTTTGATAAAAGTTCATGTGAAGTGTTTAATAGTGACAATGTTTGTGTCATGACAGGTACAAGATCAAAGGATAACTGCTATCTTGCTCAAGATGAAGCTGAATGCTACCATGTCAAGGTAGATGAATCTGTCATGTGGCACAATAAGTTAGGACATGTGCACTATAGAAATCTAGAGAAACTACAGAAGTTAGAGGCTGTAAGAGGACTGCCTAAGTTGACTAGCCCAGGTAAAATTGTTTGTGAAGACTGCCTGAAAGGTAAACAAACAAAAGATGTTCATCCACCACTTCAGGTATAGAGTACTAACCCTAGAACTAATAAGTGCTTTGAATTGCTATATATGGATCTCATGGGTCCTATTGAGGTTAGTAGCCTAAATGGTAAGAAGTATGCTTTTGTTATTGTTGATGATTTTTCAAGATATACCTGGATTAAATTTTTGAAAGAAAAATCAGAGGCATTCAACACATTCAAGATTCTGCATGCTAGTATTAAGAATCTTTATGGCACTTCTGTAGGAAGAATTAGGTCTAACCATAGAAAAGAGTTTGAAAATGTAAGCTTTGCTAATTTCTGTGAATCTAAAGGCATTTTCCATGAGTTCTATGCACCTAAGACACCTCAGCAAAATGGGATTGCAGAGAGGAAGAATAGAACACTTCAAGAGATGGCTAGAGTTATGTTGAATTCTAAAAACCTATCTAAGAAACTCTGGGCTGAAGCATTGAATACTGCATGTCATATTAGTAATAGAGTTTATCTTAGACCTGGTACTACTATGACACCTTATGAAATCTTGAAGGGTTCAAAACCAACAGTAGCACACTTTCATAAATTTGGTATTAACTGCTATTTGCTGAAAGATAGAGACTATTTGAGCAAATTTGATCCCAAAAGTGAAGTGTATATTTTTTGGATATTCTCCTAATAGTGCTGCTTTCAGGGTCTACAATCCAAGATTGCATACTGTTCAAGAATTAGTGAATGTCATATTTGATGATTTAACTGTTTCTGCAGGTACTGAAGAAGTCACTGGTTCAGATGTTACTCCAACATTGGACTCAACATTGAACACAGACGCTGGAGATACTGAACTGGAAACTGGAATAAATGTTGACTTAACTCCAGAAACCCCCAATGTTAGGCCAACATCTGTGCTGTCAGATTCTGAAGATGAAGTGGTTCATGTATCCAGAAGAGATCCCCCTCTTAGAATACAAAGAGATCATCCAGCCTCTCAAGTAATTGGTCAAATTACTGAAAGAGTTAGAACACACAATAAAGAAAGGGTAAATTACAAGGATATGGGTAAGTTGTGTGTTTGTATGTCTTCTTCATGTACTGTTGAAAATGCATCTTGTTTTGTGTCCTCCATTGAACCTAAGAATGTAACTGAAGCTCTTAAGGATAGTTACTGGATTAATGCCATGCAAGAGGAACTCTTATAATTCACCAAAAACAGAGTTTGGAATCTAGTACCTAGGCCATCACATGTGAATGTAATAGGTACAAAATGGATTTTCAAAAATAAAACTGATGAGAATGGTGTAATTATGAGGAACAAAGCTAGGTTGGTTGCACAAGGTTATACTCAGGTAGAAGGTATAGATTTTGATGAGACTTTTGCTCCAGTAGCTAGGATAGAATCAATTAGATTACTCCTTGCTATTACTTGTTGTCTTAGGATTAAACTATACTAAATGGATGTTAAAGGTGCCTTTCTGAATGGTTTAATTGACAAAGAGGTTTATGTAGAACAACCTAAAGGCTTTGGTGATCCTAAACATCCTGACCATGTGTACAAACTTGAAAAGGCTTTGTATGGTTTAAAACAGGCCCCTAGAGCTTGGTATGAGAGGCTAACTGATTTTCTGTTAGGCCTAGGTTTCAATAGAGGAGATGGAGATAGAACATTGTTTGTCCTTAGAAAAAGCTCTGATATATGCATTGCTCAAATATATGTGGATGATATAGTATTTGGCTCTACTAACAAGTATACTTTAGACAAATTTGTTGAGTCTATGACATGAACATTTGAGATGAGCATGATTGGTGAGCTTAACTACTTTTTGGGACTACAAGTCAAGAAGCTGGAGAATGGGATCTTCCTGAACTAGGAGAAGTATGCAAAGAATCTGATGAAGAGATTTGAGCTACAAGAGTCCAAGCCTTGCAAAACTCCTATGTCCTCTTCTGTGAAGATAACAAAAGATGGCACTAGTAGCAATGTTGACCCAACATTGCACAGATCCATGATTGGTAGTTTGTTATATCTCTCTGCCTCTAGACCTGATATCATGTTTTCAGTATGTGTTTGTGCTAGGTACCAAGTTGATCCAAAGCAATCGCACTTGATTGCTGTGAAGAGGATTCTTAGATATATCTCTAGAACTTCACCTTTAGGCATTTGGTACTCTTATGACACTAACACTAACTTGGTTGGTTTCAGTGACTCTGACTGGGCAGGTGATGTGGATGACAGGAAATCCACAAGTGGGGGCTGTTTTTATTTGGGGAATAATTTGGTCTCCTAGTATAGCAAGAGGCAGAACTGTGTTTCATTATCAACTGCTGAATCAGAATATGTAGCAGCTGGCAGTTGTGTTACCCAACTTGTATGGCTCAAACACATGCTTTCAGATTATGGGCTAGATAGTGATACACTTCTCATGTTCTGTGACAATCTAAGTGCTATAAGTATCTCTAGGAATCCTGTTCAACATTCTAGAACCAAGCATATAGACATAAGGCATCATTTCTTAAGAGATATGGTAGAGGACAAAGTAATCAACATTGAACATATTGAGACAACAAACCAGCTAGCTGATATGTTTACAAAACCTTTAGATAGTGAGAGATTCTTCAGCTTGAGGAAATCTCTTGGCATGTGTGATATGTGAAAATGTTGAGAAAACCAGTGTTGTCATAACACCACTGACTAGCACTGGTATATTGGTTTTGGTGTAGTAGGTATTCTGTTGTTATTTCTTTGTTGAGTTGCATTTCTTTTTGAGTCTCATTTAATCCTTGTTTTGTCATATTTGGTTTGTGTGGTTGAACTCTTTGATGAACAACTCTGTCTAGTTATCAGTCTCACATCTTTGTTTTGAAAAAGTTAATAAAACTCTTCTGTTTGTCTGAGGTTGTGATTGCCTAACATATGGAGAAGCTGGGGTACACAAAGTTCACTACTTTGATGTCTATTCAGTTGTGTCTTATTCATATGGAAGGTGTACAGGACATGTGGAGAAGCTGTGGTGCATGATGTTGACAGCTTCAGTGTTACTCAGTTGTGCTTATTTACATATTCCTGTTTGTTTGGCCAAGGAACACATGAGGGTGATCTTTTCTACTAGGGTGTTTGAGGTTTCGATTTCTTACATTTAGTAGCACTGACCACTTGGTGATTCTCTTGAATGCAGGTTGGTAAACAAGTATGCATAAGGAATTGGGGTGTTGGGGTGCATGATAAATGAATTGCCAACATTCAAGGCCTTTGTACTTGCCTAACTTGCTGCTGTTAATGTTGTTACTGGGGTGTGTAGAGTTCAGGCTGCCCTCATTCAGTTGTGACATTAGCTTTGTGTTTAGCAACCTTCAGTTTTTGGTTCAGATGAGTTATGAAAATAATAAAGATTATAAAGAGATGTGACTGTGCTGGCTTGAGGAGTTTTTTCATTAGTGTTTACCATCTGCCTATTTGACTTTACATTGTTGCATTCATATAGGACTGCATTGTTTTCTTTCTTGTTTGTGAGTTGTGTCGGTTTAGGCTTGGGGGGAGTATAATTCATGTGTTGAGGCATACAATTTGGGTGACATACTGCAGGTGACACACTGTTCTGTGACTTTCTATGCTGTGGAAGTGAATTGTTCCTTGAATCCATAACTGCTTATCTCTGTGTGTTTCTTGTTCTCTATGTTGCTTACTCATGATTTTGATCTGAACAATATGTCTGAGGTACTCACTTGCTATATTGGTTAAGTTTCAGATGTATTTTTGGATGTATCTCAAGCTCTCACATGAATTTGCCTTGGTGAAGCATGTACCTCCACCTTCGGTTTGAATGTTATCAAATGTTATCCCAACATTATGCACAGTCGCAGGTCAACATTGAAAACAGGAACTTATAAGTTTTCAGTTTTTTTTCTGAAAACCGCTCTGGTTAACTGTTAATTAAACATCAAAGCATGTGCGCGGGAAAACATAGTGGGAAAGTTTTACATGATTCAAATTTGGTAACTGCCCACTAACATTCATTCTCTTTCCTTAATTCACGACTAATTCAAAAATCAAAACCCTTTTTTCCTTATTTGTGCTTGCAAGGTTATTATTTGTGCTTAAACTGCAAATTTACTCTCTCAACTCTCAAATTCTCTAAATTTTCTCTGCAAATTTCTTTCAAAACGTCTCTGCTAACAATGGCAAACAAGTCTCCTATGCAAACTCTTGCAGATGTTGCTCTAGGAAGTGAACCCACTGCCGCACGCACTCGCTCACATACTAGAGGTGCTGCAGCAAAAACAGTTGAGGTTCTTGTTGCTGCTAAGAGGAAGGCAATTCCCTATGTGCGACGAGGAAAGAAGACCAAACAGGGAGAATCGACCTCCAATGTTGAGCCAACAGTGGAAACAACCACTCTCATCACCAATGAGCCTGAAACTGAGGTAAACACTGCTGAACCCATCCCTGAATTTGATGCTGATATACCTGTTGAGGGGGAGGGTAGTGGCTTTGTTGAAAAATCTGTGGAGATATCCGCGGATGTGTCTGTTGAACAAGATGGTGAAGAAGTGGATTAGGGCTCAAAAGAAAAAGAGAAAGGGCCATGGGGAGAAATTGAAAAATATGTCTGAGTCTGCTAAGGCTAGGGTTGAGGCCAGGAAAAGACAGGCTGAGAGATCAGCTAGGAAGAGGGCTGCTGAAGAAGAGAAGAAGGCTGTTGCTGCTGCTGCTGAGAGAAAGAGGAAAGGAAAGCAAGTAATGGAAGAGGAAACTGATGTGGTAGATGTTGAGGATGAGGAAGAGGAGACTGAGGAGGAGCAGGATGTTGCTGCTGATGTTGGGGCAACATCAGGAACAGAAGAGTATACAGATGGGCTATATGTGGTCTACCATGAGGAGGAGGAGAACTGCTATTGTCCCTACTATCTCTCTCAATAGTTGGAAAAGAAGTGGGATTCCTTCAAAAGAAGGGAGATTCACACTGAAAGAGCTATAGAGATGGCCAGTTTCAAAGAGAACAATGTGATGGAATTGCTTGAGGCAAGAGGGCTGCAACAGTCAGTGATGGAGCTGAGTGACTATGCTCCTGAGATTGTCATGGAGTTCTACCTTAATCTCTGCAAATGGATCAGGGACTACAGATCTCCAAAATTTGGAAAGGCTTGGGGTGAGGGGGAGAGTCTTCAACATTGACCCCTACACCATCAACAAGATCTGTGGATTCCCTACTGCTAATGAATCTGAGGACCCCTACTATGATGATGTAATGGAAGACTTGACTGAAGGGTTGGTCAAAATCTGGAGAGATGCTCTGCCAACCACAAAACTCACCTCCATAAGTGCTGTTTTACACAAGATAGCTTGTTTCAACTGGCTGCCAAGCAAGAATGTGATTGTACTTACTAAGGAATCAGCAATCTTGGTGTACAAAATCAAGAATGGGCTAGCTGTAAACATGGGGGAGAGGATTGTGAAGTCTATGTCTGAAGTTGCTGGAAGGAAGAATGGGATGCTACCCTATCCCTCACTCATCTGCAAAATCCTTGGTAGTCAAGGATTGAAGACAAGTGTCACTGTGGGCTGGAGGAAGAATGATTCTAAATTAACAATTCTCCCAAGCTACTTGTCTGGATCAAGGGTGAGAGACCTTCCATGGAACCCAACAGGAGTGGTGAGACCAAGGGTTGAAAAGAAGAAGGCTCAGGAGTTTGCTAGAACTTCAGTGCCTATGTCCAAGGAGGAAGATTGCATGGTCATTACTTCTGCTTTTGTGGATCATATGCTGAACTGGTATAGGAGGCAGATTGCTGACACTCAGAGGGAGATCGAGGAGAGGAAGGAACACCTCAAAGAACTGGAGGACATTGTGAAAAATTTAGAGGAACTCCCTTCTTCACAAAAAGGGGGAGAGTAGTTCCAATTTTAATTTTAGTCTTCTAGTTTATGGCCTGTTTCTATGAACTGCTAATTTCTTTGAACTGCTGGTACATTTTGGTTTTATTTGATCAAGGGATATGTCCTTGATATTTTAGCTATGGCCTGTAAATCTAAGTACTGCTCTAACTAACCTTAATTGCTATTTCTTATTAAGGAGCATGTTGAACTATTTGTCTGGATAACCTTTATGCAGGAAACTTACTAGTTTCAATGTTGAGGTCTGAACATGTGTACATACGTGAATGTAGTGATGACCTTAATGATTGTCTTGGTTAATTTAACTTTGATTATGATATCTTGTATTAAGGGGGAGCAGTTTGGTAGTTTAATTTGTTTCTTGTTGATTATAACTTTCTGGATATAAGGCTTGATTGGAACAGGTATTGGTTTTGTGAAGAAAGGCAAAAAAGGGGAAATTGAAAGTGCAGGTTTTCTGGAATCAATGTTAGACAATGAAATGTTAGACGATGTTGAGATAACATTGAGGATATCATTGAAAGTCGAGAGCTTAAGCGAAAATTGTTCTTTAGTAGCCAAAATTAAGTTTTGCCTTTATTCACTTATTAATCAAGTTCCACGGTTTTGGTTGTTTATGTTTATGTCCAGGAAAGTATCTTAAACATAAGGAAGAGCTTTGGAAGATTCCTTACTTGAAGTTTCCATAATTCAAGCTAAGTTGAATAGTCAACTCACACGCTTTCAAAAGAAGGAAACAAGTGCGTTGTTCTTTGCAACGCGATTCTTTCCAGGATTCTCTGAATTAAAGAAGATGTGTTACCTTGCTAAATCAGTAATGAAGGAAACACATATTCTGGAAAGATATGAAGTTCACAAAGAAGGCAATCTTCAACAAGGAAACAACAAGAGTTACCAAAACTGTGAACAACACATCTTGGCGTTCAAGACTCAAGAAAACTATAAAGATGTGAAGTTCATCAAGATTAAGACAAGACAATCGTGCCAATAATCCAAGAGATGAATCATACTTTGTATTGTCTTCATTTTGTTTTGCGAAGTTTTTGTATCAATTGCTTAAGTCTAGTTCATAGAAGTTAAGTAGTTCTTACTTGTCTGCTTCGTTGAGTCCGATCAACAAAGAGCGTGAGTGAATTGTTGTGAGGAACGTTTTTGATAAAATCTTTATGGTTATTTGGCCTAAGGCTCGGAAGTTTTTAATAATATTGAAAACTTCTTAAAATTATATCTTCTTGTGTTCTTACTTCCGCCGCACATTATTATTATCAAGAAGATCAAAATAGAGTTAAGGCAATTCCAGCTTAACTCTCAAAAAGTGTTGTGTCAATCCACAGTCCTACAATTTCATCTAGAACCTCTAAATGCTTTGAATTATTGCACATGGATCTGATGGGCCCTATAGAGGTTTGTAGCCTTGCTGATAAGAACTATGCTTATATAATTGCTGATGACTTTTCTAGGCATACTTGGGTTAAATTCTTGAGAGAAAAATCTAAAGTTGTGGAGATTTTCAAGATACTAGCTGATAGTATTAAGTTACTCTATAATGCATATGTTATTAGGATTATATTAGATCATGGTATGGAATTTGAAAATAGATAGTTTGATGATCTGTGTGATTCTAGATGCATCTCTCATGAATACTCTGCCCCTATTACTCCCCTACAAAAATGGAGTTGCTTAAAGAAAAAATAGAACTTTGCAAGAAATAACTAGGGTTATGTTAAACTCCAGAAAGATAACTAAAAGACTTTGGCCAGAAACACTTAGTACTGCATTTTATATATCAAATAGAGTTTATCTCAGACCAAGCTTATGAAATTGTTAAGAAATTTAAGCCTAACTTGAGTCATTTTCAAAAGTTTGGTTGTGTGTGTTATATTTTCAAGGATAGATAGCCATTAGGAAAGTTTGATGCTAAAAGTGAAAAGTGCATTTTTGTTGGATATTCTGTGAATAGTTGTGCTTATAGAGTGTTTAATCCTAGATTGAATACTATCCAAGAATTTATAAATGTTGTGTTTGATGATCAAGGTGTCTCTGCAGGTATCACTGACAGTCAACTGGGACTGCCCCAGACTAGAGATATGGCGCCAACACTAGTAGGAGACCATGTGGACGCAACACCAGGGATTGACACAGAAGACACATGGAATGATGATGTTAAGTTGGCACCGACAAAATGGAGTAATAGTGAGGAATAAGGCCAGATTAGTAGCCCAAGGGTACACTCAAGTGGAAGGAATTTATTTTGATGAAACATTTGCCCACGTGGCCAAAATAGAATCTATTAGGCTTCTACTTACAATTGCTTGTTTCTTAAAATTCACATTATACCAAATGGATCTTAAGGAGCATTTTTGAATGGTTATATAGACAACGAGGCTTTTGTTGAGCAACCTAAAGGATTTACAGACCCCCATCATCTTGACTATGTCTACAAACTTGAAAAAGCTTTATATGGTTTGAAACAATCTCCTAGAACTTGGTATGAGAGGTTAACTGAGTTCTTACAATATTTTGGTTTTTCAAGGGGTGAAAGTGATAGGACACAACTTATCATGAGAAATAACAAATAAGTTTGTATAGCTCAAATCTATGTTGATGATATAGTAATTGGCTCTTCTAATCAGTCCACATTGGACAAGTTTGTTAGTACTATGACATGTACATTTGAAATGAGTATGATAGGGGAGTTCGCCTTCTTTCTTGGCCTGCAAGTGAAACAAAAGGAAACATGAATGTTTCTATCTCAAGAGAAGTATGCGAGGAATTTAGTGAAGAGGATTGGGTTGCTGGAAGCTAAGCCATGCAAGACACCAATGTCCACTATAGTGAAGATTGAGAGGGATGTAGCTGGTGAAGATGTTGACTAAACACTCTATAGATCAATGATTGACACACTCCTATACTTATCAGCCACCAGACCTGACATAATGTACTTAGTGTGTGTCTGTGCCAGATATCAGGCAGCACCAAAGGTATCTCACTTAACTGTTGTAAAGAGAATCTTAAGATATATCTCTGGAACTGCTGATTTAGGAATCGGGTACTCTCATGATACAAATTCAAACTTGGTTGCTTTAGTGATAGTGACTGGGCAAGGGATTTAGATGATAGAAAATCCACTAGTGGAGGGTGTTTTTATCTAGGAAAATTTGGTTTCCTGGTACAGTAAGAAATAAAATTGTGTATCTTTGTCTACTGTAGAGTCAGAGTATATTGCAGCTGGAAGTTGTGTAACCCAACTGATATGGTTGAAACATATGCTTTGTGATTATGGGTTAACTAGTAATACTCTTTTCATGTTCTGTGATAACTTGAGTGCCATTAGTATAACTAAAAACCATGTGCATCATTCTAGGGTGATATTGAGACTGGTCTTCAGCTACTTCGACAAGCTCATAATTCTTGATCTTCCTTGGATTGCTCAGTACAATCAAGAGGTTATCACTGGGACGAATAAGAAAAAGAAAGTTCAGAATTTTACTTCTACCTCTGCTCCACCTTCATATGAACAGGAAAGCTATATCATTTCTACTGATTTTTTGGAAGAACAACTAAAGTGATTGCAACATAATATAAAAGACACTGAACACAACATGTAACAGTAAACAATCTGGAAATTTATTGTATATCTTTTTGTTTTGCCTTTATTCACATCGTTAATCCTTAAATAAGTTTATAAAGTGTTAATAGTTATACAATTAAATAGTAAGTTTATATTTTCCATAAGTTGTTCTAACTAGTAATTAGGCTGCCCTTTAATACTAACTAAGTTGAAATGTGAGTGAATCTGTTCTAATATACATCAAAGATTCATACAAAGGATTAATATGAAAGTAAACTAAAGATCACTTAAAAACATGCATCGTCATTAGTAAAATAAAATATACTTGGCTACTACTATCTTTGATGTCTAAACTATGATCTAATGAGTGATTTGCTTAAATAACCTTCAATATATTAGGTCTATTATTACACATTTCAATCTTTTATATTAAGCAATCATATAAAGAGATTAGTAAAATATTACATAGTGTTCTAAAACAAATAACTAAAGAAGTGATATGCTTAGATTCTTATACTAACTTGACCTTTGTAACCAAATGGATATCATAGTTAAATATTTTAAAAATAATCAACACACACACACACACACACACACACACACACACACACACACACACACACACATATATATATATATATATATATGTGAATAATTGGATGGAGCATGAGTGATAAAAGAAGAGTTTTACTATTTTGTGAAAATCCTTGTGTGAGAGGAGCTGCTCTCGGACTTTCTGGACAGAGGCTGACTGTTCCCAAGTTTCAGCCTACAAAACGTTCTCCTTTGGAAATGGTGTATGAGTATTAAAGATGCATGACTAAGCGGGGAATTCGGATCTAAAATATCAATGTTAACAAGGTAGAAAATCACATGCTTAAAATACACGATAATTCGATTACCAAAATTACTTGGTATATATTATTATATATATTCATAAACGACATCGCATTATAACACGGTTTAATTACCGGTTTACTTCGTTAAAAATTATACTATTCGTATATTGTAAATCACGACGCACGACTATCGACCGGATTTATAGCTAAAATACTACCCGGTTTATGCTCGTATTTATAACATGTCTCACGACTCGATATATTATTACACGTACGATTTTGTACTCGCTCCGGTAATACGACTAAAATTTATAAAAGTATTTGCACCAAACAAGGCACAACACATGGCTCCACACAAAGGTTGACACATGTTCATACTTGGCCGTATCATGACTTAACACTTGGCCAATGCATGTACCAAACCTCTACTTAGCCCCCCAAGTGGCACACATGCAATGAGGCCACATCACATGTATCTTTACATGCACAAGACACCTGCCCCTAAAAAACCTATATAAAAAGGGGACAAGAACCATAGAAGAAGAAACAAGTTCGGGAAGAGAGAAAAAAGAGGGAAAAAAGATGGAGAGAAAAAAAGAGACACACATATGCAACCTGTGAACAAAAAACTCCTTCCTTCTCTCCTCCCATCGGAGAACTCTCTCTCCTCCCCTCGGAGAACACTCCCCTCCCCTCGGAGAACCCTCCCCTCCCCTCGGAGAACATTACCCTCCCCTCGGAGAACACTCTACTCCCCTCGGAGAACACTCCGCTCCCCTCGGAGAACACTCCCCTCCCCTCGGGGAACCCTCCCCTCCTCTCGGAGAACATTACCCTCCCCTCGGAGAAACACTCCCCTCCCATCGGAGAACACGCTCCTCCCCTCGGAGAACACTCCCCTCCCCTCGGAGAACTCTCCCCTCCCCTCGGAGAACTCTCCGCGAGGACAACTCCTCCAACATATGCAATCGATAAAACCGACAAGCACCAAATAGCCAACACCAAAAAACAAGAACTACGAGTGGCTTGATTCCCAATCGGGGGATACGTAGGCATCTCGGAAAATATCCGAGTCCAGCCGCAAATCAATAAAAACCAACAATCTCCTCGGGTCGGGATCGGCGTTCCAACCCAATATAAATATCTTTCGTTAAATAGGGAATAATTCCAAACCCGTTAACAAAGTGGCGCTGTCTGTGGGAAACGCCGTTGAATCCTTGAGCAAGCCCGAGGAGATCGCTGCGAAAACCAAAAGGGAAAGCAGGTGCTACAGCCACGGGGCGATACGCTCCGAAGCTAAGTTTTTCTCTCTCCACAATTACGTGATTCGATTCCAATCTTGGATATCTCCTTGAAAATCATAAGATTTTCTAAATTACTATATAAGTATATATAAGTGTATATATACGAAGTCTGTAAAAGACTTGTAAATAAACCTGGGCAGGAGGGGATTTTTTGGCCTACTGCCTGAGAGTTGCAGAGAAAATCTGCAAATGAAGAATGAAAGAAAAGAAGAGAACACAGAAGAAGAAAAGTAATAAAAGAAAGAGAAGAAAATGGAGTCACGTCTCTCTTGTGATTAATTTAAGCTTTGAAGGAGACACATGTCCCCTTTAAAAATGTGTTGGACAGGTGGCCTAACATGCATAAAAAAAAAATAACGGGACAGCAACGCCAGAAAAATAAAACTTGCAAAACAAGTTAAGGATTAACCTTAACTCTTCCAACTCAATAATTACTCCTGGAATAAATAAAACAACTAGTCCTAAGATACAAAAGCCTACGATTCGGACCCCCTCCCCAATAGTGAAAGTAGAGCTATCCTCCTCCATCGGATTATGATCCTAATCCTTAGATGCATCGCTCTCGTCTTCGAGACCGTCATCCCCCGCGAACATTTGGTCCTCTTCAAAAAATCTCACCCTCCTCTGGAGCATATGAACTCCCACTAGAAGAGCGAGGCAGAATCCCGGCCAACGTCCTAAGCCGCCTCCTCCCACTCCGAGAAGATAGACCCTGCTCCGAGAACTCCACGGTCTTGAACAAACAAACTATATTTTTCCAAGGCATTGCCTGCACAAAATAACGGGAATGCAAAACTTCCCGAAGAAAGAAATGAGTAAACAATTAAAGAGAATATTAGTCCTAAATCAAAAGGATTAATAAATGGACAATACTATTGTCACGAGTACTTCCGATGAGTTGTACCCAATCCCAACGAGGAGGCCCATCAGGTGTGACCAAATACCGCTCGGTTACTAACCCAAAGCGGTAGGAGTGGCCATCCGATGAGGGCACCTAGCGTCCCTCGGAAAGTCACGATGAGTCAAAACCAAATATCAGGGTGGCATCGAATAAAAAGCGAACCCGGATGGATCCACCTGATTCAGATATCCATCACGACACCGAGCAAGGCCCCAACGGACTCCCGAGTCCCAGAACACACTCCCGACGAGGAGGCCCATCGGGTGTGACCAATATCGCTCGGTTACTAACCCAAAGCGATATGAGTGGCCATCCGACGAGGGCACCTAAGCGTCCCTTGGAAAGTCACGATGAATAAAGAAAAGATATCAACGCGGCATCAAAAAAAAAAGGTAAACCCCGATGGATTCGCGAGACTCCGATATCCATCAATGCGCCAAGAGGGACCACTACAGAGGTTTAAAAAAAACAAAAAACTAAATAAATAAATAAAACACTCTCCCCTCAATGAAGGCACGCCTCAACGAAGGCAACGAAAATAAAAAACTTCTCGCCTCTAAGAAGGCAACCACGATATTCCTCTCGCCTTTTCTAAGGTAAGCAAAAAACTGGGGGGGCTTATGTTAAACGGATATAAACATCGAATGACAAAGGCCTACGATACCCCAAAATAGTTCCCCGATACCATACCAAGGCTTTCCGAGTCCTATATGAGACTCAGATGCCTTTCGAGGATCTACAGGACAATCACGACGCAATAACCGACAAGGACCTACAAGGTTCTAAATAATTCTACGATACCTCAAAAGAAACATTAAAAACGTTAATAGCTATCGGGATACACTATAATATCTCCGACCAGAAAAAGCGAGAAAGACGTATACTTTAAAAGGCTCGAAACAATGCCTTAGAACGACTTCGTTACAAGAGGCTACGATACCTCTCTAGAAAATCCGCGATACTCGAACCCTCACAACTCCCGACTTTTAAGTTTCTAGTGCAGTCATAATGACCGACTGCACTAAAAACTGGGGGGACTTTGTTAACAGGGTATAAAATCACGTGCTTAAAATACACGATAATTCGATTACCAAAATTACTTGGTATATATTATTATATATATTCATAAACGACATCGCATTATAACACGGTTTAATTACCGGTTTACTTCGTTAAAAATTATACTATTCGTATATTGTAAATCACGACGCACGACTATCGACCGGATTTATAGCTAAAATACTACCCGGTTTATGCTCGTATTTATAACATGTCTCACGACTCGTTATATTATTACACGTACGATTTTGTACTCGCTCCGGTAATACGACTCAAATTTATAAAAGCATTTGCACCAAACAAGGCACAACACATGGCTCCACACAAAGGTTGACACATGTTCATACTTGGCCGTATCATGACTTAACACTTGGCCAATGCATGTACCAAGCCTCTACTTAGCCCCCCAAGTGGCACACATGCAATGAGGCCACATCACCTATATCTTTACATGCACAAGACACCTGCCCCTAAAAAATCTCTATAAAAAGGGGACAAGAACCATAGAAGAAGAAACAAGTTCGGGAAGAGAGAAAAAAGAGGGAAAAAAGATGGAGAGAAAAAGAGAGACACACATACGCAACCTGTGAACAAAAAACTCCTTCCTTCTCTCCTCCCCTCGGAGAACTCTCTCCCCTCGCCTCGGAGAACACTCCCCTCCCCTCGGAGAACCCTCCCCTCCCCTCGGAGAACATTACCCTCCCCTCGGAGAACACTCCGCTCCCATCAGAGAACACTCCCCTCCCCTCGGAGAACCCTCCCTCCCCTCGGAGAACATTACCCTCCCCTCGGAGAAACACTCCCCTCCCCTCGGAAAACACTCTCCTCCCCTCGGAGAACACTCCCCTCCCCTCGGAGAACACTCTCCTCCCCTCGGAGAACTCTCCCCTCCCCTCGGAGAACTCTCCGCGAGGACAACTCCTCCAACATATGCAATCGATAAAACAGACAAGCACCAAATAGCCAACACCAAAAAACAAGAACTACGAGTGGCTTGATTCACAAAGGTTGACACATGTTCATACTTGGCCGTATCATGACTTAACACTTAGCCAATGCATGTACCAAGCCTCTACTTAGCCCCCCAAGTGGCACACATGCAATGAGGCCACATCACATGTATCTTTACATGCACAAGACACCTGCCCCTAAAAAACCTCTATAAAAAGGGGGACAAGAACCATAGAAGAAGAAACAAGTTCGGGAAGAGAGAAAAAAAAGGGAAAAAAGATGGAGAGAAAAAGAGAGACACACATACGCAACCTGCGAACAAAAAACTCCTTCCTTCTCTCCTCCCCTCGGAGAACTTTCTCCCCTCCCCTCGGAGAACATTACCCTCCCCTCGGAGAAACACTCCCCTCCCCTCGGAGAACACTCCGCTCCCTTCGGAGAACACTCCGCTCCCCTCGGAGAACACTCCCCTCCCCTCGGAGAACACTCTCCTCCCATCGGAGAACACTCCCCTCCCCTCGGAGAACACTCCCCTCCCCTCGGAGAACCCTCCCCTCCCCTCGGAGAACATTACTCTCCCCTCGGAGAAACACTCCCCTCCCCTCGGAGAACACTCTCCTCCCCTCGGAGAACACTCCCTCCCCTCGGAGAACACTCTCCTCCCCTCGGAGAACACTCCCTCCCCTCGGAGAACACTCTCCTCCCCTCGGAGAACTCTCCCCTCCCCTCGGAGAACTCTCCGCGAGGACAACTCCTCCAACATATGCAATCGATAAAATCGACAAGCACCAAATAGCCAACACCAAAAAACAAGAACTACGAGTGGCTTGATTCCCAATCGGGGGATATGTAGGCATCTCGGAAAATATCCGAGTCCAGCCGCAAATCAATAAAAACCGACAATCTCCTCGGGTCGGGATCGGCGTTTCAACCCAATATAAATATCTTCCGTTAAATAGGGAATAATTCCAAACCCGTTAACAATCAAAGAAATTGGACTTGTTTTGAATATTTTATGACGTTTTTGGTGTTCGAATAAGAATGTAGTTTTTCTGCACAACAAAAATGTTTGGTAGTTTTGGGGTAGAAGAACGAAGGGAGAAACTCTGAAACAATTGTTATTTATGAAAGTAGACCCAAAGTTATTGAGGAAAATGAAGAAAAACAGTGCATGAACGTGAGGTAATATGGCAGCTAAAATTGTTGGAAGTCAAATTTGGAGTGCAGACAGGTTCATGTTCAATAATAGCAACAAGTTGGCAACTTGTATAATTGTCTCCTTATCACTTTTTTTTTTTACTTTATACACCTTATAATATAAAATTCAGATCATATCTAGTTTGACAATATCTCGTATGTATATAGATGGCTCGGATACAAGAGTATTACAATGAGTATTTCGTAACTAGGCCTATTCTAGCTTTTCAAATTTGAACATGCTTGGTCCGGAACACCTCGGACTAACGTCGGGTGCATAGCAGGATGTCTGGAATATATTGGGTGTGACGTCGGGAACTATGTCAGGTCCTCCATGTCGAAACTGGTCCAATAGATATGTCGAGTGGGTGACGAGTGATATATATTGGAGATATATATCAGGTAATATAACGAATGCTATATCGGGTGTGGTTCTATATAGATCCACCGTAATTGCGGATAATTAAAGCTTACCTAGATAATTTCAAAGCGGGTATTTATAGCCCTCAGAAAGCGCAAACTACTTACGTGATGAGCACGTGAGCTGTATTATATCGGGAATAATATTCGACATATATGTCGGGGATGATACCCGACATAAGTAAAATATGGGCATGTCCCATTGCAGGCCCAACACGGGAAATACCCATATCATGTAGTCCCTCAATTTGGGAACTATTATATAAAGATAATAATTCGCGAAGTAAATCTGAGTTGTTGGATTACCAGTACCTCTCGTCCCGCAAGTTCAAATGATGAAGAGATGATGCGAGAGTTGCATTATGACGTTTTGAATTGATATTGGTGGACCCCCAAATGCAATTGTCGCATATTCAGAGGTTCTCATTTGAATTCATGTCTTTTTAAGAAACATTTCATATCATGTCGAACTTCCTTCGGTATGCATGTCGAATTTAAAGTTCGATATACCCGGCATTTAAGGCCTATCCACATGTTCTCTCCTATAAGTAGTAGCATCCCTTGAGAGAGATAGGAGCATATTTGTCTTCTAGCGTGATAGAGATATTCCCGTATTTGGGCCGATCTGTGTGTCAAGACCATAACCGAGTATATTGAGGATCACCCCCGACATATATGTTGAATCTAGCTTCGACATAACACTGTCTGATCTCTATAAATGCCCCATCCCGCATACCGAGGATAGTCATATATTCAACACCTAGATTAATCCGTAGATATCGAATATCCGTATTCGACACACTTTTCGACATAAACCCCGACATAAACATATCACAGCTTCACACTCGACATCAGACCCGTCATAGCACCCAACATCATACCCGATATAATACCCGATATTATATTCGATATTACATTCGATCTTACGTCCGACATATCCAGAGCATCCTTATTGAAGATTATCCAATAGGGACTCTGTCCTCGAGCAACAGGTTTTGGACCAAGCCTATTCAAGACGCTTAGAGTAGACCTAGTTTGAGATAGACTCATTGTAACGCACTTGTAACCGACCCATATCTATATAAACGATATGGGCAAACCTATCCTATGGTGTCATCTTACTACAAACACACCTTACAAAAAGAGGAAAAAATATAATACAACTTTGGAGTGTGGGTCGAAATGGGGCTGATTTTCCCTCCCTTCAATGATTGTAGAGCGTTGATTATTGGAATTACCGCATTTGCCCTTAGTGTTTGTCAACACGTGCACGCGGAGTCAAAGATTTCGTGAAATATTCCCGTTCTCATGTGTGGGGGGTGTCGCGGGGGTACAAAACTTTCAAAAATTAAGCTTGGGGGTTTAGTGCCAGAAAAAAGTTCAGGAGGGTAAGTGCTCGCGGGCTAAAAGTTCAGGGGGTAAGTGTCGTTTTTCCAAATAAATATGTAATATACAAAAGACATTAAATGCATATTATAAGTAAATAATTTTGGAAATATTTGTTTTTTTTAAAATAGGAAATAATCGTTTTCTATGATCATATATATCCGGAAGCTACTTTGTAAACAAGTTGCCGGTAAAGACAAAATTTGGTGATGCCTATTAAATGGTCTGTAAGCTTACAGAAGCATTTTCCATTGAGATACCAACTGTCCCACGTCACAGAAATTAAGAAAACGAGTGATATTTATGGGAAGTATCATGTAGAATTAATTAATTCCTCAAGTTCTTTCGTAATTTGTGGTAATGTGCATTTTCACTTAACGAGTGGACTAATATTCTTTTGGTAATTGACGATAAAAAATTATAAACCATCCGCTAATGATTATGATGTCAAATTTTAATTATAGTCTTTTCAATTTTAGTTCTTTGTTGAGCAACTGCTTATCAAGTTTCGTCCTTAAAACCCTCAGTTTTTTTAGTTTTGTTATTATTACTCTAAATCTTTTTATAATATTGCCCTTGCATTCATATTTTTCTTAAAAACAATTTTATTTATAATCTAATTATAACCTTTTTTTATATACTTCAAACTTAAAACGAGAGAGAGAGAGAGAGATGTTCCTCAATTTGATGTATTTGATATTAATGTTATTTTCCTAATGCAAGTAATATAAAGCTAAGAACCCTGAATCACCAAACAAATAAATAAAAAATATTTACCTCCAGTTGACTTTACTAAGTATAAAAGTTAAGTTTGGAGTATGAAAAAAATTGTTAGATTATAAATGTAATAATTTAAAAAAAAAAAAATTGGATGCGAATGCAAAATTTTATAGTAATTTGGAGTAAAAACCACAAGACTAAAAAAATTGAGGGTTAAGTTGGGGGACAAATCTTGAATAGAAGTTGATCATTGTTGGAAAATTGGTTTTGCACAAATATTATTGTTAACCCTAAAAATAAAATAAAGAAGATTATTCCTACTCGGAAAAAACAATACATGGACAATACTGTTGTCACGAGTACTTCCGATGAGATGTACCTATAAAAAAAACCCCTCGGAGGATTGCCCTATCTTTCGGTCACTGACCCGAAAAGGTTTACAAGAGCACACGAGGAGAAACATAAGCGTCCCTTGGAAAGTCAAATGGTGAATAAAAAACATATATCAACACGACATCGGAAAAAGAGCAAACCCCGATGGATCCGTACGACTCCGATATCCACCAATACGCCAAGAGGGACCACAATGGACCCCGAGTCCCATGACCTTACAAGAAAACTTCCTTGCTGAACACTCCTCGGAAAAGACGACCCTCGGACCATCACCCGAGGACCCATTTTCGGAGAAAAATCAGAAGTGAATAACAGAGTGCCCAGATAACATATTCCGAGAACTCTGATGAAAAAATCTCACTTCAAATAAAGCAAATACAGCCCTCGGATATCACACCATGTCCTCGGAGATCACATCTATATCCACAGAGATCACTCCTGATTGTTCAAGAAAAGACCCGAATCAAGAAAGAAAAATAAAAGCCCTCGGAAGAATAGCTCTATCAAAACAATCTACATCAAAGGCCCTCGGAGCTATCAGAAGAGATGAAGATTAAATCTAGTCAGCGCTTAGTCGATAAAAGATAAACCTTATCCTTATTTTAAACACCTGTATCAAGGTAATGATAACACCTGTCCTTACCAAAGCACATGCACAATAACACATGTCCCTACTAGAGTCTATATAAAGGGAGGTGATCAGTAGAAGAGAGGAACAACCTAAGATAACTCAGCTTACTTACTACAACTTGACATTCAGATACATAAAAAGAAAGAGAGGGGGAAAAGTTCAGTGAATAAAGGAAGGGAATATTCTTGCAGTTATTCTTATTATTTCCACTTGTCATTGCCTCTGAATCACGGACAGGGCGTTCCGACCCAAATAAATATCTTCCGTTAAATAGGGAATAATTCCAAACCCGTTAACAAAGTGGCGCCGTCTGTGGGAACGCCATAATATCTGTCCTCGAGAGAATTCAAGCAGATGTCAGCTAGGATGGACGATCTTTTCGAAAGTGACAACCTTCCTTTCTCGAACAGCGACTCAGAAGAAACTTTGTCCAATTACGAACCAGGTACTAGAGACTTTATTAATATTCCCCGATCTGTTTACGAAAGACTTATAGATGCTGCACGAACACCCCGGAGGAATGAACCTATCGGACACACATCCTCTGTGCTCTTCGAGAATGGGAATTCCCCCTCGGAGGGAGATGTACCTCCGATGGCGTGGAACCCAAATTCGAATCCTTGGCAACGAGAATCCCGACAGATGCCTCGAAGGTATGTGTGTCATGAAAGAATTCCAGAGAGGGGTCGAGAAGAAATTTCTCGCCCCTCGGAGTATCGAGGAGAGGTTGAACATTCCTTATGGGGAATGATGGATGATTTACGAAAAGAATTAGGTGACCTAAAGAAGACCATGGTCCCTGAAGAGGATCCTACATTCAAGACCACTCCTTTCATTCCCGAAATCGCTTCAGCTTCTATCCCCTCGGGGATGCGACCTGTCAATATCCCGTTATACACTGGAGAAGCTGATGGAAGGGACCCACAGGATCACATTCATCAGTATCTGGCCGGAATGGACCTCTCTTCTGCCCCTGACCACGTGTTATGCCGCGTGTTTCTTGTTACCCTCGGAGGGCGGGCCCAAGCCTGGTTTACTCACCTTCCACCTTGTTCTATTACGAGCTTTGATCGATTAGCCCATTTGTTCGTACGACAATTCGCCTGCAATCGAAGGTACCCTAAATCTGCCACACACCTATTCACTATTAAACAGAAAAAAGATGAATCCTTACGAGAGTATATAAAGCGCTTCACGGATGAAGCACTTGATGTTCCCAACGTTAGCCCGACCATTATGGCGGACATATTAACTCAGGGACTCCGAACGGGGGATTTCTTTAGATACCTTATGGGAAATCGGATCACGGACATGAATGAACTAATGCAAAAGGCAGAAATCCATATCTTGATGGAAGAGGCAGAGGGAACAAAGAAGCAAATGGAGCATGAGGATAATGAACACCTAGAGCGCGTCGAGAAAGAAGCAAAGGCCAAAGAAAAGAATAAGGAAGGAAAACCTCTTCAGCGCAAGGACGAAGGAGGAGTGGTTAAGAAGTTCCCCCGACCCGTGCATCTGCCTCCGATGACTGTTACCCCACCAGAAGTGCTCAATATAATGAGGGGTAGCAACGAGTTACACTGGCCCAGACCGACTAAATTCCCTAATCGAGACAAGGACACTGGGAAATATTGTAAGTACCATAAAACTTACGGGCACACTACGGAAGAATGTACTACCCTTCGTCTAGAGGTGCTCTGCCTGTTAGAAATAGGGTATTTGAAGAATTACCTCAAGGAAAATAACCCCGAGGAGCCCAAAGCCCATATTTGGAAGAGATCACGAAGAGATGAGGAAGAACAAGAAAGGGAAGAAAGGATACCTAGTCGGAAGTCACGAAAAGGGACAACTGGACGCCTCCGATCCCAAGAGAGAATTAAAGATCGTCGACAAAATTCACGAGAGAAAACGACAGGGTATCAGAGTTTGCCTCCTCCACCTAACTCTTACAAAAACAACCCCCCAACAGGGAGAACGATCAATATGATTGAAGGGGGTGAAATTTCCATGACACCTCAGGGTAAAAAGAAGAAATATTTGAAAGAAGCCCGACGAGCAGAACAAGGATTGTCTGTCTGCTCCATTCAAGGATCAAATCTGCCTAGCATCACTTTTGGGCCCGAGGATCTTATGGACGTAATATACCCTCACGAAGATCCATTGGTTATTTCTGCTGTCATCTACGGGTATGAAATCCAACGGATCCTTATAGATACGGGCAGCTCCGTGGATGTACTCTTCGTACCTACCTATCTTGCTATGAGGTTGAAACAAGAAACGTTGGAAACCGTTGAGGTCCCGCTAGTAGGATTCTCAGGAGAAGCCTGTCAAACCCTCGGAACTGTTACTCTTCCAATGTCATGGGGGAAATGAGCCCTTCGAAGAACGGAATCTATTAAGTTTTGGGTAGTGGAAGCTTCCTCACGAACATATAATGTCATCTGCGGAAGACCATCTATTCGGGCCTTTGAGGCTATCCCCTCCACTCTGCATCTTAAAGTGAAATTCCCCACTTCTTCGGGAATCGGAGAAGTCCGAGGAAGTCAGTCAAAAGCCAGAGAATGCTGCATGAATGCCATTCCCTCAGAAGAGGACGGACCCTCACTCGGAAAGAACAAAAAGTGTAAAACCGAGGAAACACGAGTCCAACCTGTGGAAGAGTTAAAAATGGTGGAATTAGTAGAAGGAAGTCCCGAGAAAGTAATCAAAATAGGCACCCATATGGCTCCAATGATAGAAGGTCAACTGATCTCTCTCCTCAAATAGTTTCATCACCTCTTTGCATGGGAAGGTGGACCACCCGGGCGAATCAGCAATAAGGTATGTCAACACTTTCTTAACGTAAAGCCCGGGGCTAAACCTGTCCAACAGAAGAAAAGGAAAATGGGACCCGAGCGCAACAAGATTATCCGATCGGAAATACAACGCCTTCTTAGTTTGAAACAAATTCGAGAAGTCATTTATCCCGAATGGTTAGCTAATGTCGTGCTAGTACCCAAGCATGGAGGAAGATGGCGAATGTGTGTTGACTTTACCAACCTTAATGAAGCATGCCCAAAAGATTGTTATCCCTTACCGAGCATAGATCAGCTGGTTGATTCTACCGCAGGGTGCGCGCTACTATCAACTTTAGATGGAGACCAAGGGTATAACCAAATCCCAATGGCGACTGTTGACCAAGATAAGACCAGCTTCATCACAGATGCAGGCACATTTTGTTATTTAGTCATGCCATTTGGGCTGAAGAATGCGGGAGCTACCTACCAAAGGTTAGTAAGTCTTATGTTCGCAGGACTTATTGGGAAATCAGTAGAGGTTTACGTAGATGATACTGTAGTTAAAAGTAACACTGCCGAAGAACATCCCGAGGACCTACGGAAAGCGTTGGTCATTATGAACAACTTTGGCATGAAAGTTAACCCTCGGAAGTGCTCTTTCGGTATCCGAGGAGGAAACTTTTTGGGATTTATGGTTACGGAGAAGGGAATCGAAGTAAACCCCGAAAAATCAGAAGCTATCATGGGGTTACCTACCCCTAGGACGGTGAAAGATGTCCAAAAATTAACTGGAAGAATGGCCTCGTTGAGTCGATTTGTCTCCAAGTCTGCAGAGAAAGGGCTTCCCTTCTTCAAGATACTTCGAAATGTCAAGGAATTTCAGTGGACCCCTCAATGCGAGGAAGCTCTCGAAGAATTGAAAAGGTATATGTTGAAACCACCTTTGCTGGTAAAACCTATACCCCAAGAAGAGTTGTTTCTGTATTTATCAGTCGGAGAAGAGGCTATTAGCGCTGTCTTAGTCAAAGAACAGGATGGAGAACATCACCCGGTATATTACGTCAGCAAAACCCTCCTCGGAGCCGAAACCCGATATACCCTAACTGAGAAACTCATTCTAGCATTGGTTACTACGGCTCGTAAGCTACGTCCCTACTTTCTATCCCATCCAATTACCGTGCTAACTAAGCACCCCCTGAGGGCAATTCTTAACAAGCCTGAATCATCAGGGAGACTGATAAAATGGGCCGTAGAGCTTACTGAGTACGATATTTCCTATGCTCCGAGACCATCAATCAAAGTGCAAGTTCTGGCGGACTTTGTAACAGAACTTACGAGCATAAGATCCGAGGAAAAGGAGCCACGATGGCATGTATATGTAGACGGATCCTCGGTAAGTACACATGGGGGGGCTGGAATAGTTTTGGTAAACCAAGAAGGGGAGGAGGAAAGACTTCATTTTGCGGTTAGAATAGATTACCCCCTTTCTAACAATGAAGCCGAGTATGAAGCTCTCCTTATAGGTATGAGATTAGCAAGGGAAGGGGGAATGAAGAGAGTACTCCTCCATAGTGACTCTCAACTGATTGTTCAGCAAATTAAGGGGTCATATGAGGCAAAAGAAGAAAGAATGCAAGAGTACCTCCGAGTTGTTCGTCAAAGATCTGAATGGTTTGAAGAATATGATATAGTTCAAATTCCCCGAAAAGAAAACCAAGAGGCGGACGCTTTGTCCAAAATGGCTACACAAACAGCTGCAATACATACTCGGAAGATTACTCTACTTCATGTCAATGAATCTGAAAAGAGCGAAGGCCAAGAGGTGAATACCATTTCAGATCCCTCATCTAGCTGGGTGACCCCTATCAAGGCTTATTTGCAGAATCCCGAGGGATACTCCTCGGACAAGAATATTCAGCGAATGATGTTCAGAAAAACTCTCCGATACTTCCTCAAAGACGGGATACTCTTCCGAAGGACATACTCATGCCCCCATGCTCGATGCCTTAATGAAGAGAAGGCCCAACTAGCTTTAGCAGAAACTCACGAGGGGGTATGCGGAAGCCATACCAGCAGTGAAAGCATGGTCGGACGCTTGATTCGACAAGGCTATTACTGGCCCATGATGGCCAAAGACAGCAAAAGCCATGCCGAAAGGTGTAAATCCTGCCAAGCTTACGCCCCTCGGACCCATCAACCTACAGCTCCTTGGGAACCCCATCTGACCCCTTGCCCATTCTCCAAGTGGGGTATTGATATACTGGGACCCCTTATTCCCGATGCCGGTCAAAAGAAATTTCTATTAGTAGCCGTTGACTACTTCACCAAATGGGTGGAAGCGGAACCCCTGGCTAGAGTAACCGCAGGGGCCGTCATCAATTTTCTCTGGAGGAGTATTATTTGTCGCTTTAGTGTCCCTCGGAGCCTGGTAAGTGACAACGGTTTGCAGTTTACTGACCAAGGATTACAAAAATGGTGCGATCATTGGGAGATAAAACATCGCTTTGCCTCCGTGGGATACCCTCAAGCAAATGGCGAAGTAGAAAGAACCAACAGAACCCTCTTGAAGAACATGAAGGCCCGGCTTGATTGGCATAAAGCTAAGTGGGTTGAGGAGATACCCGGGATATTGTGGGCCTATCGGACCACGCAAATTGTTGCTACGGGCGAAACCCCTTTTAGTCTATCCTACGGGTGTGAAGCTGTTTTGCCCTCGGAGGTCTCCATAGAAAGCTGGCGAGTCAAGGAATACGAGGAAGTGGCCAAAGGCTCAAACTTAGCCCTTGCCCTTGATCTTCTCGAAGAAAAAAGAACCCGAGTCGCCCTCCGAATGGAAGAGTACAAGGCTCGGATGTCACGATATTATAATACCAAGGTAAAACCCCGAACCTTTCAAGTTGGAGATTTAGTGATGAAACGAGTCGGGGCCTCTAAGAATGTGGGTAAACTAGATCCACGATGGGAAGGACCCTACAAGATAGTGGAAATTGTGGGACCGGCGACTTATCGGCTTGCCAACTCCGAGGAGGCAATACTTCACAACACATGGAACGCAAGCAACCTTAGGAAGTACTATGCTTAATGTAATAATCATGCATGAATAAAAAGAGTGTTCATATACGAGGGGCTATAGTACAAAAGAAATAAGAGTTGTCCGACAAAATGATGGCTCTATATATGAGACATCGGGACAACCCGATAATAATAAAAACCCTCTGTATTATGAACTAAACTATATAACATTCATCTACAAGCTAAGACCCTCCCATGGGACGTTTCCCCTCTCTGATGAGTCTTCTGCGCTGCTCCTCGGAAAGAGAGAATGGGTCATCAAAGAACACAGTTCTTACCGCAAAATCTCCACTAGGTGAAGGAAGAAACTCCTCGGAGACTTGACGGATGTTGAGTTCAGGAAGGAGCAAGCCCGAAGGGAACTCTGGCGAAGCTTGTACGACGTCTTGGCACAATTTATAGCCTATATGCACTAAATCACGCATCTCACCCCGAAGAGACTCACGAAGATTGGATGGACCCACCACCTCCAGCACAGCTTGGACTCGGGCCATAACCACCTCTACCGCATGAGAACGAGTTATTCCTAGCAAATGCTGACTCAAGGCATCTCTCTCCATCGTAACCTGTGTTAGTTGCTCCTCCGAGGACCGCATTTGGCCACGTAACACCTCAATGCTCCTCCCTAAATTCAATACACGAGCTCTTTCAAGCACTAATTGGCGTTCTAATTCCCACGCCTTATCCTTCTCGGATTGTAACGCATGGATATGAGTCTCCTGAGCGGACTCGTGAACTTCCTTCAAATGAGTTATCTCCACTTGAGCCTCCAAGAGACCTTACTCTAACTCGTCCCGACGACGATATACCAAACCTGGATCTGAAGAGGAGCTTCCGTAAGAACCAAGAGCATCCAACACCATATAAATCTGGTCAAAAAACAAAGCGAGGGGCATCAGACCGGAAGACAGGTTAGTATTAAATAAAATGAATAAATACCTCACACAGGTCTTTACAGGCTAAATCTTGGAGAACGGGTACCGAAAGGGTTTTTATCAGTTCACAATCTGTTACGTTCAATAAACCGCTGAGAAAGTTTCGGCAAAATCCCACCTCTGATCCAAGAAGAGAAACATCCCGACTATCCCTGGGGGGAAGAGTTCTCCCGAGGGAAGGGTGCTCATCGGGCGGTGGTACAGGAATACGAGCAGGGATATCTTCCCGGGGCTGCAAGACCTCTGTGCCAGGGGAGAGAAGATACTCCTCTAACACGCTCACCATGGCAGGGCTACGAGGACTAGGCTGTGACACTATAGGATTCCCGTGAAAGTCTGTTGAGGAAAGAGCCGCTATCGTATCTGACGGCCCCGGAGGAATTATATAACTGACTGGGGGGGCTGCTACAGGTTCCCCCTCCTCCAAGGAAATCTCAACCATGCCCTCATTCATGAGAGGAACGGAATTACCAATCTCCACCATCCCGGGACTACCATGCAATGCTCTCCCAAGGAAAACGTCGGTAGAAGACCCGAGGGAAAATGCTCCCATCTCTGCTCCTGCAAAGGATGTCAGTAGGAAAACGGTCCGAGGGCACTTATAAAATTTACAAGTTAAAGAATGATTAATAGAACTTACGAAAATGAAAGTTATTGTGAAGAGGAAGAGAAACAGGAGTACATCCCTCCACCCCCTCTTGTAAACCTGCCAAAATCAGGGCCTCGGGGAAATCCAGTAGCCCGGATATGTCATAAGAACCAGAGAAAAGTCCCGAGTGAAGCAATATCTCCCTCACTTGCCCTTGTGTTTCAAGGTTGGAAGCAATATATCCCAGACCCCATCGGATGGGTACCCCCCATGATCTGGCTGACTGACCTCTCGGACGGACGAAGAAAAATCTCCGCCTCCAATCCCCTCTAAAAGAGTGGGAACTGGATACACGAGTGAAGGTATTTTCCTTGTCCCTATAGGTCAAGCTAAAAAAGGGAGTCCCCTCTGAGCAAGGTCGAAGGGTGAATATTGTTCCCACCCGATAAGGGGACATTGGAAGGTTTAAAAGCTCACTACGAAGGACGTACCCCACCAAATGGCTATAGGAACTTGGTGTTAACTGACTCGGACACACCTGCCAATACCGAAAAAGTATTTGGAAAAAGGGGTGAAAAAACATCCGCAACCCGCAACGCATCTGTTCGGTATAAACGGTCATGTAACCCGAGGGGGGTGCGTAAGCCCTTTGGCCCGAGGAAGGCACTATTATGTCATAATCTTCGAAATCTAAGTTATAACCAGTGAAAAGAGATCTTACCGAGTTCTCACATTCTGTACTCATAGTGGATCCTACACGTCCTCTACCTATCAATCTTGATGGGTTAAGAGGAATCAAATCGAACTACGAAGACTCATCCGCCAAAGGATATGGCTCCCTACTCATGAATATCTCCCTGATATGGTTGACTCTACGTGAATTTGTAGATGGAGTCCTACGAGCCACTCCAAGAGAGGAACTAGCACCAAGTGTCGCTTGATTTTCGGATAGATTGTCCCTCGGAGGAACCCTTGATGATCCAGAAGGACTCCGAGCGGTATCCCGAGAAGAACTACAAGACGAAGCTGAACCGCTTCTTCTATAATAAGGAGGCATCATCGTATCAGGTAAGTATTATCTTCGTACTTGCAATTATGAAAGAAAATCAATGATTAATTATGATTACAAAAGTAGAGATAAGTGCATAATTGGTAAAAAGCTTAAGTACATATATACTCTCTAAACTCTTGGTTAAAAGAAGAAGTTTAGATTATTATTATGTTAACTAAGGGACACGTGTTGAAAAACTTTTTGATTAAGAATGACACGTACCCTACTTAACCATGCAAAGCAACACCTCCTACTTAGGAAGCTTACTTAGTCATCAACCTTATAAGAATTGTCATTATCTGATTTAGTTAAATTTTAATTATAAAACCAAAAAATAGAAAAAGAAAATTGAACAAAAATATTTATTTAAGCCGAAGAGCCCTCGGAAGGGGTAATAGATACAAAGACCATTTATTTAAAAAAACACAAAAGATAAAAGAGAGCAAGACTAAGCTCCCGTGGAAGGAGGGAGGGGAGAAGTTGTCTCTTCAGCAGAAGTACCCAATGGAGCGAGGCGAGAAATTGGAGAAAATACCCCCCGGAACCACTAGCCCTCGGACTCGGACTAGTGGCAGATCGCATCGGAGACGTGCCAGAGAATCCCGAGAAGATAGTAAACCCCCAAATCTCCCCACAAAGTATTGGCAATCATCGGGAGTTGGCCTCTTCAGCTTATGAAGGTCAAAAGACTTTGAGAAGTCAACCTCCGATCTTATCAAAGACTTAGCCACCCTAGCACACTCCAGATAACCCCATAAAAGATGGCCTGTCAAGAGCTCGTGAGAAGGCATCTCGGATACTCCTGATTGCTGTCGTGAAATCTCCCGCTGAGCGAATTGAACGGCTGCATCCACCTTAGCTTGCACGTCCTCGTGAGAAAGAAAGTTTATCAACTTTTCTTCAGCTGACTCAGCCCTATCAGTAACTTGGCCCAATGTCTCCTATAGAACCCTCTCTCTCTCATTCCCGTCCGCCACCGCCTTCTTGAGAGCCGCAATACGAGCAGTAAAGACCCCCTCAGACTCCTTCCTTTCCTTCTCCAGAAGAGCTATCTTAGCTGTTGCAACCTTCTCGGACGCCTCCATCTTTTTATAAGCGAACTCGGCAGCGTTTAAGTTACCTTGTAAATCCGCCCTCGTCTTCTCTGCTTCATTAAGAGCAAATTCGTAGTCGGAAATCCTGGTTTGAAGAATGTCCTCCCTAGTTTGACTCTCTTTATCCCGGACTAAGAGAGGTGCCAATTGCGCCCGGAGTACTTCTAACTCCTCTATGTCTTTCTGACCGCGCTCTTCAACGGCAGTGACCGCCTCCCGAGTCTTTCCAATCTGCAGAGAAGTCAACAATAAAGAATTTAACAGAGATATATCATGTAATTTCAGAGGATTAATTTAGAGAAGCTTACCATGAGCCCCAACCAGTTAAGACTGGTGTACAAAAATTGGTACCCCTCGGCGGGTGTTGAACTGGAGGAGGCGAAAAACCGGAGAATATCCTGATAAGCTTCCCCCACCGTCCGAGACGAGAACTACCCCCCGGATCCACTGGGAGAAACGGGCTCCTGGAATGTATGACCCCTCGGAGACAAAGTCACCGGAACATGCCCCCTCGGAGGAGTCGCATCCTTTACGGGAGTCATCACTTCTGAATTCGTAAACACGGCCCGAGAACCACCAACTGTTGTGGGTGGGCTAGTCTTACCCAACAGTGAATTAAGAATCCCCTCCTTCACATCTCTGTCTTCGGAAGAAGGATCGAACTCCCCTTGAGTATCCTCGGAATCCCCTCGTAAAGCTTCTTGCTCGGGAATGTTGAACTGGGCCAGAAACTCCTCCTCTACAAAAGATACAAACTGTCAGTGAGAGAGAGAATGAAACTAGAAAAATTATGGAAAAAGGGCGAATAACGAATACTCACCATATAATGAAGGCTCTTCTACCATCGGAGCTTTTCCTTTATCCATAGCTGCTACATCAAAAGGAAAAGCGTCAACACGTCAGCGAATGTTACGAGTAAGGTATGAAAACCTCATTAAAACCTCATAGAAACTTACCACGAAGAGCGGATTCGGAAATTGTCGGAGGCTGAGGAGAAGGACCCTCGGAGGACAAGTCTATTACTTCCGTAACCTTCTGAGCAGTTTCTTCTTCGGTAACACTCGGAAAGACCCCCTCCTCGGAAACTCTCGGGGAAGGTCCTATGTTAGATTCAGAAGCAGGTAAGTTCCCTGACTCGGATCTGGAAACGGGCACCAAAGCCAAGTTCCAAGAAGCAGGAGCTACTTGACGCAAGGGAACAGCGCTCCTGATGACCCCCGTCATATCCATACATAGAAGAGAGTTGTCCTCGTAAAATTCACCCTTTTCTGAACCCATCTGCCTACTCTCGGGAGCGTTAACTTCATCCTCCTCGTGATCACCCTCCACTGGTATCTCTGAGACACCGCTAGGAGTAGGCTCCCTCGGACTCGACTGTAAGTAGTAGTTTGCCATGACCTCCCCTGCATCAACCCCACCAATGACGTGTATAAGCATAATTTACTAATGTACTCGGATAAAGAGTAAAAGAATAAATAAAGGGACTTACGAAAGAGACTCCTCGCATCGGGAGATAAAAACAAAGGCCTCTCCACGGCGTCATCGGTGAAAACTACGTAGTGAAGACCAGAGGTCTCGTACAACATTGTGAAGTCCTCTGATTCCATCAATTTATGCTGGGAAATTATAGGAGACAACACCACCTCCTGGTCCAGAGCATGCACGGGAGTAGTACCCTCTCGCCAATCGAAGGGCACATCCCACTTACCATTAACAGGTCCCACGAAGAAGTATCTATTCTTCCATACGCTATGTGAGGAAATAGCAGCACCCAAGATCCTCTTCGTGGAGTCCCCCGTGTTGTCCCGGTGACGAACATTATAAAACGGATACCCCCCGGGTGACACCGCCACGTCAAAAATCGAAAGAAAATGGTCCACCGTGCACTCTAATCCATTTACTTGACACCAAAAGACATAAATGCAAATAGCGGCAAACCCGTTCGGCACCATTTGACTCGGGCAGATATTACAAGTCTTGAAAAGCTCATAGAAAAAAGGTGACATAAATGAACGCCACCCGTACTTCACCTGGGCAAAAAACACTGTCAACATACCCGGAGGAGGATAACATGCCCTCTCATCCTTCGTCGGAATTCGGAATACCATATTCTTCTGAAGGACCCCGGTTGAGGTAAACAGATCCGCTACCTGCTTACGAGTAGCAATATTCCGCATCTTTTCCACCTTAGCGAAAGTACGAAGAGGCGGCTCCTTCGATTTGGGAACCCTAGCTTTTTTCGAGGAAGTGGCGCCGCCCTCGGCAGCGGCAGCAATTTCTCCCTTGCGTTTACGAGTAACAACTCCCACCGAAATACTCCTCACATTCGCGGAAGAATCGATCGGAGCAGTAACTTCCGAGGAGGTAGCAGCAACAACGGGATCAGTGTTGGCGGAAGAAGCCATAGCTACAGAGGGATGCTTTTGAAAAAAGGGAAAAAGGAATGAACGAATCTACTGGAAATTTGAATCGAAGAAGATGGAGAATAGAGGATAAGAGAAGAGATTCCGCTTTAAGAGAATTATCAGACTTGTGAGAATGGAAAAGAAGGGGCAACAGTGTCCCTATTTATAACCATGAGCTACAACGGTCAGATGCCTTCAAGACGTGGCCGTCATTTACCTCTCCACGTAACTGCCGCATAATCGCGCCACGCCATCAAAATTCTGACCGTTACCAACGGTCAGATGCTTCAAAATTCAAAGCTGGTCAAAGCAACAGCCCGCAACCTGCGCCCCGAGATTCTCGCATGCTTAATAACCATACCCTAAGGGTATTCAGGTAAAATCACTTGCAAAACTCTGAATATATATATTTACCCCTTGGAAAAATATCAAAAAATAAATATAGGGACACTAAGCAAGAAATAACCCCTCGCCTCACTGAGGACGATGGTTTAAAATTTCACTTCTCTCTACGAGGACAATCGAAATTTGGGGGGGCTAGTGATAACCCTAAAAATAAAATAAAGAAGATTATTCCTACTCGGAAAAAACAATACATGGACAATACTATTGTCACGAGTACTTCCGATGAGATGTACCTATAAAAAACACCCCTCGGAGGATTGCCCTATCTTTCGGTCACTGACCCGAAAAGGTTTACAAGAGCACACGAGGAGAAACATAAGCGTCCCTTGGAAAGTCAAATGGTGAATAAAAAACAGATATCAACACGACATCGGAAAAAGAGCAAACCCCGATGGATCCGTACGACTCCGATATCCACCAATACGCCAAGAGGGACCACAATGGACCTCGAGTCCCATGACCTTACAAGAAAACTTCCTTGCTGAACACTCCTCGGAAAAGACGACCCTCGGACCATCACCCGAGGACCCATTTTCGGAGAAAAATCAGAAGTGAATAACAGAGTGCCCAGATAACATATTCCGAGAACTCTGATGAAAAAATCTCACTTCAAATAAAGCAAATACAGCCCTCGGATATCACACCATGTCCTCGGAGATCACATCTATATCCACAGAGATCACTCCTGATTGTTGAAGAAAAGACCCGAATCAAGAAAGAAAAATAAAAGCCCTCGGAAGAATAGCTCTATCAAAACAATCTACATCAAAGGCCCTCGGAGCTATCAGAAGAGATGAAGATTAAATCTAGTCAGCGCTTAGTCGATAAAAGATAAACCTTATCCTTATTTTAAACACCTTTATCAAGGTAATGATAACACCTGTCCTTACCAAAGCACATGCACAATAACACCTGTCCTTACTAGAGTCTATATAAAGGGAGGTGATCAGTAGAAGAGAGGAACAACCTAAGATAACTCAGCTTACTTACTACAACTTGACATTCAGATACATAAAAAGAAAGAGAGGAGGAAAAGTTCAGTGAATAAAGGAAGGGAATATTCTTGCAGTTATTCTTATTATTTCCACTTGTCATTGCCTCTGAATCACGGACAGGGCGTTCCGACCCAAATAAATATCTTCCTTTAAATAGGGAATAATTCCAAACCCGTTAACAATTATATAATTTATTTCAATAAATTTCTATTTATGAAATTGGAATTTCTTTAGCTCAATGAAATCTACATTTCGTGTAGATGAACCTAGTATATTTAATTGTTCAAAACCAATTTGGGATGAAGTAGAAATTAAATGATAAAGTGAGCTAGTTCACATAAGTTAGGTGGAAGAAAATGAAATAAGTGGGAAGGTGAAAAATCATCATCCCACATGGAAAAAAGAGAGCTAACTTTTACACCTTATTAGTTGTTTGTGATATGGGATTGTACTACAAGTCTTTGAAGGGGAGAAGACGTAGATGGGCTATGCTTTAATTCAAGCCCACACGCGCGCACCACCGCCGCCGTCCGTCCGGACCGGACCCGGGCCTGGGTCGGGGTCGTGGGTTATGGGTCACGGGTCTGGGCCTGGGCTTGGGCTTCCCTATCAAATACTTATCTTTTTGGACAAAGTTTAATTAATTAATTAATTAATTAATTGTCTGAAAATAAATAAAGCAACAAATTAATAAGTGTGTCCAGTGGCTGAAAATCTGGCGGGAAATGTTCAGTCAGCGAACAATCACTTACGCACTGAGTCAGCAGAAACAATGTCACCTTTCATCCGAATAGGTGTACAGTCAGCCGAAGTGGTGCAGGTTCTGGCGGGAAAGCTGTGACGTGGAACGGATGTGTCCGTCCAGTCACCCCCTAGGCCCACTTTCGACATCTATAAAAGGCAGGCTCCTCTTCTTCCAACAACACACAATCAAATACATTCTTTCTTACTTTATGTTTTGTTCCGAGAGTTCAAAACGTTATTCTGTTTCGCCGTTCTTAATATTTGAAGTGCTGCTATATTAAGAGATAGTCGAGTTATCTTGGAAAACGAATTGCCGATCAAACCGTAAGCACCGAGCGGGGCAAATATCGTTTTAAAGAGAAAGAGTTCAACTCTTGTCTCGACTTTAAATACTGGTTTGTTTTCTGTTATACACCCGTTACCATTAACAATTTTAAAACGATATTCTGCTTGTTGTATTTCAGAAAAATTGTGACCATATCGCCAGTCCACAGTAGCGGCGAGAAGCCGGAAAAGTTTTTTGGCACTGATTTCAAAAGGTGGCAACAGAAGATGTTGTTCTACCTTACGACCTTGAACCTGCCAAGGATGCTGACCGAAGATGCTCCTACGGTGGCAGAAGACGTGACTGGTCCTCGTCCAAGGGCTGCCTTCGACGCTTGGAGTCAAAGTGACTTTCTGTGCAGGAACTACATCTTGAATGGATCAGACAACTCACTGTACAACGTCTATTCCACCATCAAGACGTCAAAGGAACTTTGGACGTCCCTTGACAAGAAGTACAGAACAGAAGATGTTGGGTTGAAGAAGTTCATCGTTGACAAGTTTCTGGACTTCAAAATGACCGACTCGAAGACGGTGACGAGTCAGGTTCAAGAGTTGCAACTGATCCTACATGACCTTGATGCAGAGGACATGAAACTCAGTGAATCCTTCCAAGTTGCTGCTATGATAGAGAAGTTGCCGCCATCCTGGAAGGAGTTCAAGAACTATCTCAAGCACAAGCGCAAGGAGATGAATCTTGAAGACTTGATAGTCATACTTCGGATTAAAGAAGATAATTGAATGTCTGAGGCCAAGCCAAAGCAGATGCAGATGGAGGCTAGAGCCAACATGGTGGAACACAAGCCCAACTCTAAGAAGAGAAAGAATCAGGGCAATGGTGGAGGGCAACAAAAGAAGAAAAAGAAGTTCAAAGGGAACTTCCACAACTGTGGAAAGCCAAACCCCATGGCTAAAGACTGCCGACTCCCGAAGAAAGACAACCATAACCCGAACCAGTCCAACCAGGTTGATGTGGTTCAGGACAAAGGTGTTCCGGTCGATATGAGTGACCTGATGCTTACTGCAGTTGTCTTCGAGGCTAACATGGTGGACCATCCAAAGGAGTGGTTTGTCGACACCGGTGCCACCCGCCACGTCTGTTCCAACCGAGACATGTTCCCCACATACTACTCATTCAACAACCGGAAGTTGTACATGGGGAACTCTGCAACGTCTGACATCATCGGGAGTGGAAGAGTGGTGCTAAAGATGACTTCGGGCAGAGAGATAACCTTGATTGATGCACTGCATGTTCCAGATATTCGAAAGAATTTAATATCTGGTTATGCACTTGATGCAAGTGGTCTTAGACTAGTGTTTGAGTCTGGTAAATTGGTGCTCACTAAGAATGGGCAATTTGTTGGTAAAGGTTACGCGGTCAACCGCATGTACAAGATGAATGTAATGACTGTAAAACGTGACCTCGAAAAGAATAATAAAACTATTACTTCTGCTTACTTGGTTGAGTGTTTAGATTTATGTCATGTTAGATTAGGACATGTTAACTTTAATACTCTACGAAAACTAGTAAGCTTAGAATTATTGCCTTCATTCAATATCGAATCTCAAAATAAATGTGAGATTTGTGTAGAGGCCAAATTAACCAAACTACCGTTTCCTTCTGTAGAAAGAAACATTGAACCTCTAGACTTAATTCACACCGATATATGTGATTTAAAGTTTGTGCAAACTAGAGGTAGTAAAAAGTACTTCATTACTTTTATTGATGACTGCACAAGATACTGCATAGTATACTTAAAAAGAAGTAAAGATGAAGCTTTACAAGCTTTTAAAATCTACAAACTTGAGGTTGAAAATCAACTTGGCAAACAAATAAAAACTATCTGAAGTAATAGAGGTGGAGAATATGGAGCTCCATTTGACGAATTTTGTGCTTCTTCAGGCATCATTCATCAAACTACATCCCCTTATTCACCACAATCAAATGGAATTGCTGAACGCAGAAATCGTACTCTTAAGGAGATGATGAATGCCATGTTGATCAGTTCTGGTTTACCTCAGAATTTGTGGGGGGATGCAATCCTCTCAGCAAATCATATACTAAACAAGTTACCTCACAAAAGTAGAAACGAAACCCCTTATGAGTTATGGAAAGGTCGAAAGCCTTCTTATAAATACTTAAAAGTGTGGGGGTGTCTAGCAAAGGTAGAAGTACCTAAACCTAAACAAGTGAAGATAGGACCTAAGATCGTTGACTGCATATTCATTGGGTATGCGCACAACAGTAGTGCCTATCGCTTCTTAGTACATAACTCTTCAATTCCTGATATTAATGAAAATATGGTCATTGAATCAAGGAATGCAGTATTCTTTGAAAATATATATCCTTGCAAAGAAAGGAAAGAATCTGGTTCCCTTAAAAGAACCTATGAAGTTGTTAGGGATAATCATCAATAAGATGAAGAACCCAGACGCAGTAAAAGGACTAAAACAGCTAAAAGTTATGGTCCTGATTTTCTAACTTATATGTTAGAAAACGAACCAAGGACAATAAGTGAAGCCGTGTCCTCTCCAGAAGCTCCCTTTCGGAAAGAAGCTATCAATAGTGAAATAGAGTCTATTTTGCACAACCACACATGGGAGTTGGTTGATCTCCCAACGGGTAGCAAACCTTTGGGCTGCAAATGGATACTGAAGAGAAAGTATAAAGCAGATGGATCTATTGACAAGTACAAGGCCATATTGGTAGCTAAAGGGTTTAGACAAATAGAAGGCCTTGACTTCTTCGACACATATTCACCTGTGACTAGGATCACATCAATTAGAGTGCTCATTGTTATTGCTGCATTGAAAAGTCTAGAAGTACATCAAATGGATGTCAATACGGCATTTCTAAACGGTGAATTAGATGAAGAAATTTACAAGGAACAACCTGAAGGGTTTGTTGCTCCAAGAAAGGAGAAAAAAGTGTGTAGACTCATTAAGTCACTGTATGGGCTTAAACAAGCGCCAAAGCAGTGGCACGAAAAATTTGACAGAACGATGTTGTCAAATGGTTTCATAATTAATAAGTGTGATAAATGCGTATACGTAAAAGGCACACCTAAACATTACGTGATCGGCTGTCTATACGTAGACGACATGTTAATCATGGGTAGCAATCATGACTTAGTCATGAATACCAAGAAAATGTTGACCAAATATTTTGACATGAAAGACTTAGGGGTCACCGATATCATATTAGGGATTAAAATCACTAAGACATCAAATGGGATCGTGTTGTCACAATCTCATTATATTGAGACTGTACTTAAGAAGTACAATACATATAACGGTCCTCCGGCTAAGACGCCAGTAGACTTGAGTCTACGCTTAGGCAAAAATCATGGCAAACCTGTCTCTCAAGTAGAATATGCCAGGATAATAGGTTGTCTCATGTATATCATGAACTGCACTCGTCCGGATATTGCTTACTCAGTTAATAAATTGAGTAGATTTACGAGTAATCCAAACAAAGATCATTGGAAAGTGTTAATTAGAATACTTAGGTATTTAAAACACACCTTAGATTATGGATTACATTACGGTAGATATCCAGCTATATTAGAAGGATATAATGATGCGAACTGGATATCAGACTCTAACGACCCTAAATCCACCAGCGGTTATGTCTTTACCATTGGAGGTGGAGCTGTGTCGTGGAAGTCCTAAAAAAACATGTATAGCTCGTTCCACGATGGAACCCGAGTTTATTGCCTTGGATAAGGCTGGTGAAGAAGCAGAATGGCTTCGAAACTTTCTTGAGGACATTCCTTGTTGGAATAAGCCAGTGCCTGCTATTCTAATACATTGCGACAGCCAAGCAACTATTGGAAGGGCACAAAGTGGCATGTACAATGGTAAGTCTAGACATATTCGTCGTAGACATAATACCATAAGGCAGTTGATCTATAATGGTGTCATTTCCATTGATTATGTAAAATCGAAGGAAAACTTATCGGATCCGTTGACTAAAGGCCTACCAAGAGATCAAACATACTGCTTATCGAGGGGAATGGGTTTAAAACCCAACACTAAAGAATCTTTGTGATGGAACCCAACCATGTTGATTGGAGATCCCAAGATCTTAGTTCAAAGGGACAACGAAATTATAAGGATTCAGTGATAGCATTTTGGAACTAACTCCAGCTCATTCTCGTGTACGATAAATATGCTACATGTAGAAAGGGTAAGATTAAGTTTAACTTTTAATGATTCCTAAGCCTAATTAGGCAGAGTATGACAGGATACTCTTGGAAGGAGGTCACCTATGTAAGTGTGAAGTTTGGCCGCTTCATAAGAAAACACTTATGAATCCCAAGAGCTGTCCAGGGCCAAAACGGACACAACCATGAGAATCAAAAGATGTTAGGGGAGTTACTGTGTGAATACAGTTGTCTTGGTTTACACCAACAGCTGAACGGTTCAAGACATCACGTTCACTGATCAGCTAAGTAAATCCGATGTATTTCACTAAGGAAGGTTCAAAGCCAAAAGCTACCTATCCTGATGCAGTAAGCTCTCCGCCTGAACTCTCTCGAATGTACACATTGAATTTTCATTCATGTGGGGGATTGTTGGAAAATTGGTTTTGCACCAATATTATATAATTTATTTCAATAAATTCCTATTTATGAAATTGGAATTTCTTTAGCTCAATGAAATCTACATTTTGTGTAGATGAACCTAGTATATTTAATTGTTCAAAACCAATTTGGGATGAATGAGAAATTAAATGATAAAGTGAGCTAGTTGACATAAGTTATATTGGTGGAATAAAAGGAAATAAGTGGGAAGGTGAACAATCACCTTCCCACATGGAAAAAAGAGAGCTAACTTTTACACCTTATTAGTTGTTTGTTTGTGATATGAGTTTGGGCCCCAAGGGGTACCACAAGTCTTTGAAGGGGAGAAGACTTAGATGAGCTATGCTTTAATTCAAGCCCACACGCGCGCGCGCGCGCCGCCACCGCCGTCCGTCCGGACCAGACCCGGACCCGGACCCGGACCCGGACCCGGGCCTGGGCTTGGGCTTGGGCTTGGGCTTGGGCTTCCCTATCAAATACTTATCTTTTTGGACAAAGTTTAATTAAGTAATTAATTAATTGTCTGAAAATAAATAAAGCAACAAATTAATAATTAATTAAATCGTGATTAGGTGTAAATATCTGATTGAATGAGTGTGTCCAGTGGCTGAAAATTTGGGGGGAAATGTCCAGTCAGTGAACAGTTACTTACGCACCGAGTCAGCAGAAACAATGCCACCTTTCATCCGAATAGGTGTACAGTCAGCCGAAGTGGTGCAGGTTCTGGCGGGAAAGCTGTTACGTGGAACGGATGTGTGCGTCCAGTCACCCCCTAGGCCCACTTTCGACATCTATAAAAGGCAAGCTCCTCCTCTTCCAAAAACACACAATCAAGTACATTCTTTCTTATTTTCTATTTTGTTCCGAGAGTTCAAAACGTTCTTCTGTTTCGCCATTCTTAATATTTGAAGTGCTGCTATATTAAGAAATAGTCGAGTTATCTTGGGAAACGAATTGTCGATCAAAGCGTAAACACCGAGCGGGGCAAATATCGTTTTAAAGAGAAAGAGTTCAACTATTGTCTCGACTTTAAATACTGGTTTGTTTTCTGTTATACACCCGTTACCATTAACAATCATCACTTGAGAACTAAAATTGAAAATGCTATGACTATAGTTGAAATCAGACAATCATTAAAGTACGGTTTGTGATTTTTCTTTGTAATTGACTCTCTTGGTTGTTAGTGGTATTAGAGTGCACAGTTTGGCTGGGAAGAAGTATAGAAACGACGATGGAGACACGGGTTGCCGGGTTGGTGCTAAGAATAAAACACACAATGGTTAGAGGAGACTTAAAATTGATTTGTTATGCAGGTTCGCACTTAGGTGTGGAGTTTGTTAAAGTACCAGGTCTACATACAGTTAGTTTGTGTTGGAAAAAAAAAGCAAATAACAGTGATTCGTATATTTGTAAGATGATCACTCAAATACGTAAATCTTTTGAAGCTTTTGTACGAGTGGGGTGTGGAGGATCTACTAACGAGCATTTTCACTTTCGGCACATTTGGTTGCCCTTAACAGCCCTTATTAATTAAATAGTGTGGTCTAATACCACATTTGGATGGCAAATGAAAGCTTGAAGGGGCCCAACATAAAATGCTTTTTGGGAGCATATTCCCACATAACTAATCTCACATTCCCCCCTATGATAATTTAATGTCACAACTACCAGCTCCATTTGTAATGTGAATTACCGCATCTGCCCTTGCTTTTTTTTAAAAAAAAAAAAGACGACTCTGTACCCCTTCATTTTTACAGCACGAGTGATTGACATAACAGCCTTTTCCCCATCACTGTGAAGAACGCATGTGCGATTCTAGGGTTCCAAAGGTAGCGAATTTTTGGGCAGATTCACATAAATTTCACATTTATTTTCAGTTTATTCGTCATGAAATGTCGTTCTAACATTTGTCTTTCTCCACAGTTGAAGCAACGGGTATTTTGGTTGTAGCGTCGACTCAATTTCAGAGAATTGCAGCTCCTAGTTTTGCGGAAAGGTAATTCAAACTCTTACCACTTTTCTTTGCTCGTGAATTACGCAATTTGTGAGTGTGGTTGTTTAGATGTTGTCTGTTGAGGGTGTGTAACGCCTGTGTGGGATATATGACTACTGTTGTTGTTGCTTTTGATAATTTCTTGCTTAATAACTGTGGGTTGTGAATGATTAGTGTGTGTAACCACTGACAATTAGTGCCCCTGTTTTGTATGTGTGTCTTCACAATAGCGTTAATTTCTGTGGGTTGTGAAAGATTATTGTGTTGTACTGTTTCTTCGTAATAGCGTTTAGTTAACATTTGTTGTGTGCAACATCAGGATCCATTATGGATGGCGTTCAGCGGCTGCACTTGTTTATGTTGATGCATGAGATCATCTTTAATGTGTCCTTTATTGGGTTTTTGGTTGTTTTACTTATTGCCATTGAGGGTGGGCTGTTAGGACGACGACCTCGTAGACGCGGCATTAGGTATAGCATAGTTAGACGTATCCCATACCAAGTAAAGTACCTAGACCGGATACTGAACACGGGAGACGAACCCATAAAAGACAACCTTAGAATGAATCGCGATTGTTTCTTGAAGTTTTGTTACTTGTTACATGAGTATGGTGGTCTACGTGAATCAAAATATACCAGTTTATCCGCACAAGTTTCAATGTTCCTAGATGTTTTAGCGCACCACACCAAAAATGTCAAAATAAAATTTCACTACGTACGTTCGGGGGAGATAGTGATCCGATTCTTTGGTAAAGTTCTCCTAGCCTTATTGAAATGCCATCGTATTCTCCTAGTAACGCCAACCCCCATTGGGCCGGATGACCTTGACCCCACCTGGAAGTTATTTCAGGTAACAACAGCCCATAACTTGTAACAAGGAATTCAATAAATTCTAGCAGCCATGTAACCCTTATTGACCAGTGACACCGTTTGTTCTTTCAATGATTTAGGGGTGCTTAGGAGCTCTGGACGGTACATATATGCAGATGCGTGTCCCTGTTGTAGACAAACCACGATACAGGTCACGAAAAGGAATATTGGCAACAAATGTGTTATGCGTTTGTGACAGGCGTGGTCAGTTCGTATATGTTCTGGCGGGTTGGGAAGGGTCTGCAGCAGACAGTAGGGTGCTAAAAGACGCCATAAATCGTCTGAATGGCTTTAAAGTTCCTACGGGTACAATGTCTAACCCGATCAGTTTCTAGATAAATAATGTCAAATAGAATCACTAACGCTAAATATTACTGTTAATGTAGGTTGTTATTATTTAGCCGACGGGGGGTACACTAATGGAGAGGAGTTCCTAGTTCCTTACCGAGGGGTCCGTTATCACTTGAAGGAATGGGGAGTAGAGAACCGTGCACCTCAAAACTACCAGGAATACTTTAACATGAAACACGCACGTGCCCGCAACATCATTGAATGTGCCTTTGGAGGATTACAAAGTAGATGGGCAATTCTGCGCAAGAATTCATATTTCCCGGTCAAAACTCACTACCAGATCGTGATGGCCTGCGTCCTGTTACACAACTTCATCAGGCAGAATATGCCTAACTCCCACCTTGAAGAAGACTACCCACAGTCCCCACGGAACTACCCCCCGGAAACGGGATACGTTGATGTTGTTGAACCGTCTACCGCGTGGACTAACTACCGAGATGAGCTGGCCCTAGATATGTACAACGCGTGGAGAGCCCGTCGTGGTCCCCATTAGGCCTAAGTACAATACATAGTACTGTACTGTGAATCATTACTTATATGAAGACCATATTTATTCAGTGTTGTAAGGATATTTGCTAAACTAGTTATTGCTGGTGCCGTTTTAATATGGTGAAATGGCTAGATGTTTGTGTTTATGTAAGAAATCTTCCCGGATTACGGCATATTACACTATGGTTGGTGTTTGGAATTGATTGCATTTATTACAATCTTCCATGTGTTATTTACTGTTGGTATAATTGATGGGATCAAGGAACAAAAAGCTCATGATCATGACTGATTCAAATCATATGCATGTTTACCTTCCAGCACTACAACTTCTAAATACCCTAGATTGAAATGATGAAAGAAAACCTTATTCTAAAGCATATGTTATTCACGGGGTCCAACAAAATAAACTTCGTGCCTCAGTTTCATGTGATTGTGCTTAGTAAGATATATGTGAAGTTGCAATGTAAAAGTTGTTTACTTTGTTAATGATTTGGTTGGCTGATCTATATTACACTTACCAATAATTACATATGTTGTTGGTGAAACAATTATAAGCATGTTTGCTTGTGATTCTACGAACACGACATATCTGTGGTTAAAGAGTTGACCATATCGTATTTATGTTAAATACTTGATTATACTCATTATGTCTGAATTAATCATCACAGATGGCTAGTGCTCCAAATCCTTCCCAGTTTGTACCCGGACCGTTTAAGAAGCCAGCAACTACTCGGCGTGTTTGGTCGAGGGTAGAAGAAACGACGTTGTTGCATTCACTGCTGGACCTATGCGCCAATGGTTGGCGTTCCGACAACGGTTTCAGAGCAGGCTACTTAATCGAGTTGGAGAATCAATTGAAGGCAAAGTTTCCTAATGGCAGACCACTCTCACAGAGAAATATTAACTCGAAGATCACGCTGTGGAAAAAAACCTACAGCACACTAAGCCAGGTCTGTGGTAGCTCTGGATTTTCATTCGACTACAGCACCAACAAGATAGATATTGAAGATGATGATGTCTGGGATTCATATGTTAAGGCAAGTCAAAAATTTTATTTACCACCTACTATTACCTACTGACCTACCACCAAAGAGTAGAAAGTGTGATTACTGGTTATTAACAATATATATTCTGGTTATCGCCATATTGTTATTAATCTAACAAACCAATGCAGGTGTACAAGGATGCCGAATCTTTCTGTGACCGTGTCTTCCCACTTTATGAAGACTGGATAATTTGCTTTGGGAGTGACAGGGCTAATGGACATGCAACCTAAGGAATTGATGATGCTATCTTAGAACTCGACCACCCGCACGATCTGACAGAGGAGGTATACGATATTCACGTAGTCTCTGGCGCTAAAGGTAAGTCAGTACCTAACACAACCTTTGGTCGTGGCTCTACGCCAAGGGATTACACCACACTCAATCCAGATGAGCTGGATGACACCACCTCAACGCACGTCCCTGGTGGTTCAACACTTAATCGCGATGTTGATCCGAATGCGAACCAAGAATCAAGGAAGAGGAAGTCGCGCGAGGGCAGCGCACTCGCTGAACAACTTGTTTCTTTGATAGGAAGCCTAGTTGAGAAGACCAACAATAGATTTGGTGAGATGTCACAGCGCATCGACGCTCAAACCAATTCCACTACTGCACAAACTGCTCGTGTTGAGCCAATGAGCAAGAGCACCCAGGTCTATAACATTGTCTCAAAGATGGGCATACAACCCATCCAGTTGATGATTTTGATGACGCAAAAGGTTATTGAGAGCCCCCAGAATACTGATATCTTCTTAAGTATGGATGATGCTACGCGTGAAGCGTATGTTCAAATGATCATCCAGGGGGGGTTTGTGTTGGTATTGCGTTGCATACGTATAACAATAATACACGACAAGAAATTAACGTTTATTCATGATCTTGATTTTCCAAAATAAATACATAAGACATACAAATAAAGTTTACCGATGCAGTGAACAAATGAATTGACGAACGGTTTTAGGACGAGTTGAAAGCAAGCCTTCTCCCCTTAAGATCGAATTCCTCGGCTATCCTTCAAGCCCTCGTAAGGAAGAGATCTCCCAAGGTACAACGTCCACTCAAATAAACAACGAGTGAAGGACTCTACTATTTTTCTATTTCGAACACGAACGGTATTTGCAAAACTCTGAGATTGTATATGAAAAATGAAATGCAGAATGCTATGTTTTCTTTTCGATAAAAAATCCTCTGCGCAGAGGTCTTATTATATAGCATGAAAAAGAAATGTAACAGCCAAAACAATCAAGGGAATTTATTCACCATTTAAAACGTTTTGACTCAATTCAAAACGTCTTATTTAATTCACGAATTAAATCTGCAGATTTAATTTTAAGTGTGTAATCTTGAATTTAAATTTCAAATTCAGAATTCAGACATTAAGCATTTTATTTAATAATATAATTAAATAAATTTCTCCCAAAAAAATATTTATTGCCTTCCCGGCAGGGACACGCGCGACGCGACGCGACGCGGCGAGGCGAGGCGAGTCGAGTCGAGACGGACGGACGACGACGACTGCGCGAGGAGTCCCATATCTTCTAGTTCACTACACTCTCTAATTTGTTACCTCAATATAACCAATAGAGTTTGTAGGTCTTTCTCCAATGTGGGACAAAGTCCCTTACCCTTTGCTTAAGTCAATAGACATTCACACACTTACTTACTTGGGCTTACTCACTTAAGCCCAAATATCTTAAAATTATCCAACAATCCCCCACATGAATGTAATTGGCTGAAATGCACGTTAGCCTAACGATGCTAAATGCAATTTCAGAGTTCTGCCGGAACTTGTTGCATCAGAATATGTGGTTTTAGGCCTTGAACCTTCCTTAGTGAAATACCATCGGATATACTTGCGAACCAGTGGACGTGATGCCTTGAACTGTTCGGCGTTTTGTGTATACCAAGACAATGGTACTCACACAACTCATTCCAATACCGTATTGGTTCTCGTTGTTGTCCGTTTCGGCCCTAGACTGCCTTGGCGATATTCATCGAATGCTCTAGAGATTTAGCCCTTTAACTCATCTCAACGAAGCGGCCCCTTCACATTCGACATAGGTGATCTCTCATTAAGGGTATCCTGCAATACCCTGCTTGTGTTCACAAGACATAAGGATCATTAGAACCTCAAGTTCTCCTTAACCTGTACAGGTCCATCACTCTTTCATCATAGAAATGGGTTGGGAACTCGATTTCTCGAGTGCTTTGTTCGACTCGCCCCCACAATTCGGTTGTCCCTTTGAACCTGCAAATTGGGGTTTACAATTCAGGTAGGGTTGCCATCGTGGGGTGATGTCTTTTGGTGGGCTCAAATTTCCCATTTCCCTCGATGAATTTGCTACTTAGTCTCTCGCTAGACCTTTCGTCAATCGCCTCCAATATTTTCTTTAACCTCTTAAAGTATTCGGAAAATATTATGATTATTATTCAACTTTAAAAGTTTGGAATAATCTTAACCAACACTTTCTTCTTCAAGCCCCCACATTTCTTTCTTTTCCTCAAGAAAAAAAAATGTCTCTAGCCTCAAAGAAATTACTTATTTCAGAATTTATTTTGTTTGCGTACTTCGCGTCTTACATCAAATAAATCTGAATATTTAATCTATTTAGTAAAATAAATAGTATTAAATCTCACTTGCTTCTTACTAAGCAATTTAATTTTCACACTTATATTTGGACTCAATTCCAAGTATTTCAAACACACACACACACACACACATATATATATATATATAATAAAATACAAGTCTCACACTTGTTTTTATTTTCTACAAATATATATAACATACAAGTCTCACACTTGTATTTCCTACAAATATATACACACATATATATATACACACACAATATACAAGTCTCGCACTTGTATTATTATTCCATGTCATAAAGACGTCAAAAGTAATCGAAATAACTTATATGTAATATTTGCCTCACATGCAACTTCGATTACATTTATTCGTAAAATTAGTCTCCTCACACGAGACTTTTTACTACATCAAACTTGAACACTAGCCTCAGTACTAGCCTCACCCTTAGGTGACATGGTCATAACAGACATCTTAAAAGATTCTTAGACCCATACCCCTTTTCTACAAAAGGTTCCACCCTTAAACAGGATAACCTTGTCTGACTCAAAGACAAGTGTGAACCCTTTTTAGTTCGATATTGTCTCACATATTAGATTCGTGTGAATCTCTGAAACATGAAGCACCTCGTTTAGGGTCAACTCTTTCCCCGAGGTCCTCTTTAGCACAACATTTCCCCTGCCTTCAACTTTTGAGATTGCAGAGTTTCCCAAGAAACACTGCTTGTTCTCCACAAGTTGATAGGTCGTGAACATTCACTTGTTCGCGCAGATGTGGTCGAGTAGCCCCAATGTCTACCTACCATTCGTTCGGGTTGTTGTTTTAATTTTCAGCCGCCATAACTAATTAAATAATTCACACAATTATTTATATTAGTATCGTTGAAAATTCTCAACCGAACTATTTATACAGATATTCCCAGGCCAGTGGAGGGACAAAACCTCTTTAAAATCCACCTTTCTGCGACATAATATTAGGTTCCCAGGCCAGTGGAGGGACAAGTCCGCTTACACTCCACCTTTCTGCGACAGAACCGTCTGTATAAATATTCTCACTTAGAATATCTTCGAATAATTCACAAGTCTCAATACTTAGAATTATTTTTATTTTGAATTTCTTTTCGAATAATTCACAAGTCTCAATACTTAGAATTATTCTAATTATGAATTTTCTTCAAATAATTCACAAGTCTCAATACTTAGAATTAGTTTAATTTCCTCCAAGTAATTCACAAGTCTCAATACTTAAAATTATTTTTTGAGAATATGACATAGTGGTTCTCAAAACCTGTACTACGGTCTCAATACCGTTAGTACTTTGATTTAGCGTAACGACCTCAACGTCGCCCGTCATTGGTGAATTCTCGATGCTCGCGGCATTGTTGTTAGTGCTCTCACTAGTTATATCTCTAAATAATTCACAAGTCTCGCACTTAGAATTATTTAAAGTCTTCATAGGGCACACTTGCAATTTTATATATTTTCACATATCTCAATTGTAATTATTTTCACTAATCACATAACCATGCTGAACATATATCACATATTTAAATTGTATCTACTCAAAATATGAATTTAAATATATTTATAGCACGGATATATTAAGCATATTACTCAAATAATAAACTGTCGTACGTCATTTAATTATGCAATAACGCATGCATTTAACACGAAATAACTTACATACTAATGGTAAGGAACACAGAAAAGTACGCGGAGGTCGCGTGGTCGAATCCAGAACAAAGCGTTTTGGAATAAAGCATTTTTGAAATAATTAACAGCATCTCAGCAGTAATTATAATAAACTGTAACGCATGTTTTAACAATAATGACCCTTAGTCTAACGGTAGGAGCACAGGAAACGGATGCGGGGTCGCGGGTTCAATTCTCGTAGAAAATGTTTTTTTAAAACACAATTAAATCACAGAATAAAGAAGCAATAAATATATAACGTAACAATTAATTCACATGAATTAACATAGCTGAATGGTAACGCCTGAGCATCACATGTGGGAGGTACAGTGTTCTAATCCGATAACAAACAAACTGAAATTTTAATTTTGAAACCTGCTAAGAATTTTGAAAACCAGAGAGAAAATTTAAACTAGGAACAGAGAAGATTTAGTGGAAAATTCAGAAGCCTTTTAAAATATTTTAAACCAGAAAACACTCTGCTATTATTTTGAAAACAGAAAACCAAATCTATCCATACAATCTTTTTGAGAAACAGAAAAGAACTGCAAATATGTAAATCCATTCGAGAACTGCAAATATGAGAAACAGAAAAGAACCATGCAAATATGTAAATTAACAGCAACAATGATGTTCGATAAATTTAAAAAACCTGCGGCAACTTATGGCCATGTTCCAGAATCTTTCGAAAACAGAAACATCAAACCAATTAGCAGATTAATAACAGAAAAACGCATTAGTTGTAAAACGTATTCCGAAAATCAAAACACATATACGTGCAACACATAATAATAGGGATTCGATCTTAAGATTGTTGGTATTGCGTTGCATACGTATAACAATAATACACGACAAGAAATTAACGTTTATTCATGATCTTGATTTTCCAAAATAAATACATAAGACATACAAATAAAGTTTACCGATGCAGTGAACAAATGAATTGACGAACGGTTTTAGTACGAGTTAAAAGCAAGCCTTCTCCCCTTAAGATCGAATTCCTCGGTTATCCTTCAAGCCCTCGTAAGGAAAAGATCTCCCAAGGTACAACGTCCACTCAAATAAACAGCGAGTGAAGGACTCTACTGTTTTTCTATTTCGAACACGAACGGTATTTGCAAAACTCTGAGATTGTATATGAAAAATGAAATGCAGAATGCTATGTTTTCTTTTCGATAAAAAATCCTCTGCCCAGAGGTCTTATTATATAGCATGAAAAAGAAATGTAACAGCCAAAACAATCAAGGGAATTTATTCACCATTTAAAACGTTTTGACTCAATTCAAAACGTCTTATTTAATTCACGAATTAAATCTGCAGATTTAATTTTAAGTGTGTAATCTTGAATTTAAATTTCAAATTCAGAATTCATACATTAAGCATTTTATTTAATAATATAATTAAATAAATTTCTCCCAAAAAAATATTTACTGCCTTCCCGGCAGGGACACGCGCGACGCAACGCGACGAGGCGAGGCGAGTCGAGTCGAGACGGACGGACGACGACAACTGCGCGAGGAGTCCCATATCTTCTAGTTCACTACACTCTCTAATTTGTTATCTCAATATAACCAATAGAGTTTGTAGGTCTTTTTCCAATGTGGGACAAAGTCCCTTACCCTTTGCTTAAGTCAATACACATTCACACACTTACTTACTTGAGCTTACTCACTTAAGCCCAAATATCTTAAAATTCTCCAACAGTTTGAACTCTGGATCTGCTCAGCGTTAGTTAAAGCAATTCATGATAAGTACATTGCTTTTATTTTGAATCACGCTATTACCTAGCTTCGTTTGTATTGGGTATTAGCTTACTTTTGGCTAGGGTGTTACGCTAACTCATTTATTTGGGCAGCATTACACCCGCAACGTGTGTTTGTGAAGCATCTGACTTGACTACTATTTTGTGTAGGGTACGATTTCATATGTAATATGACATATGTGGCAACTGCCTTGCGATTTTCGTATTTAGTTTGTCAACTGATTACGAAAATCGTAAGCTTCATTGCGTTCTGTTATCCCTTTTGAGGTACAAATAGTTGATGTATGCTTTTGTGTCTAATTTGTTGGATTACTGCATAATTAGAACACACCATAATTACAAAACTTCAACATAGTATAATAAGCAAAAGCCATTAAAATTGTCCATAAGTTATAAAGCCATAGACCCAAAAAAAGATTCTGTAGTAGGGTACAAATAAATTCATCCTTGCATACTTAGCTCAAAATAGATATAGCTAATACCAATGAGTAGGCCAAGCAATCAATTGCCTAATCAACTACGAAACACCCGATTATGCCCGCAAAATTAAAGCTACCCTAGTTGCTTCAACCCCATGCATTCAGTGCGATGTAAGCTCCTTACATCCCGAGTTACACCATCCGATCTTCACAGATTTCTGCGGGGAGCCCGACTAACTTCCACTGGCTTCGGTTTTACAATAGACCTTGGTGTTATGATAGCACTCATTTCCTCAAGTTCTGACACTAGTACCTCCACCTGTACTTCCAGATTATTCCACATCATCCAAATACGTCCCCACAATCCGTTTGTTGGCCCTATTTCATACGCATTGTAGCCTAAGTCAGGCACAATGTCCCGTGCTTCTTTTTCAGTGACTAAAGTCTCAAGCACCACAACTAAAGTTGGCTGATGTTTCCTTACCAAACGACGAAAGTTTACCTTAAACGAATCCTCTGCCGCCCCCTGGAAGTTCCACGTAACCACCTTCATCGTTGAGTTATAAATTTGTGTAGGGTGTACCGGATTGTGAACTCGAAGCGAGTTCTGAAGTGCTACGATCTGCATAAGGCTCTCCATGACCAAGTATTATTGCATGTTCGTCTCCCAGGGTGTTAACGACAACCTCTGTTGGTAGAAGTCGTTCATGTCTGCTCCATTCATCCGAGTAACGTCCACCCGTATCTCCCAATTGGTAGGAGGTATGGTTGTCACCAGCACCATTAGTTCTTGCACTTCCATCTCTGTTTCCAGCGTTGGTGGCTAGAAAATTTCGTACAAGGTTTGGAAATCCCATGGGATTATCCCGAACTCTTCCTCGTTTTCATTTGCCATTTTTTGGGAGTTTGCTACCGTGGCGATTGGAAAAAATGTGTGTTTGTGATTTATTTTTTTGTGTTGAATACTTTGGTGCAGAGATGATGTTAATTTGATTCAGTTGGCTTTTAATAAATAGAACAATTGTGTCTGTTGGTATTTTGCATGATAAAGAAGAGATTTTTTTAGTGTAGTAAATATGGTTTCTTTACTATGATTTGACATAAACGAAATAGCCTTCTTAGGCCACTTTACTCGCGTTCGACACCTGCTAATGACATGTAAGTAAATGTTGCAATTAATGGTTAGTTTAGAAACAAACTAGTGGGAAGTTGGTAGTAAATTCTAGCATAGTTGTCCTCCGTTAAGTTCTTTTGAAATCTGTATATGTAGAATCTTATGTCCAATCTTTTTTTTAATGAAAGTGAGTTTTGAAACTTTTATTCATGTTACCAACTCCTTCAAGTAATTACCAGTCTACTGCCACTGCAATGTGCAGGAATATAGTGACCATATAATACAAGAAACATTGCAATGTATAATATAAGCTATGATTTTATGTGGAGGAGGTTAATTTAATAACAGCCTTTTAATATTAGGTTGCCCTTCATATAGATTGAAAATGTGTTGGTAAACCAACATTACAAAATGTGGCGCTACACTATAATAGCGCCTCACAGGGCCGGAACCAAATACCGCATCTAACTAGAAGCGGTTATAAGACTAGATCATGAAAATTGTGTTAAAACCGATCTAGTCCTAAGCCGCCAAATCACAACTTACACCTTGGTATACCTACTATGCATCCATACTACTGGTAGAGTTAGGTTACAACCAACCTAAACCAAGACCACAAAAACCGAAAAGATTGTTGGCATAAGAACAGTATCCATTCGTTTCATACTTCATCATCACACAACTACAAACTTAAGAAAACAATCTAACAAAGGGAAATTACATCACACCAACAAGTTAACACATCACGAATAGCAGGCGTTAATTCGTAACTTGTTAACCCCACCTCCAATCACAGAACCTCTAGACCTGGCCCCAACCATCCTTGCCACCTGTCCCAGTCATGTCTCCCATAGAAGTCACTTTTCCTTTACCTTGGTATGGACTGTTAACAGAGGTAGAGGAACCCGTGGACGCTGCACAACGATTAACATGCAGGTTTGGTGGGGCAGTCACCTCGTTCTGATTAATCTGTAAGTCGACACCGCGGACGTGCTCATTATCGTTTACATCATTTGCCACAGGATCAGCATTAGCTAGAACAGCATTGTCCTCCGGGATTGGAACATTCAAGTCGGGGGCTGGAGAATTGCTCCACACCTGCAGGGCTTGCTCCCTGAGGTCAGACCAGAACGAATTCGTAGGACTAGCAACTACTTCGACACTTGGTTCAGGGGCAACGGCATCAATTTCAGGGACCGGTGGTTCACTGTCATCATGCTCGTCTTCGGTTAAGTCTATCATGTCAATTGGCCCACGGGGAGATTCAACACGGTGATAGCGTCCGAAGATGTTGCATAGTTGCGTCCATGCCGGTTCGCCCTCCACCATGTATGCCTCGCTAAACGGATACTTCTGCATGAATAAAAGGTTAACACGTTGATTTCATTTAACTGCTACAAAACCACGTAGATATAATAATATAGGAAGAATTATTACTCACCAAATAGCAGTAGTCCCAAACAAAATCCTCGAACGGATGGACTACATTGTTCGTCTGGTCATAGTAGACAGCACTCAGGGTTATGATGAAATGGAAGATGTTGTAGCGGCGTTCTAGTTTATGGAATTGTAAAATGCACTGACGGGCGGTGAAGCTCTTGTTGAAAGTGGCGTTAACGGTATTACGAGCAAGTCTGATTGCACCAAGGTCAGAGGTGGTAAGACAGCGATTCATGCGATTGGCCTCGCCAAGGAGCACATCAATGAAATTGGCGTCTACGACGTATGTCCAGTGTCTAGTGTAAAACATGGAACTCTGAGAACGAGGGTTTTGCGGAGCATTGTTGTTGTTCATCTTATGTGTGACTGAATGCTTAATAACAAGAGATAATGGAAATTTTATATGTTTTTTGGTTGCATGTATGGCCTAAATCACTGACCACTGCTATTTATAGTTAAATATTTGCACTAATAAGGTGTGACAGCAATAAAGTAAGTTAAGTTTGGTCAGCTTATCTTGATCTACCCCTTTCATCACTACCACCATAATTAACTCTGACTAGTTAAATCCTACATGGTCAATCAACTGGATATGGCTGCACTGGTACAAAGAAAGACTTCAATTTGGATTAGACTTTGAAGTAGTAGGATTTCCATCAGAGTTTTAAAACAAGCTTTCATGGTAGTTGCCATTACTCAACTCAACAACTCTCATTATAAAAAATGTTATTTTTAATAAAGGTAATTCATATCAACCTGTCCACCAGTTTCCAAGATTGTGAGCAATAAGTAATTAATTTTCCTTTTGCATCAAATATTGTAAAGCAAGGTGAAATGAGATTATATTGCTGCTATGAACTGATAATAAATTGTCAGATTATATGGCTGCATTCATTTACTGATTAAAAAAGATTGTACTCGAGTACAATCTTTGGAGGTCATTCAAAGTAAAAGCAATAGATCATAGTTTAAAGACAACCTTCAGAAATGTTGGTTGCATTACTGACCTAAACCAACATTTATATTATGTTATACAAGTCATGCAGATTCATAAAATCATGATATTACCCAATTTTTAGTTAGGTTGAAACTAATATATTTTGTTTATAGATATTACTGGAAAATCATAACAAGGTTATACGCATCAAAATAAGTAAATTCATTGCACCATAGCACACCCATACATATTACAAATACATAGTACCTAATCATCGAAATCCAAATAACGAGTTACGCATTACTAAAAAGTACATTAGCGGGTGAGTCGTTACTAATACGTAAAATGTAGTAACACAAACAATGAAATAATAACAACGAGCACTACTAAAACAATATTCAGTGCTCGAGTAATTTGGTTCCCACGGCGCACTCCAACCCGTAACTCCCTGTTTTTTGGAGCAGTTCAAGGAGGATCAGCTTGTAATGTGTTGGTAATTCCATATCTTCCCACACACCATAGTCGCAGCGAAGGCCCTGGAGAGATTATCAGTTTAATTAGATGTGAGTGTAATGAAAATTATGTAGGCTTTCTAAAAAATACAAATTGTATCAGAGTCAAGTTGAAATTTGAATGGCGATTTTGTTAAGGAAACGAGTTAAACATAAACCTTGCAGTTTACTTACCCTATCGTTGGCGCAACTCCATTTTCGCCTCCCGGGGTTGTCGATTGACCAAACTGTTCGAAGAACTGCTTCAACTCTGCATGAACATGTACGGATCCTATTGGGAAATCTAGTGGTACGTGCTTCAGGCATTGTAAAAGTTGCTGTCTCGACCCAATTTTCGTCATATCCAAACCCAACCATATCTCCTTCTTTGAAAGTTTTGGCTGTTTCAGTATAATATGTGTGCAAATTAGGTTATTACAGTCTCAACTGATACATACTTGCTTTATAATACCAAATGCAGTGGTGAGTAGGTATGGTTGGTAAGGAATTAAATACAAGACTTTCATGACTTTTGTTGTGCTTATGTTAGCATTGTTACACCTCCTGAATCGATTGCAAAATAGTAATGAACATAAAACTATAGACAACTATCTTTTGATATTAACAACCGCAGTTTACATGACAAATCAACCCATTATTGGAAAATATGGGTTGTTGCTAATATTTCCATTCATAATTAATCCATCTTACAAAAACCATTAAAATAACTACTAATGCTCAAAATGTGCCGTAAGAGATTGTACTTTAAATATCTCCTCAGAAGGTTTCCAGAAACAAACTAAGGCAACCGGAATTTACGACCAAAGCCTACCAAAACAAGTTTTTACATCAGGAAAATGTCCATTAAATAAGACCTAAAGAGCGCGCGCATGCGCGACTACTACGTTGTGCCTTATAGTAAGCTCTTTAATATTTTCGGCAGGGTTAAGAGGGGGAATCCCACGTAACAACCCTCCAACATCATAACGCCGACTAGCAGCTATATCGTCCGAGAAGTAGTGGTACTTTTCTTCTGGCAAAATGGCGGCGTTGCTGTTAATGTAAAAATCTCTCTGGTGTTGAAAGCCAGGATACCCAAGGGCACTGTAGTGGCTAATTTCAGCGAAGAACTGCATGTGAATATCCGAGTTAATGGATAGAACATGGAAACAATAATAAATGAAATGTAGTTTAATAACAGATATTTATAAGAAAGCACCAATAACCTGTGGTGACAGCAAGTTGTCAGCCTCAGCCAAAGGGAATGTACCAGTCTCCAAATCTACCTCTCGCCCTGTCTTGTGCAGATGATGAACAAGCCTCAATAAGGGACACCTCCTAACTCTCACATGCCTACGTATTTGGACTTCAGAAGTTTTTAGCTGTTTACTTGCTTCGCGAATGCATAACAACAATCCGTCAACAGTGGAGACGTCCATATTACGGGCAATGCTTGCCAAAACCCTGAAGCAGTCGACTTCCCTACCGAGCCCCCAATAAATACCATCCATCAAAAACAGCATCTGGTCTCCCTCCACACAGTAATACACAAGTTCCTCCGTGAAAAAAGCGGCATCGGACCCAATGAAAAAATTGTGTTTATGGCTGAATGATGGTAATCCCTCACTGAAGAAGTGTCTTTCGAGATCAGTTTCCTGGACATTTTAAATAAAATTTAGTACACCTGAATTTAAATTATTGAAATAAAAACTAATCACTCGCAAAAGCAAAGCAAGGAACTAATTACATTTCGGGTCAGTGCTTCGTACGCTTCATCACGCGTCACCTTCCATGTGTTGCTATCAAACGGCAGCTGAAAATTCACCACAAAGCTCCAAAAGTTATAGAACAGAGCACGCATCTTGATAATCTTCTCACGAACATGCACCTCGTTGATGCGTCCAAATCCCGGATACATGGACAACACTGTGGCTGCGTGTCTTACTGCAGCCACCATACCCTCTAGAGTCCTTACCTCGCAAATCTTTGCGTAATCAGTCAAGACACAACAAAGATGATACTCCAAATTATCATCCCAAGCTCCACCTTTCAGTTCATAGCATAATGATCTCACCCTTGTCTGCAGAAACATTTCATTATTCATTATCGAAAGGCCTATATTCATACAATATAATTGTCCAAAGTTGAAAAATTGGTTATATGGCCACTTCATGTAACGTACATGTAATGTTTACTAAATTTAGACAACCCAACTTAGTTGTGGGACACAGTTCAACAGATAATCAGAGTTCAAACAAGCAACATCACAACTAACCTAGCCTCATTCCATGAACGAAGTATGTCCAACTACTTTGATAAATTGTTGTGATTAATGATTATTACTGATGTTATTAACGTAACGCATTTGGCAACTATTATCAGAAAACTTTATATCACTACTACTCAATGTCTACAACGAGGTTACATAATCGTAATTAGCCCTAAATAAAGGTAAAAGTCGTTGAATTTGTGTGCAAATCGACCTACAATTCATAGATGCATGGCATATGTGTCACTATTGGGCGTATCAATTTTGGATTATGAGCATCTACTAAGTTGGGATATGAATAACGCAAAACAGTGCACATAGCGCAACGTATCGGCTGGTAATTTGATCACAACGTACATGTTTAATATCCTACAATATCCTAACACGCTTTTTACCTTTGTCTTTGTGTACCAGTATTCACTCGTCGGTGGTGGGTGTTTGATGATGCTATTCCCGCGCGACAGAACTGCACTCGACTGTACATTGACAACGGCCAGCGTCTTGGGCGGCGACGAACCCACTGAAGTACATCCACGATCTCCGCTGTCGTTGAAAGCCGGTTATCTATTTTTACCGGCGAATCGGAAGGGGAATTTGGTAACGGGTGTTTAGGGTTTCTTCACCTTCCCCAAATTTGTGATTTACATTGTTTATTTTTTTTTTGGCATTTTTTATACTGGGTTTTGAAGAAAAAGTAAGGGTACTTTAGGAAATTTACAAATTAATGTGGTTGTATAAGTGCATCCAAACATGAGTTTTAATCAAAAAAAAGGGTCCAATGTGGGTTTATTTTTGACAACCAAATGCAAGATTAAATAATTTATTTGAGTGTAAGCATGACACTAAATAATATGGGTTTTAAGGTGATTGGGCAACCAAATGTGACGTTTGAGCAATAATTTAGTATCGTCTCCTCAATAATTGCCAGTTTGTCACTATAAAAATAATGAGCAACGTTTATGACATTTCGGATGATAATTTAGGCTGAACGGAGATTTTTTATTTCTTTGGTAAAACTCAATTTTGTTGGAAACTACCGTCTTGCTCAATTTTCTTGTGACCTCTCCCGAGTCCCGACCTTAACGTAAACCACATAAATTTCGAGCTAGTTACTATCATTACCATCTTTGAAGTTAATTTAATCAGTATGGCGATGAAATCATGATCAGTAAGAAAATAACTAAAGAGCTTTTACGAATGCTACTTTCTTTTCATATAAAATGAAATAGTTAGTAAGGACGTGTTGTTCTCTAGTCAAACACAACATGTTGTTTTTTATTCGCGCCGCTAATTGCTTTTCCGCCGAATCAGCTTATTATATTTTGCTTTTATAGTGCACCTTACAGCTAGCTGTTTTCACTATAAATACTAATAATTGTGTATAGTAAATGATAAACTAAATGAGACATTTTTCATTTTTGTGCTTTTGCTTTGCTTTGCTTTTTTTTTTTTTTTTTTTTGCTTGAGAGCTTTAGTAGAAGCATGCGATCATTAGTTATTTTGGGGCCATCACATTCATTCTTTCCACCCAAATTATTAGAAAAGAAAAAACGACGAATATGAAGTTGTTTATTATGCTAAATTGCTAATGCAACAAATGTACATAAAATAATATCATATAGAAAGGACAAATACTCTAGAAGAGAAAAGTCGTGTCTACGTTGAATTTAATTAATGTCAAGTGAATGACTACTGTCATTTTACTGCCCATGGGAGATGATGTTCCCCCATGCGCTCTACAAATTAATGACTGCATATAGTCAAAGTACATGTTTACAATAATTTAGTGGAAAAGGTTCACCTTTGGTTGATTTCATAAGAATTTGCAACAAGGTTTTATGACTTTTATTATTCACTCGTGTGATAATTGGGGTTTTTGGTAAGTGCATAGAGCATGTTTCGTTTTGGTAAGTGCATAGAGCATGTTCCGGATGCAGTCTGTACTTGTATGCCCACAGTTTATGAGCGTATTAAGGGAATTTTTCAAAGTTGGTCCTCTATAGTAACCAACTTTCAAAATTAGTCCTCTATAGTGCCTCGGGCCGTTTTTGGTCCTCTAAAGTAACAAGAGTTTCAATTTTGGTCCTCCAGCCAAAATTCTGGTTTAAATTTGGGGAGTTTTCAATTTTCCCTCCTAAATATTTTTGTGTAATTGCACATGCACCCCCAAAATCTTTTATACAATCTCATTGACTCCAAATCCAAATTATTTATTTTCATTGCTTCTCAAATGCTTCACATAATTACATGCACGCCCAATTTTCTTTTTTAAATAAGATAAATATTTTCTTAAATTTATAATAAATATAGTTTTTAAAATTTTAAAATAATATATTTTTAAATTTAAGAAAAGAAAAAAAAAACCCATCTCCCCCCCACCCACCCGCCCCCCACCTCCCTGACCCACCCCGCCCTCACCTCCCCGACCCACCCCGACCCACCACTACCCCGTCCCCACCTCCATGACCCACCCCGACCCACCCCTTGACGCCACCACCACCGCGATTTGCAGTGGTGGTGGCGTCAAATTGACGCCACCACCACTGCAAATCGTGGTGGTGGTGCGTGTGAGGCGGGGGCGGGATGGGTCGGGGTGCGGTGGGGGCGGGGGCAAGGTAGGGGTGGGTCAGGGAGGTGGGGGCAGGGTAGGTCGGGGCGGGGTGGGGGCGGAGTGGGTCGGGGAGGTTGGGGAGGTGGGGGGTTTGAGGGGTGGTGGGGGCGGGTGGGTGGGGGGAGATGACTTTTATTTTTTTATTTTTTTTTGTTATAAAAAATTATATAAGATATACTTTTATATCTTATAAAAAAAATTGTTATTGTTATCTTATAAAAAATTTGTTATCTTATATAAAAAATTATATAAGATATACTTTTATATCTTTTATAAAAAATTATATAAGATATAAGATGACTTTTATTTTTTATTTTTTTGTTATAAAAAATTGTTATTGTTTTTAATATATAAAGATATACTTTATATATATATTTATATATGTTAAGGAATTAAATTTGTTATTGTTTTTATTGTTATGTTAAGGAATTTATAAGGTAACTTTAATATTAAGTTGAGGTTAATAAATATTTATATTAAATTATAAAATATAACCTAAATTAGTTGAATTGATAAAGTTTGAGGGCATAACTGCAATATTTCAAATTATTTTTGTAGTGTTAAAGGAATTTATAATTGCAAATATACACATTTTAATATTTGGGGGTGTAAGTGCAATTACACAAAAATATTTAGGAGGGAAAATTGAAAAATCCCCAAATTTAAACCAGAATTTTGGCTGGAGGACCAAAATTGAAACTCTTGTTACTTTAGAGGACCAAAAACGGCCCGAGACACTATAAAGGACTAATTTTGAAAGTTGGTTACTATAGAGGACCAACTTTGAAAAATTCCCGCGTATTAACTAACAAAAAATGTTTACTAGTTTGTTTGCAAACAAGATATCTCAACCTATTAATAATTTAGTACAAGTGTGCCTCATGTTTGGTTTTAGATCAAGCTCCCAATAACAGGGTGAATTATCTGTTTTGGCCTGAACTAAAGGTTGTTGGAAACAAAAAGGAAAAAGAAAGAGAAATGAACACCTACCTCTCCTGCATATATCCGACAAAAAAAGCTAGAAGCGAAGAAAGAGAAACTTGTTCTAATCAACACAAATCACAGACAAAAATCAGTTAAAGTGTTGTTAATCAAAGATGAGTGTCCGGTTTGCCCGTGTCACATGTTGTAAGCGAAAAACAAAGGAAAAACACTGAGAAATGCACTAATCAAAATAACCTGAGTGTTTTTCCCAAAAAAAAAAAAAAAAAAGTGCGGCCAACCAAGAACGGAACCAGGAATATTTTTTTACCAGGGAAATGTTGTTTGATTTATTTAGATAAGCATAATATAAACAACATATTTGAGATATAAAAATATCTACTCTTAACTCTCTTACAATTACAAGTTAATGTAAGAAAATAAATTAATTCTATTCAAGATGTGAGAGTGTCGTTACAAACTCCGTATATAAGCTGAAATTAGATAATTTAATTGTTAAATGTCAGATTGTGTGTTACAGATTTAATTAAGAGATCATTTTTATTTATTTTGGGCTAAGTTCATACATATTTTGAATTTATTTGTATAAAGATTAGTGGGTTAGAAAGAAATAACTATTTTTCAAGCAGTATAAATTATAAATATAAAAACTCATAGGTACTAAATTGCAAAAGATTTACCTGGGCTTGGGCCCGGGTAAGCCCTTACCTAGGTCGTCCCCTACAGCCAACTTGCTTGATGACATGTAGAAAGAATGAAGTGGAAAACCAGAAAATTGATATTATCATTTATTATGCATCCAGAATTTCCAGCACAACTTCAGAAATTCAACGTCATTATTTCAATCAAATACACCAACTTCAAAAATCTAACAACATTATCTCAATCAAATACACCAACTTAAAAGATTTAACCCCTTTAGTCCTTTACTAACTCCAGGTGGAGAAACCCTAATCGCCGAAAATTCGAATTATGCGGGATAATTTGGGGCTGAGTAAGGGTACAATATAAATTCGTGTGTAGAATAAACCTCCAACCTGTAATCAGAGGTGGCGATTGCAAGATGCGAGATAAAACCTCCATGGCCCACTTATCGACGGCGGCGCATATGTAGTGAGCTGAATCCAAACGTTAGATTATGGCTGGTTTAGTAATTAATTTAGGCTTATAAAGGAAAGTAAATGTGCTCATAATGAATTCTAGAAACAAGAAACGAGATAGTGTCCGACGTCAATAGATGAGTTTTTTTTCTAATAAAAATAACAAAAGGAAGTTTTGTGCCAATTAGAAATAGCACATGGAACATTATTGTTATTAACTTATTAATATTATCATATTTGGTTAGATTTTAGTAATTTTCTACCTAAAAGACTTCTAAAAGCGATGATGAACAAATCTTGGTTTTACAACTCATTCTTTACCTTTAGCTATCTTCGAAATTGACACATTCGTCTAACTACACGTATATTAATTAAGTTGCTTATATTTCCAGTATAGGGAATAAGCGATAAGACGATAACTCCCTCTTATTCTATGAAAAATGAGGGGATAAGTTCCTCTTATTCCATGACCTTTTTAGATTTTAGACTCAACAGTGAATCGACGATTCTTGACTAAATCAAGCTTCTAGTATATCTTCGTCATATTCAAATAAGATTAGTAATGATCTGTAAGAGAAAAAATATCATCAAATCCCCCAACGTTTGGGGCCATTTGCAGTCAATCCCTTAACTTTATTATGGTGTGGTCAACCCCCCATCGCATGGGGAAATAAGCAACTCACACCAAGTCAAGATTTTGCACTTTTGACCAAGTGTATTTTCTTTCAAATTTTGACCCACCGTTTGATATGTTAAATGCTCCCCACCCCTTAACCAATTGGGTTTGATGCAGATTGCCCCACCAAATGTTATAAAAATACAACATGTTGTTTTAAATCTTTAGAAAAAATTAAATATTTATTAAAATTTGACCCACATTTTTAGTTATTTTTTAAGACCAATGAATGTAGGCTTCTTTTTCGACAAAATTATTCTTTTCTTTTAATCTTAAGATTTTTTTTTTCACAAAAATCTTTTGACAAAATTTTGAAAAATTTCTTCAGAATGATTAGTTGTAAAACAGTCCTCCAAAATAATTTTATTCCAAAATAAATGCTTAAAGTCTAAAACATGTCGAAGAACTTGGTGGACCGAGTTTAGGTGGGTCGATCGGGTGGAAGGATTTTTGAACACCCCTACTAGGAGGGAAGAAGGAGAAGTAGAGGTTGAGTGCAAAGTTATTTTCATTGTGCAACCATACTAGGTGAATGAGTGGTAGTAGAAGAGGCCATCCAAGCTTACTTACTTCATCCCTATGATGTGTTCTACTTCACTTACACTAAGTAGTGTAGGCGATCATTTAGGTGTAACTAACACTTTTCTGAGGATGCAACTAGCCTTCCTATGGGCAAGGATGAGGGCCCAAGTGAAATATTTTGTAAGTGAATGTCTTACATGTTAGTTATGTAAACATGAGACTGTGGCTACTCTAGTTATACTACTGCACCTACAAGTGACTACCAGGGCTTGGCAACATATGACCATGGATTTCATTGACCAATTACCTAAGTTAGAGGGTAAAGAGGTCATTTGGGTGGTGGTAGATAGGTTTACCAAATATGCTCATTTCCTACCACTATCCACCCTTTTATCCCACCCTTTTAGTGCATGTAGCTTAGCTGAAGGCTTCTTAGATTCTATCTGTAAGCTACATGGATTAACATAATCCATCACTACTCATAGAGATAAAATTTTCATCAATGCATTTAGGAGGGAACTCATGATGATTTTAGGAATTAATCAGCAATTGAGTACTTCCTACCACACCCACCACACCCAGACAGATGGCAAGACAGAGAGTGTGAACTAATACCTAGAAGGGTACTTTAGATTTATGCCATGGTTGCACCCCAAGCAGTGGGGGTAGATGGGTCACTTTAGAAGAATGATGGTACAATACCAACTACCATTATGCTATTCAAATGACCCATTTTTTGACTTTATATGGTTATAAGCCACTGCAGTGGGTTATGGGTCCTTTTCAGGATATTACAGTCATAGGTGTAAAAGAACTAATCACAAAGAATCGAAGAATGACCATGCATTTACATAAATTGCTAACTCAAGCAAAACATACATGGAGATAAACACAAAAGGGAGAGACATTTCAATGTAGGGGATTGGGTCCATTTGAAGCTCAAATTTTATAAACAATTGACAATTAGACAGTCAAATCCATGGAAACTCAATCCTAAATACGTTGGGCTGTTTGAAATTCTAAAAAAGGCGGATCTTTGGCTACCTTTTGAAGTTATCCTATGAATCACATTTTCATCATGTTTTCCATGTCTCGGTGCTCAGAAACACGTGGCTTTAGCTGCTAGGGTTGTCAGTGGCATGCCAACTATGAATGATGAAGGATTGGTAAGTATTACAATTTACAACCTTTGAAAGTATTCACTAGGAGAACTGTGAAGAAGAAAGACAAAGCATGGTCCAATAGTTGAAACAATGGGGACATTTACCTGAATCGAAGACAATGTGGGAGGATTTGAATGGGTTGAAGCTAATATTTCAGATTTCAAAGCTTGTGGTCAAGCTTTGTGCAATGTTACAAATTTGAAGAGGAATCTCGAGAAGAGGAAGAAGATGGAGAATGGACTTTTTTTCGGTACAATTCAGGGTTTCGCCGCTAAAGAGGGAAGAAGTGTATTGTTTTATTTTGTCTTTTCTGAAAACGGGTTGTATGTCGTTCGAAACAACACCGTTTTTATCCCAGGGTCTTAGTTGTCTTTTTACTTATTAAGTATTAGTTTATCTTTTTCCTTTATTTTGTAGTTTTGATTCTTTTTTGTTATGCATTTCAGCACAGCCCACGCCATGTAGCAAGAGCATTCTCTATACTTAGTGACTTAAAAATCGTAGTGGTCTCAGTTGGTGACTATCCAACAAGTTTATGTTTCTCATTCGAGCGCAATGTTGATAAACAAAGACTACTATTACGTATACTAAACGCGAACTTGATTTGATTGGACGTAGTCACTTGTAGTATATAAATAACCGTCTAAATTACTTAACTACCCTGTATCAAATTTAATTCAAAAAAAGGTCATCCATTATCTACTTAACAATTTATGAAGAGATAAACCAGTAACGTTATGCCATCATATGTTATAACTAGGGTGTTTCATCCAACCCTCTTCCAACTACTTTGTATTATTTCTATAACTATTAAATGTTTTACTATCTTGAATGAGTTAAACTGAGGAAGACATTAACTTTAACGTTCAGAAAGAAGCCATACATATCAAGTGCGCTGATAAGTAGAAATGGAAGTATGGAACCTATCCATTACTGAAAAATTGAAAAGAGTAAACTAGTTTTACATGTTATTTACACATTGATTCTCACATTCACCGGTCAACCTAGAAATAAGCACTTGCTAACTTTCTAAACTTTAGAGGAGCATATGTTAAATAATGAAAGTTAAGGGGAGGTAGATGATAGAATACCTGTAATAATTACTGTATCTGTACAATATGCAGTAATTACTGAGGGTGTTGTAAATTTAATTTCAATGTGTAAGGCAAATTATGAACGGCCGGTGTGGCTCCCAAGTCTAGAAACAATCACTTCTTCATTTATCTATGCCATAGTAATATGAAAGTTGTATAATTTGGCGAGCCACTTTAGAAAAAGTCGCTTTAAAAATAGGTCTATTTAAATCACCTTTTATCCAAGAAATTAGCAAAAAGCTGAAAGAAACAAAATATATCAGGACAGGAAGAGAATATTAGGAAAAAAGATCATTACATCATTGGGACATTTGCCTCAAATCCCGATGAGACTGTCACCCCCCAAAAAATCTGTATCTAGAAAAGCACCCTTGGGATGTGCTCAAATTACTACAATACTGAGATTTTTTGATGGGATGGAAATTTGAATTTGACAACTTTACACTGCATAGCAGAAAGTCATAGAATAAAAATAAATTGTTTACCCAATTTATCAATAATCATTTTTAGAGAGCATGCAGCAGTTTATTTTATTTAGATGAGTCTTACAAAAGTAACTTAAAGATGACCATTTAATTCGTGATCAAAAAAAAAAAGATGACCATTTAATAATAATATATATTAGTCGTGACCTGGTCAAAATACTAATTAATTACATCTGAACTTGGTAGTATTATTCAGTGTTTTTATGAGATGAAAGTCGATGAAATTTCGTTACATCTAATCAAATTACCAATCGAACGGTATTGGCAAAAAAAAAAAAAAAAAACGAAAAACAGTATGTGCACCATTTCCAATCATGGCCTGTACACTGCACAAAAGAATTCATTGTATTTTCGGTATCACATTCATTGTCAATTAATTTTGTATCCAACACTACTAAACCATATTTCTTTTTCTTCAATTCATCACCAAAAAGTTTAGCTAAGTAATTAACCTGCTTTCGCAGCCAATTAATCGGAAACCTATTCTATATATGCCGAATGATACTGCAAACATATTTCTCTTTGGCAAAGTTAAAGTCCTTCAAAATAAAAGAAATATTGGTCCTCTCGTTTTCAATACCCACTTGCTTATTGTTCTTTTCCCCTTGGTACAGCTTTCTCCTAGTTTTTGAAAATGACACCCAAAAAAAATACTAATCATCTACAACAAATATATATCCTTAATCGAATCATTAATATCAAACAGGGATAATGTGTGTATGGCCAATAACAACAAAACATTAACTAACTTAACTAATAAAATTATCCATTAATTAATTAACACCAAAATATGATCAACAAACAAACATATAAAAAAAAAAACTATCAATTATACTACTAATTATTATCAAGTGCATTAGGCCCAGTACAGTAACTAACAAGATGATTCCACAGCCACTGCACCAAAAACCTCCTCCTAATCCCATTTACATTATACGTGGCACCATCTCCACCGTTCATCATCTGACCCGTATACGACCCGCCCCCACCCGTACCATATATCCCCTCACACAAATCCGCAATCTCCACCGGAAAAACCGGGTCCTGACCCGCATACCAAGCATTCACAAGTGGGTTCGTACTCACCTCCGCAATCTCATGCGCAATCACACTAATCATACCGTCAACCCCAACGTCGTCGTTTGGTGACTTAACCGCCTTCTGCGGGATATAATCCGGTACGGCGAACGGGTAGGCGCATACACCGGGGCACATTTTAGCAGAGTTACCCACCCACGCGTACGGTAGCGTGTACCCGACGATCGAGGGGAATGTGAAGTAATGGAATCCGCATATATTGTTGCAGAAATCCGTTACGTACACGTCATCGGAGGTTAGTAGGAGGTACACACCGGATTTAGGGTTGATTGGCAAGGGGCGCGTGGCGGCGGTGACGGCGGATTTGATGACGGACTGTACGGTGAGGCGCGTGAGGGATTTTCCGTGGGAGTAGAGCCGGTCGTTCTTTTCTGCTCCGACGGTGAGGTGGCGGGAGATGTTGTTGCCGGTTTGGTCGGTGTAGAGCTGTACGGTTCGCCACCACTCGGCGACGGAGGGAGATTTTGAATCGACGGCTGAGATTGAGTTTAGGAAGTCGCGGATGATGTGTTTCTGTTGTGGGGTCCACTTGCCCCCGTACCAGATTGGGTATACGGTAATGTTGGCGGTGAGGATGGGGCCCATGTGGTATTTTAAGTGGACGAATTCGGATGAGCCTTCGAATTTCTTGGACCCGGTGAATTGGAAATCGGATGAGTTGGGCTTTGTGTTGGGCCATGGGCGCCAACTTAAGGCGGGGCCGACGGCGGAGAGGAGGAGGAGGAGAATGGTGAGGATGATGGGTAGTGGTGGTGGTGCGGTGGTTGTCGACATTGTGAGTGAGTGAGTGAGTGTGTTAGTGAGTAGTAGTGAGTGAGTGTTTGGTTTGGTTGTTTATATATATATAAAATATTTGAACTATAGTAAGTTATAATGGGAGACAGGTGGATTCTTAAAAGTGTAGCTGATGTGGGGTCCTAGAGTGAGGAATCGATGATGGCTTGATTGTGAAAGTGATTTTACCGGGTTTGACCCGAATTCTTGCTGGGTTTTGGCGGGAAATGTTTGGGGTGGGGGGTATTCTGGGAATTTAAAGGTTGGTAGGCTAGTACTACGTTTTCTCAACTTGTTTCAAGCTTTGGCATGGGGACCGCTAGCTAGGCTACAGGTGGGAGGTGATGGTGGTCTATTTTCTTATTTGTGCAGTGGAAGTTTCAACACCAAAGCATATTCCAAATATGGGAGCATTTCAACTGTTCAGTTGCGTGCCCTAATGCTTGTAAGATAAGTTCTGACTTGTGAGCTATGACAAGTCGTTTTTCCATGTTATTAAGAATTTTAAGTGAATATTGTAGGGTTAAAGAGTTAATTAGTAGTCATCATCATCATAGCCACAAGTTGGCATTAAAGTAATGACCCTCATCAAATGACGAGACGTGCAAAGAGTCGCCAACAAATATAGAGTGAGAAAATCGCTAAAAATTATAGACCCCGTTTGGATTGAGTTCCACTCGTTTCGCCCATTTGATTTTTGGTTGAGTTTTTTGAAGATTTTTTTGAAAAACGTGCAAAACATTTTGTATTATGTTTAGATGTAATTTGAATGTTGGAATTATAGGAGAAAATAGGTATACAATAGTCAAATCAATAGGTTGTGAATAGAAAATTAATATATTAACTATTGCACATTTGACTTGAACTTAATTTTGTTTAAGTATTTTTAATTTCTTATATTAATAGCACAAAAAATAAATTATGTACTATATAAAATCAGGGCACTTAGAATAGCTATGAGTATTTAAAATTATATGTCACTTTTTTCTTTCTAATTTTTATTCACCTTTCATGATAATTTAATTATTTTTTTTATTAGATGAGTTTTCATCGCGTTTAGCCATTTACACTGATTAACTTGTAACACCTAAATAATAATAATAATAATAATAAGGATATTGATAACATTATATTATTAATATAATAACAATAATGAATATTGTAATCAATTATCTACTACCACTAAATAATGATATATATTAGTAATAATAATATGACATAACTGAATTATAACCAAATAACTAGTATCACAAAAAAAACAAATATCACTACGGCAATCAAGTTTAAGTAAGGTTTTGGATTCATAAAATAAACGTATCATCCATATTTCACTCACTTAATGCACGGTTCATTAAACACAAATAAAAAAAGAAATTAGTAGCTAGTATAAAAGCAGAAGTGCATTAAAACATTGTTAAACAATTAAATGGTGTGTGTAATTTAAAATTTGTAACTAATTTTGTATATTAAAAAAATCCTATATGTTTACTGAACCACATTATATTTTTTTTGTAAATAGCTGGATTTAATGTAACTTTCAAAATTAAGCTTTATATGTGACAGGTTATTGTACAGTTAGTGTCAATGTAAAAAGATAAGATTTTTAAAAATCTACTTGGGCAAATTTACCTTTGAGATTCAATTCCATCTAATTTGTTCTTTTTAAAATTAGTACGTTTTAATCATATATAATTTTTGGTAGGCAAATTGAAAACTTTATTCAGGCAAAAAGTACAAGTAATACTAACTTGAGAAACAATAGCAAAAACAAATTAACATCATTCAACCAATAATACGAACCAGTGAACTATTGCTCTTGTTTACTTTTATTTTTTACTTATTTAGGGCTCCCTCCGGTTTATATAAATGGAGATGATTTGTTTCAGCTAACATTTTTCTTTTCTTTTTGCTTTATGATATATGTCCATTTATTTGTTGATTTTCTGGTATTCACTTATTTGTTTCGGTAATAACACTCGATCAACAGGGCACTGAGTCACTAGCATTCGAATTCACACTTAAATCACCTTTGATAATTAATATATATATATATATATATATATATATATATTTATTTCTTCTGATATGGTGACAAGTACTGTGCACACAGGTTATTAGTAGTTAAATATATATTTTATTTACAATTGTAGACTTATATATAAACTTAGAGTAAAAAAATGATGCATTAAAATAATGCAAATCATAGCTATCCACCTATACTTACAGCCTGTAAATGGGCCCATGAAAAGACCACTAACTCCAAACCTTTTTGGAAACAAGTTTCATCTATTTTTTAAAATTTAGATTCAACCAAACCTTGAAATCCCTTCCAAATGACATTCCAGCAAGTGAAATGTTGAAACTTTGAGTCAGAGGCAATCCAAACGGGGCTATAATCTCATATGAGATTGTTGCCTCGGAAGCCAGACAATTGAAGGCCTCGCAAATAAACCACATTAATGATGTTTTGTTACCATGTCGATTGTTATATTTTAGAAATTATGGAAAGTCTAAGGAACCAAAGAAACTCCATTATGAGAACCATTATTCCACTTAGTTACAAGAGAGACTACATTTACAAGTCAACCTACAAATTTTAAGAACACTAGATGATTGTCGAGATTAACATCCACAATCGATTGGCACGTGCAAAGCACTCTAAAAATCAACATGAATGGATGGCAAAGAATCAATAAGCAACACTCAGGGAAATGTATGATTCTATCAAAATCGACTTAACAAAAAACTAGTTACAACAATCTTTATTAGTTTTGGTTGTCACTATGGTAATCGTTATTAACAATCTCTAGATCATGAAATGAAAATTTTGAACACGTTTTGGTCGATATCTAAATTTGTAACTCCTCATTAAAATTGTGTTATTAATATGAGTATCATGTTTATATTTATACTCCAACAGTCATGTGTGTTTTTACTTCTCAATATGTTGTAATTTGCGAGATTGATATATATTTACAGCTCCTAAATGTATTATAGGATGCTGTCTTTGAAGAAAGTAAGGATACAGGATATGAAAGATTGGAAAATGACCTTTGGATTTGGGTCAGTCCTTTGAGAATTGGGAATTTTCGTAAAGTTGGTCTTTAATATTAACCACTTTTCAAGATTGGTCATTTAAAGTGCACTGTGCCATTCTTAGTCCTCTAAAGTAGCCAAATTTCAAATTTGGTCCTCCGGCAATGGGATAGCCCTTTATTCCCCGGAATTGAACATGAGTTTGTTCTTTTCCTTTTATTAACTGTTAGAAACTAAGCTTTTTTTAATATATTAAAAAGGTTTTTACAATTGAAGTAATAAAATATAAAATTATTGTATTTTATAATTTTAATTTGTTATTTAATGGAAGAAAATAAAAATGGTATAAGAAAAAAGATTACATTTATTTTTTAATATAAGAAGATAATTACATTTTATTAAAAGAAATTAGGCTTGAGTGTAACTATATAAAATATTTGAAACACAATGAAAAAAAACTCAATTTTGGAGTAAAATATGCTTATTTAACAAACTCTTGATATCTAATCTCAAAGTACAACAAGTTTTCAGCAATATTGTTAGGGGTAAACAATAGTCTCATGTCATAAATAAAATGGGTCAAAATAAATTTATACGAGTGGTGATGTCTTTGTTGGCATAAGACTTCTTAGGAAGTAATGGAATCCAATGAGGATTGAGTCCTAAATATAGACACTATTACGCCATCAAGGAGATATAATTAATATAAGTTCATATCAAAGTCTGTACTCCCGATTTGTGTGGATATTACTTGAACAAGGTGAACTCCCGATTAAAGAGATGTACACAAAAGTTAACTGGTTAAAGAGAGGCTCGAAAAGTACTTTGTTCAAGAAAACAGTTGTTGCCTAAAAATAATATTCTTAGAACAAGCAGAAATATGGTGAATCTCCAATCACGCGGGCACATGAGGACATTTAAATCCTTTATTTCAGACAATAATTGCCAGGTCAAGCAAGTGTCACACATCGAAAAGATGAATAAGTAGACAATGTTTGGGAATAATGATGATATGTGTAACGATACGAGGCAATTGAATAGTAAATCCCGTAACCCAAAGTAAATAATATCATAATATTGTGGATCGAAAATATAATTTTTAACAAAGAAATATTAAGATGCATTCAAACAAGAAATTCTCACAAACTCTTTATATTCTCAATTGCTTTGTATTGTTGCAAAACAATTCCTCTCCTTATTTATTTATTAAAGAAGCATGACATGTATTTTGTATATATACAAATAAAATATTACTATGAAAAGACATGTATCTGGTACATAACTAAAAGTTACACATTTTAATATCTAAGTGATTCACTACTAAAAAAAAAAAAAAAACTATGGCATTACCTACGGATTCATGGGCAATGGCTATTTTGCCATTGGCTACGAAAAATCTGTAGCTCTTGGCCGTTTTTCAGAATATAAAAAATTAAAAGCCAAGGGCGACAGACAAGTCTCGTCGCCCTTGACTATTGACGACAGACAAAACCGTAACCCTTGGCCAAGGGCGACGACTGTCATTACCAATAGTACATTTATTAAAAAAAACACCCATTGGCTGCGGCCCTACGAGGAGGGAACGCTCGGGATATCGATCGAGTTTATTTTGTTTGAAACGTTGATCCCAAGCCTGAAAAAAGCAAGCAATACTTTTATTGATGTTCACGAGGGGGAGAGATTACACGATGGAGAACTCACTCGGTGATGGGAGAGCTTTGACGAGGATAGTTTCCAGATTACGAATATGACTATTATTCTAGCGTTAAGTGATCCACTAAAGTCTATGTGTGAAAAGATGTGAAAGTGTTGAGACTAAAGTTTTGAGTGGGAGTGAGTGAAAGTGTTATCTCTAGCTTAGTTCTCTCGTAGTGGGAGTGCTAACATGCCCTATTTATAGGACTTCCATGAGGGGTCTTTAGCAAATGGTTGTGACTTGTGAGTCTTCTGCTGAAAGTAATGGCTTCGATCAGGTCGGCCAATCATGTGGATCTTTTTCTGCACCAAAGGGTGTTTCTGACAGAGTTGGCCTATGGTAAGGCTTATTCTGCTGTAATGGGGGTCGTCGGCTGAGGGAGCCAACTAGGTGAACTTTACTGCCTCTAGTTGGTGGCGTGAGGGGGTGGGGTGGGGGGGGTGTCGCCCTGGGGCCAAATGCTTCGTCTCATGCGGAGAGGTGACCAATCGGGTTTTGGCTTCTCCTTATTTATGGAGGGTGGTTGGGAGTTGGAGAGTAAATTTGGATTGAGTTCCTCCTTATAACCTTTCGTCGTCTTCCTCGGTTTTCTCATTAGTTGACACCATTGCTCTCTTCGTTCCTGCCAAAAGGTGAGAATAGATTGTTAATGAAATATATTCTAAGTGTTGGCCTACTCGTGATAAGATTTCATCGGATGCTTTGTCCGAGTGGATAAAAAGCTACTACTAAACCCGATAAGGGCACGGCCAGAGGAGGCTTGTTGGGTAAGGAGACTTCATGGGGCTGAAGCGATGCTAGTTTTAGTGAGATTCGGAGTACGAGTGTTTTAGGGGGGTACCACTAGGGTAACATGAGTGTGTATAATTCTTGGGGTCGTAACTCCACGGAGGGGAGGGTGTAACGAGGGACATCTGCGAAGAGCAAACATATCTCGGCTTTTCAAGTCCCAACGACGTACTCGGACATATCCCACGTCTGGGTGGAGTCATAGAGCGTTATCGCTAGGGATATTTTGACGAGTAGGCATGACTCACTACTTTCCTTCGGGTGTGATTTTCGGTTGAGCTCTGAGCGCCTTATCCCCTTCCTTGAGATATTAGTCGTTACTCACGAACCGTCCTCACGTAAGATAAATAATAATAATTTATGAAATGCAACATCAAACCCCAAAGCCTAAAGCCCCCTAACCCTACAAATATTGGTGTTTACATAGAAGTTTAGGCCAAAATCGAATAATGATTTAACAAAAGTTGTAAAATAAATACAATTCCACTTCTTCTTTCACCAAACACTTTTAAACTATTAATAGGTATGTTAATTTGAATTTCATCAAAATTGGAATTACGAAAGAATCAAAAGTTATAAAACAGACCCCGATTACATTTCTTCTTTCACCAAATACTTCTAAACTATTAATAAGTATGTTTCCTCGAATTTCTTTAAAAATAGAATTGCGAAAGACGATAAAAAACCTTAGAGGGAAAATATAATTAATCAAAAGTTGTAAAACAAACCCAATTAAATTTCTTCTTTCACCAAACACCTCTAAACTATTAATAAATATGTTTCCTAAAATTTCATTAAAAAATAAATAATAAAAGATGATAAACAAACTGTAGGGTAGAAAATGAAATTAATCAAAATTTATTAAACTAACCCGATTCCATTTCTTCTTTCACCAAACACTTCTAAACCATTAATAAGTATATTTCCTCCTATTTCATCAAAAATGAAATTACAAAAAACGATAAATAAACTTTAGGGGGGAAATGAAATTAATCAAAAAGTGTTAAACAACCCTGATTCCATTCCTTCTTTCACCAAACACTTTTAAACTATTAATAAGTATGTTTCCTAGAGTTTCATAAAAAAATGGGTTATAAAAGACGACAACTAAACTTTACGGTAGAAAATAAAATTATTCAAAAGTTGTAAAACAAACTTGATTCCATTTCTTCTTGCACCAAACACTTCAAAATTAGTAATATGTATGTCTCCTAGAACTTCATCAAAAAAAGAGTTATAAAAGACGATAAACAAAGTTTACGGTAGAAAATTAAATTATTTAAAAATTGTAAAACAAACCCAGTTTCAATTCTTTTTTCACCAAACACTTCAAAATTAGTAATATGTATGTTTCCTAGACCTTCATCAAAAAGGGAGTTATAAAAGACGATAAACATAGTTTACGGTAGAAAATGAAATTATTCAAAAGTTGTAAAACAAACAATGTTTCATTTCTCCTTTCACCAAACACTTCCAAACTATTAATAAGTGTGTTTCCTCGAACTTCAACAAAAATAGAATTGTGAAAGAAAATTAGAATTACGAAAGACAATAAACATACTTTTGGGGGGAAGTGAAATTAATCAAAAGTTGAAAAAAATACATACGAAATATTAAAAATACAAAAAACAAAATAAGCATGGCCTACGGGTTTTCAGTAGGCTATGACTATTGGCTACAAATCAATTTGTTTCATAGACAATGACTATTGCCTACGGAAAAACCCGTAGGCAATGGCTATACGGATTGTTCCGTAGCCAATGATTATTGCCGACGGATTGTTATGTAGCCATTATTACTATTCTATTTTATAAATACCCCAACCCTTCCATTCATAAATATATTCTCACCTCCCACCATATCCTCCTCCTTCCACCATTCATAATTCTCAATCAATCTCCAATTCCATATAACTTTTAATATATTTATCCATCATTTAAAATTTTATATTTACTACTTTAACCACATAATAATTCCAAAATTATTTCAATATAGAAATACTTTTGTAATTAATATATTTTATAATTTTTTGTAATCATTATTTACTTTATCTATAAATATATTTTATTTTGTATAATTCACAAATGTTTATATGGTTTTTAATAATTATTTTATATTTATGAATATTATTGGCGACGGCACTTATCCGTCGCCAATAATAGTTTAAAAAAAGAGTCATTGGCTACGAAAGTGTTTTGTAGCCCATGACTATTGGCGACGAGATATTTTTGTAGCCAATGACATAAGAGCATTTTGGTCTTTCGTTGTTGGCTACAGAAGATTCTGTAGTCAATAGTCCGTAGCCAACAATCATTGTCTACGAGGACTTTCTCTACGACCATTGGCTACGGAATAGGGCTTTTGGCTACTGATTTGAAGGTATACAATTTCCCTTTTTGTTGCAGTTTGTAATTTGTCTTTACAAATAAAAAATTTGAATCATACTTATGTTAAGAAATATAGAAAAATTACACAAACTACCCTTAAAATATAGGGAAATTACATTGATACACTTTTGTGCTTGAAAACTTACACAGACACCCTTTGTGGTTGAGTTTGTTTAAATTTATTTAATTTGTTGAATGTAACTTTACGCTCTTTATTTATTTCGCACAAGAAAATGAAAAAGAAAACCCCGAATTGCTTAGAAAATATAAAAGAAGCCTACTTAATTCCATTAAAAAGACAAAAAAAAAAGAAAAAAGAAAAATGATTTTGGAAGTTCAAATATAATGTACATATGCACCTTTTTTTGTTTTTTTTTATTATTTACAAGTTGTGAGATTGTCTTAGTCAATTTAAATTTCTCTTTGCAAAGGATAGTTGTGTAAGTTATCAAATAATGGGTGTACTTGTAACTATCCCATAACTCAGGGATAGTTTGTGTAAATTTTCGAATAAACAATTTATATTCTCTCGTTTCAAGTGGCTCCGTGACACAAGGTAGATTGGTACTTTCTGAAAGAAAAAAAAAAGTAGATTGATACGTCAATTGATATGCATATTTTTTTTTCGAAGTAATTGATATGCATATTAATGATTTATATATATTTTATTTTTTTGCTTCAGCATGTTAATGATTTTTGTTTTTTTATGGAAGCATACTAATGATATTTGCCTTTACACTATTGCGGTGTCGCATAAGATATATCAAATCTTCAAAGACTTCAAGTACTTTAATATTATTATATAACTCACTCGCCGAAGTTGAACATCAGAACATATCTTGGAATTCGAAAGAGAATTTGAAAAAATAGAAGAAAAAGAAATCTAATTTACCCCTTATTGATCTTTACCAACTTTATTTACTTTGCCTGCTCTCACTGAATTCAGCATTTGACTACTTGGTACAAAACCTGAGAGAGGAAGTAAAATTGAGGTGACCGCCAGTTGATAATAGGTAAGCATTTAATTATTTCCATAAAAAATTAGTAATAAGCGATATTCAAAGAGGGAAAACGACCTTATCACGTGGAATCAATAATGATTAATAAGTCTACTCCTGTAATCCTGTTAATTTGTTATATATGGATATTTTTACTTTTGCCCAATTATAAAACTTCGTAACTAGATAATAGCTACTTACTGGCGACCAAAAATGTTGAGAAAAGAAATATACTTAAAAAGCCAGGTAGATCTTTATGCTACTTATTTTTGCATATCATTTTAATAGCATATAAAAACACGATGAAAGATTAGGAGCCTCACAAGTCTTACGAATGCGTACTTTCCGCAAAACATATAAGATTACGTGACGATAGCCTTGTAGGCAAAATAGACATCAGGAAGAAAGGACCATAAGAGTCCATCTACCAAAAATGAAAGGAAGCTCTAGAAGAACCTACGAAGAAGATGGCCTTGTAAGAGAAGATAGTCTTCAAAAGCATAACTCAAAAGGAAAATCCTCGTGAAATTCGCCATCACCATCCTTCGAAGCAGCCAGGGAAAAACGAGGCAACTTGAAAGGAACAAATACTATATTAAAAAGAAAACCAGATATGGCGCAATTAAGGCTACTAGTTGTAAACACGAATGCACCATTAGTAGACATTCATGCCTCGACCAATCCAACATTTAACTTGTTAAGAGATCTACCTACCATCTGCATGCCATAAATATAGATCAAGCGCCCATTAAAGGAAGACAAGTTACATGTAATAATGAGGACTTAGTTAGGCCTATATAAGAGATCTCCAAGGTCATTTGCGACCATCTTCACTCATTTCTACACATGAACAAGAATAAGATTCCTCTCTCAAGAGATATTTGATCGACTTAGATATAAAAAGAGAGTTTATTATATATCCCCTCGTAAAATAACGTTAAACGCCCCTCATATAGAAGAAATTTTGCTTAGACTATGGGAAGAGTGTTACAAATTCTCTGCATTCTTAATTATTATCTTATGCTAATTTTAGATTATTATTATTATTATTATTATTATTATTATTATTATTATTATTATTATTATTAACGCAATTCTATTTGACTTTGGCACCGAAGGATACAAGACGACATTCGAGCCTTTGTGGCACCTGTACTCGTAGAGAAATTTGGTATGCGCTAATTAGGCTGACCCAAAAGAAGATAATTGGGTCGGCACCCTAGAGTAAAGCCCAACGAGAGGAGAATCGAAAGAATCATTTTGATACTTACAGAGAATAATCAAAAGTTTATTTCGATTCATAAGTTGTTACAAAAGCATTATATTCGATACTAATCCGCGAAATCTGGGGTACGGTGCCTGTAACCTAAGACTTATATATACCCTGGATCCCGAGGTTCACATCACGTCATTAATTATTGTAGCACCTAACTCACACTTTATCGAACATTTATATTCGATACATAGCAACATCAAAAGCTTCCAATATCAATTCATTCCATTTGATACATTCCCTATTCGATTCCAATTTCCGCTTCGATCCTCAACTGCATTTTGATACAGAGCCCAAAATCGAGAGCTTCAGTTTCAATTCTCAGTTCATAGTCGAGAGAAGGGATTTCGTTCTCGACTTTTGATCAAGCAGTCCAAGTCACTCCAAATAGCAGTTTCACTTCGTCCTATTCATTTGAGGTTCGTGCGAGGAGTTTCAAACATAAGTTAGTTTTTTTAGTAAAAGGCTAGTGTAATTTGGTGTATTGGCTCAACTTATTAGTAACTCGTGTAACCTAGACAAAATATCATCAAATTAAAATTGTTTCAGCATAATTACGCTATACAGATTAATTACGGCAACTAATTCACTTGAATTAGATTATAAGAAATTTTGATGTCTATAAATTAGAAAAATGTCATGATCTTGAACATCAGTTATATACACAACAATTAATGCAGGATTTTTTTTATTTTTTTCTATCTATATTGTCACGCGTGTTATTAAAGTTGGTTCCCTGAATGTATAACCCACACCTTAAGTTTGTCCTTAACAATTAATATTCTAAAATATCACTAAATTAAATATATGTATCAACTTCCTCAAAATCTCATATTTTCATATGCATAACAAGTCATACATAGACCTAGAGGAAATGAGGTGATATATATTAGATGATAGTATATTATTATGTTGTATTATTAAGCAGCTTGTATTTAATAATTAGTTATGTACGTTATTACCCTTGTAAGTTACTATATGTATCATTGTGATTAATAAAAGAATTATTTAATCCAAATATATCTCTTATATGGTATCAGAGACCTAATTCTCTCACGAGATTCTCTTCGATCCTACCCTAATATGCCTCGATTGGGCTCACCTACCCGCTCCGCCGCGCTAATGGCGCTACCTCCGGCCTCGTCGCCTCGGGTGAAACCCTGCCGCCACCCGTTCCGCCCATTCACTGGCCCTTTTCCGGTGGTGTTGCGTTGATTCCTATCAACTCCAACCAAATCCCCATCTGTTTCACTAGCACCAACTACCCTTCATGGCGTTGTCAAATTCGTCATCTTCTATACGGTTATGGGTTGTTTGGATTTGTGGATCGCTCTCACCCTTGTCCACCGCTAGGTGAGACACCCGAGTCACGTGTGGCGTACTTCTTATGGACGCGTCAAGACTCCTTCCTTGTCACGGCTTTGGTTGGCTCTATCTCTGTGGAAATCTCCACGTTAGTTGCTTCCGCTGAATCCTCTGCTCGGGTTTGGGAAAACTTGGAACGTGTCTATGCAAGTCGTTCTCGCTCATGTGTTATGCAACTGAAGGATGAACTGAACAATATAAAGTTGGGTGATCGTTCAATCTCTGAGTTCCTTCAGTCCATCAAGTCCAAATCCGATGAACTTGCTGCCATTGATGGCCCCGTTAAGGATGATGACATCACTATTTATGTTCTTAATGGTCTCTACTCGCTCTACCGCGACATTGCTGGTCCGATCCGTGCTCGTGAGCACCCCATTCAGTTTGCTGAATTGCATGACCTTCTTGTTAGTCAAGAATCGTATCTTCGTCGCATTGAGGTTGAGCACTCATTCGTTGTCGTAACAGCAAACCCTGCCATCACTCAGCCCTACCAACCGCGGTCCAACTCTCAGAATAGGGGGCATAATCGGAATTCGGAAGGTCAACCGAGTCGCGATCGTGCTCGTCCGCCTCCGGGTTATGCACATTTGGCATCTTCTCCGACTCCGGGCCCTTATCAGCCGTCGCACACCCGCAACCCGATCGTTTATCAACTCTGCGGCATTAACGATAATGGGGCACGAACGTGTCATCGTTACCCCATGCCTAGTTCTAATTTTGCTGCGTCTCCTTATTCCTCGGATCCTCCACGTAATGAGCGGCTTGCTGATTCTGGTGCGTCTCACCACCTCAACTCTGACCTCAACAATCTTGATCTTCACTCTAAGTATGATGGTCCTGAGGAGGTTTCCACTGCTGGTGGTACAGGTTTGCCTATATCTCACACGAGTTCCTCTCAAGTTACTCTTCATGATCGTTCTTTTACCCTTGACAATATATTGTGTGTTCCGTCTTCTCGGAGGAATCTTTTATCTATGCATTGTTTTACTAAAGCTAGTGATGTGTCTATTGGGTTTTTCTCTTCTCACTTTGTTGCCAAGGATTATCGTACGAGGAGTAAACTGTTTCGTTGAGCGTGTGTGGATGGCGTGTATCGTGTGACGTTACCTTCTATGGACGTGCTTCGGTCTTAGCTTTGGTTGGAGAACGTACCAGTGCTCGTTGTTGGCATGACAGGCTCGGTCATCCTCCGGGAAACGTTGGCTCGTTTCTTAGTAGAAAGTTTAGCTTACCTATTGTGTTGTCCGTTGCGTCGGACCCTAGTTTTTGTTCTTTATGTTTGTCTAACAAAAGTCAAAATCTAGTTTTTCGTGATACGCCACTTGTGTCGAACGATCTGTTGCAATTTGTTTATGGCGATGTTTGGGGTCCTTCTCCCACTAGTGTCAAAGACTGGTTGTCGTTTTTACTTGTTATTAGTGGATCATTTTACCAAGTTTTGTTGGCTTTTTCCTCTAGTTGCTAAATCTGATGTACTACGTACTTTTATTCAATTTAAAGGTCTAGTGGAAAAGCAATTAGGTCGTCCTATTAAGAACTTCTATTCCGACAACGTTGGTGAATTCGTGGCTATGAGGTATTATCTTTTGTCGCATGGTATCTCGTGGCTTACTACCGCCCCACAAAACCCTAATAAAATGGCACAAGTTAGCGTCGTCATTGTATCATTGTCACGATGGGGCGCACACTTCTTAGCCGTGCTTCTTCCCCCTCGACTTTCTGGGACTATGCATTATGCACGACTGTCTACCTCTATAACCGACTTTCTATAGTTGTCTTGGGTTCTTGTTCCCCGTTTGAGGCTCTGTTTGGTCGCGTTCTGAACTATTTGGGTCTTCGCACGTTTGGGTGCCTATGCTTTCCCCATCTTCGCCCTTACTTTTCGGGCAAGCTTACTCCTCCATCTCAGGTGTGTATTTTTGTGGCCTATTCCACGTCACAGTCTGCCTACAAATGTCTTGACGTTGAAACAGGTCGACTTTATATTTCACAACATGTCCAGTTTGTAGAGGATAGCTTTCCTGGGTCAACCCGACCCGCACTAGATCCGTTGCCACCGCCCTAGTTCGTGAACCCTAGCCCCATCCCTATTGGACCGTCTAGGGTTCCTATGGTCACACCGGCGACCGCCTCTGTGCCCACTAGGGCTCTACCCTCATAGCCCAACCCTAGTGCTCCGCCTTCTCAAACCATGGACTTGACCACCAGCCCAACCACTAGGGCCGCCACCTCCCCGCGGTCACCTGCGGCCCATCTCCGACCCACTCCGATCCAAGCCCTTTTGCCCATGGCCCAGGCCCCTCTATCCGCAGCTAGGGCTTCTTCGGCTTTGCCCATTGGGCCGTCTTTAGAGGCCCATGATGAGGTCGCCCCTCCTGACTTGACCACCACTCGCACGCACCTCATGGTTACGCGGTCCCAAAATTTTATCTTTCGTCCAAAGATGTACACTGCCACCAAGCATCCAGTTCTTGAGTCATTTGAACCTACCACGGTGAAACAAGCTCTTACTGACCCCTTGTGGCGTGTTGCCATGGCAGAAGAACTCACGGCCTTATCCTCTCATGGCACGTGGTCCTTGGTCTCTTCACCTCATTATCGCTCCATCATTGGGTCTAAATGGGTCTTTCACATCAAGCGTCATCCCGATGGATCAATCGACAGCTATAAGGCTCGGTTTGTTGCCAAAGGCTTTCATCAACAGCTTGGTGTTGACTTTAAGGAGACATTTAGCCCGGTGGTGAAACCCGTCACCATTTGGACCGTGCTTTCTCTTGCCGTGATGCATTCTTGGCCCCTGCGACAGCTTGACGTCAGCAATGCGTTCTTGCATGGCACTCTCCCTGAAACGATCTATATGAGCCAACTGCCTGGGTTTGTTGACAAGTCTAAGCCGGACTATGTGTGTCTTCTACATAAGTCTCTTTATGGCCTTAAGCAAGCCCCTCGTGCTTGGTACCTTGTTCTCGGTGCCACTCTCCTCAAGTTTGGGTTCACTCAGTCAAAGTCGGACACGTCCCTCTTTATCCTTATGTGTGATGCGGTTCGTGCGTATGTCTTGGTGTATGTTGATGACATCGTGGTCATTGGCTCGTGCACGTCCACAATTTCTTCTCTTATTAGCCGTCTTAGCACTGAGTTTGAGTTTAAGGATTTGGGGGTCCTTAGCTATTTCTTGGGCGTTGAGGCATGTCGCACAGGTGATGGCTTATTCCTTTCGCAGCATAAGTATATTCTCGACCTATTGGCTCGTCATAAGATGGATGGAGCCAAACCTCTCGCCACTTCTAGGTTCGAAATCCGCCTGCTCCTTCCTCCGTTGAACCCGTTGACGCAACGACTTATCGTCAAATCATTGGTGGCTTGCAGTATATTACTCTCACACGACCCGACATAGCCTTCTCCGTTAATAGGTTGGTTCAGCGCATGTCGACCCCGAATTCGACTCACTGGGTCGCACTCAAGCGTGTTATTCGCTACTTAAAGGGCACTCTGACCCACGACATGACCCTTCGGAGGTACACATCTCTATCTCTTACTGCATACTTTGACTCCGATTGGGGGGGGGTGATGCACTTCATGGCACTTCTACCTGTACCTATCTTATTATGTTGGGTTCCAAGTTCCAACCCAATCTCTTGGTCTTCTCAGGCGGTGTCTCGTTCCTCGACTGAGGCTGAATACCGCGCTCTTCGCTGCCATTTTTTTTCTTCATATATATGATATAAAAAATTTACCCTTCATTAAAATAACGTTATTTGTTCAAAATATAATAAAATGTAGCTCAATCCATTTCCGTGCTAAGCACGTTTTTTCTTACATATCAAAACTTTTTTTCTGTATGCATATTTGTTATGAAAAAATGCTAATGTAAAATTTGCTACTTCAAAATACTTTGTCAGAATATTTTTTTTTTATTACTTTTCTCTCCAATTAAAATAAATATTTGAAGAAAAAAAGCATATGAATAATTTAAAAACATAGCGGCTCCATTTTAAATTTACAATACTTTTTACATGCATTAGCATATTTAATAGCTTATTTTTCGCTGCATTCAATTGTTGCTGCTGTGAATGAAATTCTTACTTTCTTACTATAGGTGTCAATTGGACTTCTTTTATACAATTATTTTAAATTTTGTTTAAATATGTTTTAACTTTTTAGTTGTTGGTTATTATTTTAGATATTTTATATTACTTTACACACTCGTATTTGATAGATATTACAAAATTTATATGATTCTTCGATATCTTGTTTTAAAAAAAAAAAACTTTTCTTTCGTTATTACGTTTAGCTTATGAATTGATTAGAAAAGTGTAAAAGATTCTCTACCAATTTTGGATAATCCACAATATATAGAGGATTTACTTATTCATGATAAAAGGGTATGTTGGAACTATTTCAATAAAAAGTATATTTTTTGTGCCAAGTTAAACATCAGGTCAACTTCAGTTTATTTCCTCTTTACTCTTTTTTTAAGAAATTAATGGAGTTAACATACTATTTAATGTCAAACGGTTATGGACCATGTGATGAAGCTTTTGTTAAGTGCTTGACCTCAACGGATTCAAAATATATAAATATGCTATTTACTTTGTTTTATTGACCAGCCCATTATATTAGATTAAATACCATTCATTAGAGGTATTATAAATATTTAGAACTCAAAGGAAATAAAGGAGATCAATAGTGATTATCAAACCCCATTCTATTTCAATATTTTTTTTTTTGGAGTGTTTGAACAAGTACATAGAGGTGCTATTTATAGGCATGATATGAGGGGGGTAGTACAAAGTTTCCTACGTGGAACATTCACCCACAATTCATAACACTCCCCCTTGAATGTCCATTATTACATGCTCTATAAAACCTTGCTAAATAAAGCCTAAAAATCATAGCAGAATGTACATGTTCTGAGGAATAATATGAGAGGAAATTGTCTCGTTAAAAACCTTGCTAAGAAAAATCCAGTGGAAAAAACCTTAGCGAAGGGAAAAAGAGTGCAGTGAATATTTACTCTCCCTGATCATTGCTTCCATTGATATCTTTGAAGCGCCGCATTCCAATTTTGTGCACCAGTTTCTCAAATGTTGCTGTAGGTAGGGATTTAGTGAATAAATCTGTTAAGTTGTCACTTGAACGGATTTGTTGTACATTGATTTCGCCTTTCTCGTAAAGATCGTGAGTGAAGAAAAATTTAGGCGAAATGTGCTTTGTTCTATCCCCTTTAATCAATCCTTCCTTCAATTGTGCTATACATGTTGCGTTGTCTTCATAAAAGGTTGTTGGAATTTCTCGCTTGGTGGGTAAACCACATGCTCCAAGAATATGTTGCGTCATAGATCGTAACCAAACACATTCGCGACTAGCTTCATGAATTGCTAATAATTCTGCATGGTTAGTTGATGTAGCCACCAAGGTTTGTTTTACTGATCTCCATGAAATAGCTGTTTCACCACGAGTGAAAATATACCCTGTCTGAGATCGTGCTTTGTGTGGATCTGATAAATATCCTGCATCTGCATAACCAATTAGATCCGATTTGGATGAAGATGAATAATACAATCCTAAATCGATTGTTCCTTAAAGATATTGAAAAATGTGCTTAATGCCATTCCAATGCCTTCTGGTTGGGGAAGAACTGTACCTTGCTAATAAATTCACCGCAAATGATATATCATGCCTCGTATTATTAGCAAGATACATTAGCGCTCTGATAGCACTAAGGTATGGTACTTCTGGACCGAGTAGTTCTTCATCATTTTCAGATGGTCGGAATGGATCCTTTTTCACATCAAGAGATCTCACAATCATATGTGTACTTAATGGATGAGCTTTATCCATATAAAACCGCATAAGTACTTTTGAAGTATAATTAGATTGATGAATAAATATTCCGTTTTTTATGTGCTCAATTTGAAGACCTAAACAACATTTTGTTTTTCCAAGGTCTTTCATTTCAAATTCATTTTTCAAAGAATTCATAACTTTTGATAACTCTTCATGAGTTCCAATAATATTTAAATCATCAACATAGACAGCAATGATAACATATTCAGATCTGCATCTTTTGATAAAAACACAAGTGCATATAGGATCAGTTTTATAACCTTCTTTCAACAAGAATGTACTTAAGCGATTGTACCACATTCTCCCAGATTGCTTTAATCCATATAAAGATTTATTTAGTTTAACTGATAAATCTCGTTACGATTTAAAGCTTGTGCTTCAGGCAACTTAAATTCTTCAGGGACTTTCATATAAATATCATTTTTCAAGGATCCGTAGAGATAGGCTGTAACGACATCCATTAATCGCATTTCAAGTTTCTCACGTACTGCCAAACAAATCAAATATCTTAGGGTAATTGCATCAATTACTAGAGAATATGTCTCTTCATAATCAATACCCGGTCCTTGGGTATATCCTTGTGCCACAAGCCTTGCCTTGTATCGCACAACTTCGTTATTTTCATTTCTCTTATGTACGAATACCCATCGACATCCTACTGGTTGTACATTATTTGGTGTGTGAACCACACATCCATATACTTGACGTTTGGCAAGTGAATTTAATTCAACATTGATTGCGTCTTTCCATAAGGGCAAGTCCTTTCTACGCTGACATTCTGAAATAGACGTAGGCTCAAAATCATCACATTCTTCCATAATGTTGACCGCTACAGTGTAAGCGAAAATTTCATCAATGTGAATATTATTGCGATTCTATTTGTTGCCTGTTGTGACATAGTTGATTGATATTTCTTCATTTTCAGTATGTTTTGGCGACTGGGGTTCTTCTGGAACTTTGTCATCTATGTCAACCGGTTCTGTGAGAATTGTTGTTTCCTCTTTTTGATCATTTTCAACACGTGCTCCTTTTCTTTTTTGAGGATTTTTATCTTTGGAACCGATAGGTCTACCTCGTTTTTGTCGTGTTACTGACTCATTGGCAATACTTGGTTGTCCTTCAGGGACATCAATTTTAATTGGAGCATTTACAGCTGGTATATAAGACTTAGTCACTCGTTTTGGATCAGTAAATGCATCTGGCAACTGATTCGCAATATTTTGCACATGAATTATCTTTTGAACTTCAAGTTCACTATGCTTTGTACGAGGATCTCGAATTGATAGCGATAATTCTTTCCAAGAGATAGTCTTTTCCAACTGTTTATTCTCTACCCCTAATGTTGGATAAATAGATTCGTCAAAATGACAATCAACAAATCTTACTGTAAATAAATCTCCAGTCAATGGTTCTAAATACTTTATTATAGATGGAGATTCATATCCAACATATATTCCAAGTCTTCTTTGTGGACCCATCTTTGTGCGTTGTGGTGGAGATATCGGAACATATACCGCACAACCAAAAATTCTGAGATGGGAAATACTTGGTTCTAGACCGGAAACCATTTGTAAAGGGGAATTAGTATTATAACTTATTGGTCTGATGCGTACAAGTGTTGCTGCATGTAAAATAGCATGTCCCCAAGCAGAAGTGGGAAGCTTAGATTTCATAATTAATGGTCTTGTAATTAACTGAAGACGTTTAACAAATGATTCAGCTAAACCATTTTGTGTATGAACATGAGCAACATGATGTTTAATATCTATTCCAATTGGCATGCAATAGTCATTGAAGGCTTGGGATGAAAACTCACCAGCATTATCAAGATGAATTTTCTTTATAGTATAATCAGGGAATTGTGCACGTAAACGAATTATTTGTGCAAGCAATCTCGCAAATGCTAAATTGCGAGTGGATAACAAACACACATGTGACCATCTAGTTGATGCGTCAATCAATACCATAAAGTATCTAAATGGTTCGCACGGTGGATGGATAGGTCCACATATATCACCCTGAATACGTTCAAGAAATTTAGGATTTTCATGTTTGATTTTGATTGGTGATGGCCTTGTGATTAGTTTGCCTTGAGAGCAAGCAACACATGAAAGTTCATTAGATTGAAAAATCTTCTTGTTTTTCAATGGGTGACCAACTGAATTCTCAATAATTCTTCGCATCATTATTGAACCAGGATGGCCCAACCGGTCATGCCAAATTTAAAAGTCATTAGTAAACTTCTGGTTTACTGTGGCATAAGTTTCAATAACTTTGATTTTGGTAAAATACAATCCTGGTGTCAAAGTTGTCAACTTTTCTAAGATATGTTTCTTTCCAGAAACAGTATAAGTAACATAGATATATTCATTATTTCCTTCCTCTTGTGTTTCAATATGATATCCATTCAAACGAATATAGCATTTGCGAGAAAATAATTTTCGAGAAAATAATGCATATTCAATTACCAATTTTGTTCATTTCGGTAGTAAAATAGTTTCTCTTCCGGAGCCATCAATTAATTTTGTAGTACTAGCTATAGTACTGACATTTGCACTTTCCATATTTAAGTGAGAAAAATATTTTCTATTATTGAATATGGAGTGAGTAGTAGCGCAATCTGCTAGACATATTTCTCCTTCATCGTTTGAAGATGTTGCCAAATCAATTTCCATGTTTCTAAAAATAAAAGAGTAAGGAGATATATATAAAAAACTTTTATTGAACTTAAAAACGGTTACAAGAAAATCGGAAACACCCATGACAACAAACAAATGTACATATAAGATAATACTGAACTTAAAACGAAACAACATGCTGAAATGGAAAAACTAGACTTTAAGACCATTTAGTTATTCTCAGAAAACACCATGTGTCCTATTCCACCTTCAGGGCGGTCAAGATAGTCGACAACATCAAGTTGTGACATGTCAAACTGTCCGTGTTCCTTTGCATCTTGAACATAATTTGTTTCGATATTTTCACCCCCCGCCTTTGATGCTTGGTAAAGGTCAACAAGGTGTTTTGCTACTTTGCAAGTTCTTGACCAATGGCCTTTCATGCCACATCGGTGACAAATACTTTCATAAATTTTCTTCGTCGACCCATCATCTCCATTTTTCTCTGTCTCATTATATGCTCTTTTATTATGGTCATTTTTGAAGTTGTTATTACGACCTCTTCCTCGGCCTTGACCACGTCCACGACCACGTCCATATCCACGACCACGTCCACGACCACGTCCATATCCACGACCACGAAAGGAATCATGGCCAAAAGGATTGTGTGATGTTGCATTCACTTCAGGGAATGGGGTAGAACCAGTGGGACGAGACACGTAATTTTTCATCAACAACTCGTTATTTTGTTCAGCCACTAAAAGACATGAAATAAGTTGAGAATAATTTTTAAAACCTTTTTCACGATATTGTTGTTGAAGAATAATATTTGTGGCGTGAAAAGTAGAGAATGTTTTTTCGAGCATATCAGCATCAGTAATAGTTTCTCCACATAATTTTAGTCGCTGAGTAATTTTACATAGGACGAATTATCAAAAATGCCGCTAACTTTTGCCTTTAATCCTAAATGCCCGATATTTCCAAACCTGCTGAAAATGCCCGTTAAGTTTTAAATTTTCTAACAAAAATACCCGATTTTAAAAATTCGAACTTTTTATCCGACGTGGCATCCGAATCAAAGAGACGCACTGCTGAATCAAAAAGTCGCGTTTTAAAATTCAGGCATTTTTGGTAGAATTTTAAAAGATACAGGGCATTTTTAGCATTTTTTTTTTCAGACAAAAAAAGTTTTTTTGTGCTTATTTTTCATTTCGGGCTTTTTTAGTAGAAATTTTAAAAGATACATGGCATTTTTAGCATCTTGGGAAACAACGGGCATTTAGGATTAAAGGCAAAAGTTAGCGGGTATTTTTGATAATTCGTCCTTTTACATACTGCGGAGTTGTATTCTCCCACAGTTTTAAAATCTTGCAATCGAAGGTGTATCCAATCATGTCGAGCTTTAGGAAGGATAACAGCCTTAATGTGCTCAAACCTTTCTTTGAGACAAGTCCAAAGTTCTGCAGGATCGTTGAGTGATACATACTCCCCTTTTAATTTTGGAGTAAGATGGTGAAGTATGAAAATCATAGTTGTTGACCTTTTATTTTGTGGTAATGTGTTACCAGTTTTAATAGCATCGCCAAGGCTGTGCAATTCTACATGCAATATCCATTGTAAATAATTATCTCCAGATGCATCCAATTGCACAAATTCTACGTTTGAGATGTTTGACATGATGACTTTTTCTTTTTGGAACTCAAACGAAAAATGTCGACAAAATATCGAGTCTTTCGTGCTGATAACGTATTATAAATATTTAGAACTCAAAGGAAATAAAGGAGGTCAATAGTGATTATCAAACCCCATTCTATTCCAATATTTTTTTTTTGGAGTGTTTGAACAAGTACATAGAGGTGCTATTTATAGGCATGATATGAGGAGGGTAGTACAAAGTTTCCTATGTGGGACATTCACCCACAATTCATAACAAGAGGATAATAATTTTCAGTTTTGTTTCCTATCATTCACCTGTATATTGGTGTAGCCACCGTTCGTAAAAAGAAGATTAAGGGAATGATAAGAAAAGCAGAGAAATTAAGGATACAATTTAATATTTCAATGTCTATCTATTTATGAGCAAGAGCAAAGTGTCGGACTAGAGTTTCTTTTCTTTTCTAAGTGTGCAATTAGGAAAAAAACACAACGTGTGTTGGGCTGTTGTATCCTGAAGGCAAACGTGCGTGGTGTGACCCTACTGCATATTCTTCGTGAATAGGGGCGCGAATCGTTTTAAAGAGAGCTGTGACTTAGTCCGTGCCTCATTCTGATTTTACTTTAATATGGTTGGTAATTTATCAATATTTGAGGTAACTTTCATCCGATTCGCACATGAGGTAATATTTTTCTTATGTGTTTCTCTATTTTATTTCGTGATTAACTCGATAGAGAAACAATCACCAATATTATGCTAATTTGTGAAATAAAATTTTATTTGTTCCTTTAAAATATTGTGAATATTTGAACAGTGAAAAACAGGGTATAATAGAAAAATGTAAGATATTGCTCTGGGAGGAATTTTGCTATGTCTATATTATTTGCCTAGAAGAAACTGAATCGATGAATTGGTTTTCTCCTAACTTAAGAGATTTTTTACCTCTTTAAACACCAACTAAAGTTATATTAAGTATTAACAATCCATTAATCTCAAGTTATTTCCGCTCCCTCTTCCAAATTGCTTACCTGATTTGAACAGGATTGTTGTTAGGTTTAATTCTCATCCCAAACCTAGGTCCCAAAATTATAATCAGGAGACATTGATTCCATCAGAATTCCAGATTTGCACCTACATAATATTTGTTGCTCGCATTAGTAATCACTACATGCTCGTTATAAAATTTAGAGGTAGTGCGTTGAAATTAATGGTTTTTGCACCACTTCTCATCGATTACTCTTGAAAGTACACACTTTTACTATATTGATTGGCCGCCCAATTATAAAACAGATAGAAAATTAATTGACTTTCGTGTACCAATTGTTACAACTACAATAACTCGCATACCCCACTTTCACCCACAATCTTTTAATCTGCTTCACATCTCATATTTATTGATGACCATTTTTTCAGACGCAAAATTCTTCTATTGGAATAAATTCTGGCCTGTGATAATTCAACCCTTGCCTCAAGGAAAATTCAAGCCATGTTTTCCCAAAAACGGGACACATTATGTATTGCAGTAGTTATAAATATATTACAGGGATAATTACATTTACAGCCTCCCTTAGGTTTTGGTCGACCTATAGAAACAATACCTTTTTGTTTCAATATTTTCATGGACACCCCTTTAGTTTTTATTTTTTAAAATATTACGGATATAACGCTTTGAAGTTTCAATGATTGCATAAGTATAGAAAGAAATACATTGATCCATTATTTAGAAGATAATGTTACAGATTGATCCCTTAGTTTATACGTTCTTTAAAGATTTAGAAAATAACTACTCAAACAATATGAAAAACTTATAGTAAGGCCAAATCTCTGGAGTCTGGTGTAATTACATGAGAAGGGAAAATGATTATTTTGAAATGGTAAAGAGAGACATTTGCTACAAATTGTGAAAATTTCGAGTAGTTGTTATTCGAAATGGTTAATAGGGGACATTAGATGCTAGGGGCGAGACTTGTAGTAATGAGGGATACTATATATATATATATATATATATATATGTGTGTGTGTGTGTGTGTGTGTGTGTGTGTATGTGTTGATTAACTAACGGGAAATATATTGTAAAGGGCTCGAGTCCATATTGGGCACTATCTTTATGTTAGTATCTTTTTGGTACGATAATTGGAGGGGTTCGAGCTGTCTTTACCAAGAAAACTTCACTATTTTGCCGGCGGAAAAAGACCTCAAGATTAAAGACGTGCTAAATGAAGAGGGAGAGTGGATTTTGGAGGTTATTAACTCCCCGATTCCGGGTGACCTTGTGGAAGATATCCGGAGTAGAACGGTGGTGCTTACGGATGAGGAAGATCGGCTGCTCTGGGATGGGAACTCAGGTGGGAGGTTTACGTGTCAGTCCGCGTATAAATTGTTCGACAAACACTACGCGCGGGATCAAAGGCCGAGAGCGAACTTTGACTGGATTTGGAGGGTGGATGTGAACAACAAGTTGCAGCACTTTCTGTGGCTAATTGCGCGGAAACGGCTCGCGACAAATCACCTTAGGAGAGTCCGGAAGCTTACGGAAACGGCAAACTGCAGTCTATGCTCATGCACAGATGAAACCGAACTGCACCTGTTCCGTCACTGCCATGTCGCGAAGAAGATTTGGGCGAGGATAATCGATAAAACGGACTTAGCCAAGTTTGAGACTCTTGATGATGAGAACTGGTTGAGACGTAATTTGGATGGTTTGGAGATACGTAACACTGTCAATCCAAATTTGGCATGGCCTTGGGTCTTCACGGCAAGTTTGTGGACAATATGGAAGCACCGGAACGCGAGGGTATTTCACGGAAAGGAAAATAACGTGGTAGGGCGTGTTCTACAAATTAAGGGACTAAGCCGAGATTTGTTTGAAGGGCGGCGTAAGAGGCCGATTGAGAAAGGCAAGAAGTGGAGGAAGCCGACGGCGGGGTGGAAGAAACTGAATGTAGATGGCGGGGTTAGTGCGCAGCGCAACGAGGGGACGGTTGCGGGAGTGCTGAGGGACGAGGATGGGAACTGGATTTGGGGGTTCGCACGTCATATCTCAACACCGACGGTGGATGGAGCGGAGCTTGAAGCGCTGAAACATGGTCTTGAACTAGCTTGGGAGAGAAGAGAGCCGCGCATCGAGGTCGAAACGGATTCTCTTTCAGCCTATAAACTGTTAAACGACGAACTTGAGCCGCCAACGGATCTAGCAAATTTAGTGCGAGAGTGTAGGATACTTCTACACAAGCCGTGGACATATAAGTTGAGATGGATACCAAGAGAAGCGAATGGGGTGGCCGATCGTCTAACAAAAGAGGGCGCGCATGAACAAGGAAGGAATATAGTTTGGAATAGTCCCCCTCCTAGCATTACTAGTTTTTTAGCTAGAGACTTGGCCTAAGGGCTTTGTGTTTCCTTTTTTTTTCTACCAAAAAAAAAAAAAAGAAAATTAGCTATAAATGATGACTTTCCAATCACTTTCGGGTATAAATGATTAAACAGTAAAGTAAGTGTTAGCGTAGTAGGGGGCCTCTTAACAAATCTGCTTCATGCTCGTGGGGTTTATAAACTTTAGTGTGCTTCTCTAAGATAATTAAAACAATGAATAAATGATAATTAAACATACTGGAGAATAAGTCATGTTCAGTAATTTACAAAGATTTCTCTCCCAAAGAAGAAGTACGTTGTTCACAAGAAAATACAAAATTATATAGGTTATATTTAAGGGAGAATTACACAAAGTACCCCTCCTCTTTGGAAAATTACACAAACTACCCTTATGGTCAAAAAAATTAAAATAATTAAGACAACCTTTCAAATTCAAATCATAGCAGAGACTAAAATTCGCAGATAATTTATTTTTTCTTAGAAGAAATTATTTGTTATCAATATTTTTTGTCTTTTTAAACGAGATAAATGAGGTTTAATGCAATAATTTTGACTTATTTTTTGTTTTTTGTGCAAAATAATTGAAGAGCATAAATTTACATTCAATAGTTTGAAATAAAAAAATTACGAAAAATCGGTCATAAGGGTAGTTTGTGTAATTTCCCAAAGAGGAGAGGTACTTTGTGTAATTTACCCATAGTTGAGGGGTACTTTGTGTAATTCTCCCTATATTTAATTGTACCTCCAATAATATTGATGAATATCATGCAATCTATTTGAAAAAAAAATACATAACTGACAAATAAACATGAAAAAGTAAGCGAAAAATATTTTGAATCATATTAGTATGTCCTAAACTTTGAGGTTTAGAAAGTTAAGAAAAACAAACTCTATCAAGATAGAGGAAAATGTCGACAGATGTCATATATATATGATGTAATGGAATGATATAGGAAGTTTAAAAGCTACACGAAGGCTTCATATTTGATCAGAACAAACGAAAATAAAAATTTCATGTTTTTCACTCAACAAAATTAAATTTTGATTCATACAAACCAACACCCGTGACCTGGAATTACAGGAGCGGTTGTTGAGTGTAAGAATTAGTAATAATTCATGGTAAGTGTATACTCGACAATTTCTAATATGTTCTTAAGGGATAATTGTAGTCATGCCCCCTGATGTTTGGTATAATTACAAATACCTCTCCCAATGTTTGGATACTTACAATAATCTCTCACCCAACTAGTAATTATAAATGAACTTCTAATTTTTTGTTTGATCAATTAAACTATTTTATATGTAATGTTAAATAATAGATGTCTACTTGATATGTTATTAACTTTGAAGTGTATACATGTAATGTTAGAAAATTTTTGCACTAGTATTATATATTTTTATCATGGATGAAAATTTCGGTCCAGGAGTACGTTTCAGTTGGCTAAAAATTAGAAACGTTTCGTAATATTTCGAGAACTTTTCGGCATGTTTCGAAGAATTCGTAAAATTTGTAGTTATAACTATCATGGAAACTACATGTATATTTCGTATCGGTGAAGTCAAAAACGGAAACTTTTCGGTACTTTTCGGGGAAACGCACGGAAATTTTGATCCATGATTTTTATTACTCAAATAGTTTTATCAAATTATATAATTAATGTTACTAATTATCCTCTAATTTATAAATGCAATTTAACTATCTCTTTCTTTGATAATTATAAAATCTTTATAAACGACGCGAGTTTCAACAGTCAATGTTCTAGGATTAGCAATCCCTCTGTATGTTGTCCTTTTAAAGTTTTTTGCCGATTTACCATTTCTCTATCAAAAGAATATTTTGTTACATTACTTTATTAGTCTCTGAAAAAGTAATAGAAGTATAAATAATTTTGAATTAAATAGAGATTGTTTCCCATACTACATTTGCGATATAGTTTTTAAATTGAATAAGTTATCTCTGAATTATAAAATCACAATTAGTCTTTTTTTTATCATAATGGTATATGTGTCTATTTTTATTCTTGCACCGGCCAATAATTCTTCTATATCAATAAATTTTTAAGGAATAAGTAATAAAATTCATTACATCTGCCAACGATATAAATTTATTTAAGTGTATTTTAAAACCTTTCTATCAACAAATTAAAATTGTGCAATCTTTATCTAATATTATATAAACCCTTGAAATTTAGTAAAATATCAAATACACCTCTTTTATTTAACATTGCATTTCAATTCCTTTAAAACTTTAGTTGATCAATGGCAAAAAGAAAGTTCATTTATAATTACTAGGTGGAGGGGAGGTCTCTTTGTAATTTTCAAAACCTCAGGGATGTTTCCATATTTATACCAAACATCAGGGTGTGTGACTATATTTATACTTATTTTTTTGTGCTGTAATTGCGTGATACATCATTTGGATCTAAGAAAGTTTAGAAGTAGTTTTCGTAATTACACATTAACGTAACTAGTAGGTTGTTAGCTAACTAAGAAAATCACATGAAAATAAGATTTGGAAGTTAATATGTCAATCACGGAGTGAATGGCGCTGCAACTATTTAATCTTGTTTCAACAGTGACTAATGCTCTCAAGTAAATGGGTCCACAAAGGTAAAATACACGCCTCCTCAGTGGGGACCGCTATCCAAATATCAACTGTTGGGCTCCTTTCGGGCCCCATTGTCCTTTTGCGAACCAATTTAAATTTTAGGAGATCTTTTGCCGGTCCACACATTACTTAGGGTGACCCGGACACTTTTCTCAATTTACCATGTATGACCCACACTAATTAAAAATTATTATTATATTAGTGACGTGATAAAATTGAGATTGAGATTAAAATTATTTCGTAAGTTATAAAAATTAAACACCTAAAATTATTCACACCATGTATTAGTATCAATAACCAATTGGACGTACCACCTCATCGCGCAATATGTTATCTCTACGCAAAACAACGATTCATGGAAAACTATTGAAGCGGCGATTGTACAATTACGTTGAGCAATGCTTCAATAAATATTATTTATATATGGTGGAATTTGATTATGATGTGGTTGTCGGCTATAACATATGAGAATAATATCAATTTAGTCGTACGGTGTACCCCAACAATTCATACAAAGGTGGGTAAGAAATCATTTTTCCTCAAACATGGTTTGATAGTCTAGCATCATGACCTATGTTGCACGAGTTCGGGTACGGCGGTACGGGTACGGTACGGTACGGATACGCCGATACGGCATTTTTTAAAAACAACCGATACCGGTACAGCAAGGATACGTCTATATATAAATAATTATTAATATTTATTATATGTATTTTTTATTTTTAACAAGCAATAAAATTTAAAACTTAAACAAGAAAAATTAAAAATAGTAAAATACATAAAAAAAGTTTAATATTACAAAATGAAGATGTCGAGTCATATTACAAAATCAAGATGTTCAATACTCGACGATTAATGACTACATAAAGTCATATTAACAAAAAAAAAGTGAATGTTATCAAGTAATTCACTTTCAAAATTAAACTGAACATCACATATACAGAATTTACATTGTTTCTTCACTGACTTCTTCGGCAAATAAAATAGATTCAAGTTCCGATTCATCAAACGACAAGTTTGTAATTCCTAGAACACCAACATCATCTAAAGGGTCATTGGCATCCTCAGCCACATCCCACATCCTAGTACCCCCTTGCATTATAATGTGGAGATTTTTCTTGACAAAAGGCGAAGATTACTGTGCACATGATAAAGGGTTTTTATTTTTTTATTTTATTTTATATTTTGAGAAATTTATATTTAAATATTTAACCTATCAAATATTAAAAGTTTATAAAAAAGACCCATAATAGTTCCGATACGCCTAAGAAAACGTATCGGATACGTATCGAGATTTTTTTAATTTCAAAATTAAATGATACGCCACGTGGCGTATCGAATACGTCAGAATCGGTATCGGTATCTGAATCGGTATCGACATGTATCGGGTACTGCATAATTGTCCGAGTATCGGTATCGGTGCATCAGAGATCATGACATTGTCAAATGTGGTAAGACTCGTGATGTATATAGTTTTGAACATGAGAACATATAAAATAAATAAAATAAAGTACTATAAACACTAATTTTATTTATCTTATATTTGGTTTGTTTATTTTTATCATGCTAACGTTAAGGCCAAATATCTTTTACCATTTGTTATCTAAGGGAAAAATTGAGTCCCAATAACAGTTTGAGTCTTTTTCATCCTAAGGTGAAAAATTAAGTTCGAATAACATTTATTATTTATCATCTTATGGGTTACAACCAATTGCTTCGCCGAATTCAATTTAAACCCAAAAAAATAACAGTGCACTGCATTTACACTAATAAAATGTACTAAAAGAACAACAAGAATGCAGAAGGATACGAAAATAATTTCTGCAACAATTATTAATGTATATAAAAGTATAAAAGAGAGAGAAACGATTTTAATTGAAGATTGTTTCTGATAATTTTGCAGATTTATAGATTTTTAAACCTTTCACATAAAAGTACAACTTTCAAGTTTAAATCTCAATTGTTAGTTTTGAATAGATGTTCTGATGGTTCAAACCAAATCACTGTTAATATTTAAAATTCAAACTTTTAAACATTTTTATTATCTATTCTAGATTAATCTATTTAAATCTCAAGTAAGACTAAAATTGCGCCATTCAATTTAATCTTTATTATTTAATATTCAGATTAACTTACAATCGTTCATGTTATTAAATTAAATTTAATAAAATATATGGTCTAAATCAATGCACGATACAAGCGTTCTAAGTGCCAAGTACTTTTTAAGTGCGAAAAAAACAAATGTCACAAGTCCATACACGCGCGCGTGCACGGTTCCAGGTACATGCTCAAGTCGGCACGTGTGTACTTGTCCACTATCTATGCCTTTCATTTTTAACTACGCAAGTAATTAAACATAAGCCGTCAGATTTAAATCTTAAGTAAGACTAGATTCATGCCATATAATTTAATCTTTATTATTTAGCATCCACATTAAATCACAACCGTTCATTTTCTTTAAATCTATGGCCCAGATCGATGCGCAATGCAATTGTACTAAATGATATTTAAGTGCGCCACATAAGTGCCACAAACCCACACCACAGAGGCGCGTGGGCTCAAGTATGGACTCGAGTCGACATATGTGTGCTCGTGAACCACATATATGACTTGCACTTTTAACTACACGACTAGTGTTGTGCAAACATAAATAAACTCACAAAGAAATATTACATATTTTTTTAATGTGAGACACTTAGAATATTTGGCATATAAGAGCTACCAGTTAGAGAAACTTGCAAGAGTCCAACATTTTTTACTAACGTGACATACCACTCAAAAAGCTTTAATACTACCTTTCATCCACATCTCATCTAAATGTGGGATAATTGTGTGACCTAAGTAACTTAGTACATTTTGAACTTGATCGGATGCTAGATAAAATTTAAGTAAGTCAATTTCTCTCTGCATGCCGGTTCTCGTAGGCATGTAATGTTCAACTTGATCATGAACGATGATGATGCAATAAGCTTCGACCCTCTGAAGAAGGCGAATTTGGGATATTGATCGTGTAAATTTTATCTGAAACGTTGATCCCGAGCCTAAGAAACGAGCGGTGTCTTTTATTAAGAATTTCCTTAGTAGATGGGTTACAAGATGTGGAACTTGATTGGGGGTAGAGTAACTACCACGAGGGTGACCTCGAATATACAAGTGATGCTAATGTTAGAGATCAGGAGCATGGATGGCGTCGAATCTTCTACAGTGCGGCATGTGAGTGAACGAAAAATGATAGTGCTAAAGGCTGAAAAAGTATAAGTGGGAGTGAGTGTGATTTCCCTTAGCTTTGTTTTCTGGAGCTCAACCACATTGACTTGTTGTGAAAGTGCTATCAAACCCCGAGTTTCATGGGGGTCTTCATTCAATCATTGTAGATCTGCTACTGAGAGTAATTATTTTGACTAGGCTCGCTAATTGAGGGGGACTCTTCTGCTGGGGGTAGTTATCTCGGTTGAATCCGCCAATAGGGGAATTCTTCTACACCAATAGGCTCTTCTGGCAAGGGTGGCCTAAGAGATGATTTCTTCTAAACCAATGTGAATCGTTGGTTTGGGAGGCCAATAAGGTGAACTTCTCTGCCACTAGTAGGGGTAGTTGGCCTTCTGAACTAACCGGTGTCGTGGTTTTCTAATCCAATTACGTGGACTTTACGAGGGGTGACCAATCAGGTTCGATCTCTTCTTTATTTATGGTGGGTAGTTGGGATTTGAGGGGTAAATTTGTATTGAATTCCATCTCGTAACCTCTCGTGACCCTTCTCTCGGTAATAGACATTGCTTGCCCGTTCTCTTACTTGTCAAGAGGTGAGAGTAATGCGTTAGTGAAATATTTTAATAAGTATAAGAGCACTCGTAATTGATGTTCCGCGTGGACTGTTGCCTGGGTTGGTGAACAGACATATGTAAGTCCGACAGGGACTGTGGTCGGGTTAGACTCGTAGGATGTGTAGGTGAGGAGATTCTACGGGCGTGGCACCCGTGTGGTAGGACTCCAGGTCCAAATTTTGTAGAGAAGTACGGCTAGGGTAGTGCAAGTGTAATTTGTGGGATCGTGTCCCTACAGAGGGGGTGTAACATGGGTTATCCGAGGGGAGTGGTCAGTTCTCGGTAGTGTCTCAACATTGGACTCGTATATGTCCCATGTTCTGGTGGATTTATAGAGTGTTGCCGTGAGACGGGTCCAAACGACGTTACCTATTAGGAGAGGATCGGGAGAAGTCGCGGCGGCGTGATCCAATACCTTCCTATTGGTGTTGCCGACAGGGATTCTCCGAGTATCCTACCTGTTATCCCCATGATTCCTCTCGTACTCCTCGACCCTCCGGAGAGGGCAAGCACTTATATTTTATAATATGTATCATCAAACAAATTTCGTTAAATAACAACCTTATGTAGTACATACATGCGTAAAGAAATGACGTCAAACCTTATAACAAGCTACCAACTATCGAGTAGCTAATGACATGTCTAAATGTATACATGTATTTTCTGTTAACCACAATTCGAATTAGTTGACCTTGAGTGATGCCTCTATATATGTAATTAATTCGGCACAAATTCGTCTGGGTGCACTCAATACAAAATAAGGGAACTTATACACGAACTATGCTAAACTATAAGCCTAAACAAGATTCTAAACTAGCTTTATTCAGAACACCTGAAGACTGGACGCCATTAAACGAACGGTTGAGCTTGGTCTTCCAAGTGATGGTTACTAGCACATCGAGGATTTGAGTATGTCGAGGATTTGTTTATATCGAGGATCCAAGTATATCGAGGATCTAAATATGTTGAGATTCTGAGCATGTCGAGGATCTGAGAATGTCGAGCTTCAGGACATGTCGATTATACGGTGCAAGTCCAGTATACAGAACATGTGAAATGTATGGGGTATATCGAGTGTTAATGCTTGACATGGGTTTTCGGACGAGTGTATTTATAGGCTCAGGGAGTAACCGAGCGGGGACCAACCCCCCGTTTCTTGGGAAGTGTTAGACATACTGAGTATTTATGCTCGACATGTTCTTATCCAGCGGTGCCCACGTGAGCCGACCCACACCTATTGGGCCGCTAAACTTAGCCACTATAATAGCCCATATCAGTAATGCTTCTCAAGTTCGAAAGAAAGTATAATTTATTTATTACACTTTAAAAACCATGAGCTTTTGTTTAATTAAAATTAACTTTATAATGTTTTTGTTAGTAAAATATTATAATTTCATATTTAACTGGACTGTTAATTTTATTTTGAAAGATTATATTTGTATATTAGTTGTTCAAATATGAATAAATGAAATATATGTGTTTCTCTCATGAAATACTCTTGTTTTAAAAAATAGTATTTGTTATATATTTCTCTTATGTGTTCAAAAGTTATAAATTATCAATCAAGCACGTGCTAAAACTTGAAAATATAATTTCATTATAGTTTACTCTTCAAACTTGAATAATAAATGATATAACTAATTATTGAGAATAAATATATTATGATCCTATTCTTACAAAAAATCACAAGAAATATTTTAAGTTTATCTAGAAATCTTAAAACAATATTGTGTAAATTTTATAAAAATATTACTCTTACCCCCTCTAAAGTTTATTATATGAACTGGTACACACTTGTCATATAAGTTATGATGCATGGGTATACTTAAGAGTCGCGTTTATTCGTGTGGAATACGTCTCAGACGCGGATATGCTAATGATACGCTTAGGATAGGTTATGCCACGTGGCATATTCTAATGAAAATAATTAAAAATAAAAATGATACTATATGTTAAAATTTTAGGACGCATCTGACATGTATCCCTAACAAAATATAGCGTATTGGTAGTTTTGGGTCAAACCTAATTTATATATATTATAAACATAAAACATATAATTTATGTAAGATAATAATAGATATATTGATTCTCTAGTTCCCTTTCACATTCAACACACAACAGAAACTGAAAAAGAAAATGAAACCTCTACTTTATTGTATGGTGGAACTCATGTTTGATAAATTAGTATTTGGGTTTATGAGAAATTGTGGTTTTTTTTTCAGGTTTATGCTTACTTTTTATTAATTGACTTTGAAATTGAATACATATTACAATAATGCGAGACTATGCGAGTGAAATAAATATTTATTAATTGACATACTTATTTAATTTACATATATATATATATATATATTAATATTAAATATCTAATGTATCGTAGATGTACCCTATTTTGTACTTTCTTTTTAAAATCGTATCCTTATATTCATAGCCTTTCGGATACGTATCCTCATATATAGCTCAAATAGTAACTTTATTTGTATTGTTGGTTAAACTGAAATGAGAGTCGTGCAGTTTCGATATAGGAGCTCCACCATAAATGAACTAAAACAGACTTCCATCCTCCCACAGATTGGTAATATGACCTCAACGGTAGCCTAATCCATCCCACTCTAGATATTATATGGCCAAATCTATTAAGGCAAACCATACATGCCCATAATATATAATAACATTTGGCTCATACTACCTTGAACTTTTAAATCTTAAAATTCCCAGGTTTAATAACAAGTACACCCTTAATCCCGCAAAATGGGCGAAGGACAACTATTGGAGGATTGTCAATTTAAACTCCCTCTCCCTGATTTTGTTGACGTTCCCCTGACTGTATCGGATATATTTAGTTTGGATTGTATTATGTCCGGTTTGATTTAATATATTTGCCTTTTCTACCAAAATAAATTAAAATCTTAACTGTCAAATTAAAATTCAACTTGATATTAATAAATTTTAGCCACCATTATCAACTGTATGATTAGTGTGAAGATGGGTCGTTATATTTTTCCAAACTTTGAATATTTATAATTACACCCAAAGCCCACAAAATCATTCTGTAATTAATTACCTCTAATATATTTTGAATCTCCTAATAGGTCGGTCCCACCATTCTCTTATAGTTACTCAATATTTTGAGTCCTCGTATTTTTCATCCACCCCACGAGGGTTGACACTTTGGTAAACACCATGTTGTGTTAGTTGACCATCTAATTAATTGTTAAAAGTAATGATTACAAAGTCATTTTATATAACCATTCTTTTACATTATCTTATTTTATTACTCTTAATGTATTTTTGATTTCTTATATTAATGAGCATTTACAGTAATGACAAATTTTAAATTTAATGTGGATTTAAATTATACAACACACAAGAAATTAGTGCATTTCTATTTGTGATTTTTAACAATTTATTTACAATTTACTTTTTTTGGAATTATCATTTTTTAAATATAAAAGTTGTTTCTTTAAAAATAACTAGAATTGACTTCAAAATTTTTAAAAAAAAATCAAGTTATAATTAGAATTGTGTTATAACTTGATTTCCACATGTGAAAAACATATGACGTCAGGTAGGACAAAATACACTCTAAATTGTTTGAACTCTGTCGAGGCCCCGATGAGCATGTTTTGTCGAATTTTTGAAAAGTAATAATTTTTCTTTTTTTTTTCTTTTTGCTAGCGCCAAAAGAGAAAGAAAGAAAATATTTATGGATATTGTAAAGGGTAGAAAATAAAGCTTTAATATTATTTAATGACATTTATATAAAACACAAGGTTCTTTTTTATTGCAATCATCTGGAAAAAAAAACTGGTTGTCTTGTTATATGACATAATTTATTTTTAGATTATATATTGGTCTCTAAAGAGTGACTAAAAAAACGTTAGTATGTGCGATGAATAATATCATCAACAATCTAGTAAATATTGAATTGTTAATAAACAATCAATTATCCTTAAACATGTTGGGAATGAAAGGATGTATAAAACTACAGTAATAATAATAATATTAATTGTAATAGTAATAATAATATAGCTATTATTATTACAATTATTACTATGCACACAATGAAAAAGGAACAAACATAATGCTAATTACAAAATATTAGTGTTTTCGAAAGATTTTGCTTTTATGTAATAAATACTATAATGTAATATTACATTGTTGTCCTTATTTTTATCCGATGATGAATGAATGATCAACTAAGGCTCCGTTTGTTTTTCGGGAAAATAGGGAAAAAGAAAAAAAAAATGGAAAAATGAGGAAAAACAAGGTTTTTCAGGAATTGTTTTTAGGGAAAATAAAAGATTTTCCATTATTTTTCAGCGTTTGGCTCATAATGAATTTTCACGGAAAATTCTTATTATGTGTAAATGCTTTTTGTATTTATTGTTAATCTAAATATTTAAAAACCATGATTGTATTTGATGCTTTGAAATATATATTAAAAGTAATAGACCAAAATATTCTATAAAATTAGTTAATATGTTTATTTTTGAAGTTCTCCTTAAAACTACTTTATGTAGTTTGGGTATTGGTGTCACAAACTTCCATGTGATGCATTTGCTTATATTATTAATAGATACATGCACTCTGATTTGACAATATATCGTATATATAGAATAACGTCGATTACAAGTGTGGTACAACAAATCTATCTCAAACTATGTCTCTTATCACTAGTTATTGGATGACTTTAGTTCGGAACTCCAGATACTCGAAGTACAGGTTCGACTGGGTAGCCTTAATGATATCGGGGGTGATGTCGAGATTATGTCAAGGATAATATTAGAAGTATATCGAAGATCACGTCAGAATGATATCGGGAACGATATCGAACAAATATCGGGTCAGATACGTGATGCAATGTCGAATTCCGTACTAAATGATATGTCGGAGTATATATCGAGAGTAATATCGAATATGTGTATTCGATATTAACGGATAAATCTAGGTATTAATTGTGTATCTTCTCGGTATGCGGGACGCGGTATTTATAGAGTCCGCAATGTACCATATCGAAGATGAACTTCGGTATATATGTCGGGAAAGATCCCCGATATAGCTAATCGTGGGCCTGGCCTATAGGCCCGCCATTATGGGAAATATCCCTATCATGTAGTCCCCAATTCATAAACTATTAATTTTTATAATAATTTATGAATTCTGCTTGTATATTTCGTTCCCTTGGGTTACCCATAACTCCCCCCAAGTTAGCGACTGATTGGGCGGAACTTCGGTTAAAAAAATAGTAGTTCCGATACTCCCTCATTTTTCTAAATATTTTACGATCAATGAGTTGGGAACTTTGCTTATATCGAATTATCAATGTACATAAACCAATAACTTGCATAACTTTTTTTATTAATACTATGATATTTACCTTTACTTTTATAGATTTTAATATCTTAATATTCTCAATTAACTCAAAAATCAAAGAACATAAACGATACCCATAAAAAATCATAAATAATAAAGATTCAAAAGTTTCTTGGATTCGTTTATATAGAGCTAAAAAGAAATTCTAATTTTCATGATGGTTGTAAAAACATAAAGTTTCGTAATGTTTGAAAGATCTAAGAATATATTAACAAAGTTTTTCCCACCTTTTTTGTAGGAAGAAATATTAAAATTAAATTGTTTGGGATTAAATTTATGATTCACACTATTTACTTATAGGAGAAAAATTTGAAAATATTTTCCTATCTTTTCCAAAAGTTTTCTTTTTTTCCAGAAAAATCTTAAATTACCAAAGAGTAGGGAAAAAAGATTTTTTTTTTTTTTTCCTATTTTCCGGGAAAACAGACGGAGAAGATGGTGTTTGCAAAAAGATGGATGAAAAATACCAATTTTGAGCGGTCCATGCTTTTCGTTCTCACAGACTCTGGTTTTTGTCATTTTCGTAATCTTAGGATGGACCGGGGTCCAACCGGAGCCTGCCTGCTACATTGTCATTTAGCCATGCCTTGCTGTACTCTGTTTCCCTTCCAATTGTCTGAATTTGAGTTTTGTGTGGCAACATGTTGGGCCTGGAGCTGAAAATATTTGGGCCGGTTGGTGGACTATAAACATGTTTACCTAGCGGGACAAGGCCTAAGATTAGTGAAAACAGACATTGTCCCATTGAAATATTAAACATTAACTGATCTTATCTTGTTGAGATAATATAAATTATGTCTGAGTTCTTGAAAGTACATTTAAAAATCATAATAGGATTAGGGACTAGTCTCTCAATTTTAGGATCCTTCAGATATCCTCCTAACAAACCAATTTTAGCCTTCATAATTAACTGTTAGTTAATAGTCAGTCTGTATTAGAGGTGCCGGTGTTACTCCAATTTAATAAGTTGTTTGAAGTCTAAATGTTCTTATAATCATCAGTAAGTGGATAGCTTAATAATACACGGTAGAGTTTCTAGCTAATCATTATGTTACGAGAACCAAAAATAGACAACGTGCCCCAAATCTTTTTTTTTGACATGCAACGTGGCCCAATTAGATATAACGACTTCATGTAATATGTGTGTGTGTGTGATGTGTGTTTGCGCGCGTCAAATCTCAGGATGTATTATGTATATATATATATCCCAAATACCGGCCATGAGTAATGACTAATGAGATGGTTAAGAGTTACAAAATAATTAAACATGTAATGTAACTTTATGTAGATTCGTTCAATTTGATAAAAACGGAATTGGTATATTAATTAATAAAATCCGGTTAACAAACAATTCAAAGTGATAAGTTCCAATGATACACATTATATTTTGCTGATAGATTTGAATCATCATGTTTACTATAAATATCTTTAGTCTTTCGAATTTCAATCAACTTCTTTCCTCCTCTACTGCGTGTTTTTCTCCCTCTCTCACTCTTCCCCTGTATGTATGTATTATCCATCCTTCTAATCAAAATAATCAATCATCTTCTTTCATTAAAAAAATATGATCATCAACACCCATTCAAGAAATCACACCACCATGCAGAAATCAAGAAAACCTAAACGACAACATAACGTTATTATATCATTTTCACGTTGACATTGCCTTTTCTTCTCGTCATCATCAAATTCCAATCCTTTCATTCCACATAACGACAACAAAAATGTTCCGACAACAACAAACGTTGTTTGCCTTATAAAAAACAAAAAGATGGCGATTTCGAATCTAGGCTCAAATCCCACAAAATTCAAGATGGCCGACCGCCTTTACCGCAGGTGGCACACCTATTCGGTCCTCAAGGCCATGTTTTGGGGATCCATATTCGCTGCCTTCATCATCATCCTCGTCCTCCGCATGCCGTCGCCGGAAATATCCTCCTCCGATCAGCAGCGCAACAGCGGCACCAAATGGGAGAAGCGCGTAAGAATGTCGGCTCAACCACGCACGCATTCATTCTCGTCCCCTGGCCCCGGGCGCAGTTTATCTGTCCTCGTGACTGGGGCGGCCGGATTCGTGGGAAGCCACGTGGCAATGGCGTTGAAAAGCCGTGGGGACGGGGTCGTGGGGCTCGACAATTTCAACGACTACTACGATCCTTCGTTGAAACGTGCGCGCCAGAAGCTTTTGGAACGCGCGGGGGTGTACATTATCGAGGGGGACATAAACGACAGGGCGCTCCTCGACAAACTATTCGACATTGTTCCGTTCACGCACGTGATGCACTTGGCCGCGCAGGCGGGGGTTCGTTACGCAATGAAGAATCCGGGATCATATGTTCACAGCAACATTGCCGGTCTGGTCAGCGTTTTCGAAGCCTGTAAGAATGCGAATCCTCAGCCGTCGATTGTTTGGGCTTCGTCCAGCTCGGTATATGGTCTAAATTCCAAAGTTCCGTTCTCTGAAACTGATAAAACGGATAGGCCCGCGAGCTTATACGCAGCTACAAAAAAAGCTGGAGAAGAAATAGCGCATACGTATAATCATATCTACGGCTTATCGATCACCGGGTTGAGGTTCTTTACGGTTTATGGGCCATGGGGACGGCCTGACATGGCTTACTTCTTCTTTACAAAGGACATTCTGAGAGGGAAACCGATAACGGTATTTAAAGGGCCGGAACAGAATAGTGTGGCGAGGGACTTTACCTACATCGATGATATTGTTAAAGGGTGTGTGGCAGCGATAGAAACCGCGGGAAAGAGCACGGGGAGTGGAGGGAAGAAAAATAGTCCAGCTCAGTTACGGGTTTTCAATCTCGGGAATACTTCACCAGTTCCAGTTGGGAAGCTTGTTAGCATATTGGAGAAGGAGTTGAAGACGAAGGCAAAGCGAAATGTGATGCCAATGCCAAGGAATGGTGACGTTCTCTTTACGCATGCGAATATTAGTTATGCTCAGAAGGAGCTCAGGTACAAACCCACCACAGACTTGGAGACAGGGTTGAAGCGATTCGTTAACTGGTATCACGATTACTATTCTGGAAGTTTGAAGAAGAATCCTTGGTGATAATGAGAATAGTTCACTTTAGAACATTTCAGATTTCATCGACCGCTTTGGTTGTAAGAAAGGCCGTGATTGCTATATTCGAAGGTTTGGAGAAGAATAGTTGGCAATATCGGCAGATTGTTCGTGTCCGAACGTGTTGTATTTCATCACTTCTCTTTTGATATTCTTGGTCCAACGAGAAGCTGTGAGGAATCAGGGCTGGAACTAGAAGAAGGGTAAGATTTAACCGGGATTGTGTAATCTTTAGAAGGAAAAGATCCAAAGGGACTTCCTTTTGTTTCCTTCCGTTGAAATATCTTTTGTAGTGTTTTTTTCTTTTCTTTTGCTAGTCTACTACTATGATTTTCTTTTAAATGGACATATTGTTTTGGTTATGATTTCAAATTCCATGTAAATTCATTATACTCAGCCGTTCAGAGCCAAATAGACAAATGTAAACTTCTACCAAAAAAAACAGACAAATGTAAACAAGACTATCAAAAAACAGACAAATGTAAACAAATGCATCTATTTTTAGTTTGTCATGGCACATTAATGGACATCATACACATGCACGGCCATATTATAAGAGCCTACAAGAAAATGCCTAACATGCAACTGCGGTACATACTACATAACGGATATTCAGCAAGTTTATAACAGATTGAACTAATACTTGCGACAGTTATCTGGTTGCTTAGTTTGAACTTTGAAGTCCAAAAGAAGCAGTCAGCTGCGTTTCAAGAAGGGTGTTTGCTCACGCGTCCATCTTATATTCTAACAGGGAACTGTATCTTCTGTGTACTTGTATCAGTGCAAATTTTAAACTAAAGTCACAAGGCGTAAGACAAAATGTCTACCGCTTATTATACTAATAGATCAGAAAAGGATTAAGCCCCAAGACTTCGTGCATTCTTTGTACCACAGAATATATTGGTTAAAACTTAAAAGCAAGGACTTTTGCCATATATAGTACATTCAATTCAGTATCCAGAGTTGATAAAACAAGTTAAAAATTCGTTCAACAATGTTGACTTCGTATTGGTTACTAATATCAAAATGAAACGGGGATCTGATGTCAATCTTTTCTAGAAGCTTTAGCTTTTAAGATAAACAACAATTCAATTAAGTATGAAGAGCTCCAACCAGAAAGATATTTTAGGGTTTGTTTGGTCGTGGAGAATGTAGACTACAATATTGTAAATCCAGCCCTTCGTGATGCAAACGAACTATTTAAGGGTCACACACTTATCCGATCCCATACTAGTTGAAAAATCAAATACACAACTTGAAATTCAAAAAGAAATACAAAGACACTTAATTAATAATAAGATAGCTCCCCGAAGATAGATAAGAATTACACCGGTTACGTGTCTGAAGTTTTTGGGACTGGCTCTGTAGCTATTCAAACAATTCAATCAGTTTTTGAAACTACCAGAATCAGATGAGAGGTTTATAATTAAACCAAAGAGCAAGAGATGAAAGCTAATCATCTCTATAGAACTATACACTACTTAAGGTCATAGCTATGTGGAATTGAAGCTTTGGTTCCTCATCTGTATTCACCAAGAAGCTGTAGACAAACAATTATATTTCTATTTTCTAGGATCCACCAATGTGATCAGGGGAGAACAATAGTACGGATTTGAAACTAAAAAACCAACAGATTTTGACAGTGCCTCACACCACAAAACCAAAACAACAAACAATCATGACTTAAATACAATGCAAGCGAAGTCCTCAAGAATGTCACCTTGGCTAAAAGATTCATGGGGCTCTCAGTGTAACAATCTACATATTTGAGGTTCTATTCATGTCAAAAAGGATAATCCAACTTTTGAACATTCAAATTCAACATGCAGCCAATGATAATCAAGAAATAATTGCATTAACTTTCTTAAATAGTCTGACATCCAAAATTGAAGATAGTAAAAAAAAAAGTATCTCACGTAAAACCATGCTACAAGACAAAAAGACATCAGTTAATAACTCTTGAAACACAATTTTGGAACTTCTAGCAGGTCAACATAACTAATCTAGCAATCGAAGGACAACGGAATTATGAATCGGCAATGGTAACCTCAACCTCGACACCAGGTTCAATTGTGATGGAAGTAATCTGCTTAACAACCTCTGGGGAGCTGAAAAGGTCAATCACGCGCTTGTGAACTCGGAGTTCAAATCTATCAAATGTGTTGGTCCCTATAAACATCCACAAGAAACCAAAATCAACAACTAAAATCTTCTCAGTTAATTAGATGGGACATTCAATAATAGCTGACGCAGACAATTAATTCTCGAAAAAGCAAGTATAGTAATATCTAGAAATAAAACCAAGAAAAATACAAGTCATTCACCTAAAATATTAATAGCAGTAAATTTCGGGCAGCATTTAACGTTTTCCTCCCAAAACAATAATTGATATACAGATAAAGTTGAGGAAATTAGAATCCCTATTACTAAACTTAAACAATACGAGTAAATTCTAAAAGATAAAACTAATGAAGATGAATTTTATCCTAAAATGCTTAACACTTTTAGACCATTAAACTGAACAACGGCCTTAGTTGAATAATGCATCAAGAACTTGGGTTTGTATAAGCACTTTTTTCCATTGAAATAAAGACGTACAATATATTAGTAAAAATTAGTATGCAATGATCAGTTGAAAATCACTTTTTTACACGGAGATTAAAACCTGAAACAAAGAGCAAGCAAGCAAGCATACCTTCACCACAGGGAGACTTCCTGGTGGTGATATTAAGAACTTTAGTAGGCATCCTCACCGGTCCTTTGACCCTGAGCCTCTTGTCCTTGGCACCGCGAACCAAATCAGCGCAAACTGTCAACATAACAAGTCAAAATTAAGTACATACGTACAAATAGAAACCACATTTACGACTAAAAATCACGATAACAAGAATCCAGTGTATACGCATTAGTATAAGAAATTGAGTGACAGTATAAAACAACATCAAATTCAATTTTAGATAGGATATTTTTCACAGGCTAAATTATTGAATCGATACGGCAGAATGAGTATGAAAAAAAAGAAGTATAAACAGTAGTACAATTCGAATTATAAACCACAGCATATACTCAGAGTACTACAATTCGAATAAACTATAAAAAAAAATAGGTACAATACAATACAATACAAATGAGTATTGAAATAATTATTATTAACGAAATCAAAAAAGAAAATGGTGGTTAGTTAACCTTTCTCGAGATTCTTGACGTTTTTGGAGGAGAGAGTGATGCGGATCTTGTGAACCGCTGCTTGAGGTTCTTCCAAACCGGGTTTCGTCGGCTTCATTGCTGCATACGCCATGGTTGTACGGATTCAAAGCGGCGGTTTAGCTGATAATACTCAAAAGAAGAAATAGAGAGGTTTAGGTCTAGGTTTGCTTTTATTTTTCTTTTATATCAAAGCCCAACTCTTTTTTCATCGAAGCCCAGACTTATATGGACCTGGGTCCATAATTATGGACCGTGTGGTCCTTATTGGTTTTGGTCCCATCTTCCGACTACACTCTTTATTTAATAAATAATAAATTAAATAAATAACTTTTCAAAATTAATAATTGACCCAAGTTTTAGATTTTTTTTTCAAGACCATATCAGCCCAACATGCTTCCGTACAAATAGTTGAAATCATAATTCAAATAGTACCTCGTTTTGACGATTTGGCCGGACTACCGTCGGGTATTCCACCAGTTTTTACGAAAACCAACGCCTCCAACTACACAATCGCAATCGATGGTTCTGAAAATGGTTCCTTCAAGCAGCAAACAGCACAACCCTGATTCGTTTCCTACTCCGGGGTGTAAGAGGTATAATTCGAGATATATGATTTAGACAAAGATGCGTATGCAAGTTTAGGCAAAGCCAGAATTTTATTTATAAGTGAAAACTTATTTATTACATAATAGATAACCCATTTTGAGAGGAGTTACTTGTTTAGCTACTCATGGTAGCTATGCTTCCTAAGTACATAAACCTCAAAACTAGAAATGAAATAACTATTACAATTCTTGTTTTTAGAATGGATACTAAATACAATTTTATTTCGTAAGAAAATAGAGGGTAATGTTCGATGTCTTCTGCTTTCTTCAGCTTGCCTATTTATAGAAGTCCTTTCGAATTTCAAATTCGGACTTCAATTCTTCGTGATGGATTGGTGTGTCACTGCTTACGTATCAACCCATTATCTGACATGGTCCTTCCACTTTGGCTTGATTCCCGTTAGTGGATGATGTCATCTTCTGAGTCACATGGCCTCTTCACATGGCTCTTTTTCCTTTTGTCGGGTCCGCTTTAGAATTATGTCCTCTTCTCCCTTGGTCAAATCGTTCCACGTTTTGAGGGGCCGTCTTGTCACTATCCCACTTGTCATTTTTCACTGGGAATCCTTTTTCGAACAAGGGTTCCTTCTGAGTTGGGCAATGAGAGCATATGCGATCCTTCCACTGACCAACGTGTGCCATGTTGCAGAATTTCTGGCTAGTCTTTGGTGTGCTCGAAATTTTATTTTCCATAAAAGACCCATTCATTGCACCCTGAAATATTTTGAACGGATACTTAACCTTGTCCATCTCAGTGAGACATACCCAAAGTCCCCAAGCTCTCTTGGTGGTGACTTCATCCTCAGTAATGAGAGAGACTAGGTATTGCCCTTCCGGCGATGGTTTTGCTAGATCCATCGCCTTTTGGTATTTGTAGCTTGATGAAATGAGAGCTACTGTGAAAGCATTTTCGTGTAATTTCAAGTCCTGCTGTTAAGAATTTCAATTCCAGGACATCCCCTCGGTCGAGTGTAAGATTATTCCTCCAAGATTCATGTACTCCATTGATAAGCCACCCCAGTAACTTTGATATTTCCTGGACTTGGTGATGTGGTGAAGACCGAGGCTATACAACCAAAGTCATACCATTCTCTTACACTTTCAGGTTTGAATCCTGGAAGCATCCACATCCTCGGATATTTTCCTGACCAGTCTGATAGGGTTTTGCCTGGGATAATCCCAATTCTCGTGTAGAGCTTTTCACACGTTTTCTGATACTCCTGCAAGGGAGAATTCTTAGTTTCCTCGATGATAACCTTATATTTTCCCGTCATAGGTCTAAGGTTAATTTCCTCTTGTTCATCTTCACCCATGGTTAAATCGTCTAGTTCTTCTAATGTTTTCATCGTTGGATCAATGTTTTCATCTATGTCTTCCTCGAAATGATCAACACTATGTCTCGTGTTTGAGGTACTCGAACTTCCTTTTCGGGTTTTTGACATTGCGCTCGAACTTCAGTTTTAAACTTTGATTCGGAGGCATCTAACATTAATGGACCCATGAGGTTGTCCCATAAACTCGTAACACTGTGCATGGAGGCTCCTATGACACTTTTGACCTTAGAAATGTCAAGTTCATGTATGTGACTAGATGCCTTGGCATTAATAATAAGGCATTCGACCATCTTGTCCAGTTCATGTAAGTTTTCCCTGTGATGTTTCCATCTCGTTAGGATGGTATCGGCTTCATGTGCCTCCATCTCTCGTCAGAAAATCTACAAGAATATTTTCATGCGATTTAATCACTATAACATCAAAATTATAATATTGACATTCAGCTTGTCATCTCAAAACTCTAGCTTTCTCGGGTTTACTTTCTATTTTATTTTTTAAGAAAGCTTTAACACTCGTATTATCATTTTTTAAAATTAATTTCTTTGCAAGTAAAAACAAGGGCCATTTTTTAAAAGCCTTTCAAACAGTAAAGAATTCATTCTCGCTGATATGTCATCTTGCAGCATGATTATCCGCAAAAAGTCTGTTGCAGTATCTGCACGGAACTTCTCCTTTTTGTTCAACCTTAGTCAAAACCGCTACCCACAAATGATCACTGGCATCTGTATATAGAACCAGATCATCTTCATCATTGGGTATTGCAAGTTTGGGGCAGTTCTGACATACGTTCTTTAGCCCCTATGTTCTTCTGTCCATCTAAACTCTGCATCTTTTTTTAGTAATGGACTGAAAATTTTACTGTAGCTCGCCAGATTGTTAATAAGCATTCCAGCGAAATTCACTAACCCCATAAAGCTCTAGAGTTGTTTAACCATTTTAAGATCATTAGGGAAATCTCGTACCTTTTCAACCAAATGTGTTTGAAGAATGATACCTGATTCATCGATCTCAATTCCAAGAAATTCAATTTTTCTTGTTAGAATTACCGCTTTCTTTTCAGATAGCACCTACCCTTCCTTGTGGCATATGTCTGAGAAGATTCTCAGATGTTGCAGATGTTCCTTAATGTTTTTTGATGCTATAAGAATATCATCAACATAAACAAACATGAAACTGAAATAATCTTTGAAGAGATTATCCATCTTCCTCTGGTATATTTGTGGCGCATTTGCTAAACCATAGGTAGCACATTCCAAATATATTGTCTTTGCGGGGTGGAAAAGGCAGTGTATTTCTTGCTTTCTTCCTCAATCTTAATCTGATAAAACCCCGATTTACAATCAAACTTTGAGAAGACCTTTGCATTTTGAACGCAGTTGATCAGGTGTTCTCTACTTGGGATATAATATCCATCGAACTCCAAGATTTTGTTGATCCCTTGATAATTGATGACCAATCTTGATTTTCCTATTTTGATTTCTCCATGGTTTCGTACCAAAAATATCGGACTGCTGTATGGAGAAACTCCTAGTGAGATCAGCTTAAGGTCCAAGTGTTCCTTAAGAATTTTCCGCATATCATTTCTATCACTCTGGTTCATGAGGATAGGCTTGTATCTTACGAACTCATTCTCTTTTCCTTTCTTTACTTTTAAGGATGTTTTGAGCTCGTTTTTGTTCCACCATGCCAAAGGATCTTCGTTGAAGTTTATTCGGATATTGGTTTTGACATCTTGCAGGGAGATTTGCTTCAGCAGTAATGTCTAGCTGATGACCTTTTTCTAGGCTGGCTTTTAGGATCTCCATCGTTTTATTTTTGATCATTTACTCGTTATGCCTCCCAGGCTTTCAACTCTTAGTTGAAGGATTGCATTACGTATTTTCTTTGGTCCTTCATTTTTGGGTGTCAAAGTTTGCCTTCATTATCACCACGCTTGCTGCGAAATGTAATGGGCATTTTCCTGTAAAATGCCTGACGCAGTCATTGAACCAGGATCTTATGATCACAAAGGGTTGTGAAAATATATCTTCGGGTCTCGTTGTCCTGTGTGAAGCGTTTGAACGTTTGGAGGAAATTATTTCCCAGCAGAATGTCTTCTCTTGTATCGTGAAAATAAATTGAGGGCGTCTTAACTTTGTACCATGGGGTACCTCCTGCTCCGCCAATTAGGATTTCTGCTTATCTTATCCCTCGTTTGAAGAGGATAATCTTTTTAGAGAAATCTCTTCCTGTGAATGCTGGTAATTCTTCATCAATATCTTTGGGAAAGATTCCTGGTTTAGCAGTGCATATGCCTGCTCCCGAATCAATGTAGGCGGCAAAATACTATGCTCGATATTTCTCATATAACATCCCAATTGAGATGTATATGGAGAATGGACTGGTAGTCATTGGAATTTGTATCTTTTTTCTTTCCACCGTGAATTCCGTTCCATTTGGTAACCTTTCCCAGGGTTTGTGTTTCTCAAGAAATTCCAACCCTAGAATTAATTATTCTTGAGTTTTCCCTGCACGTCCTCCGATGGTAAAATCAATTCCACATATTTTTAGGTTTCCTTGATATCTACCCCCCAATGACTGCTTTAGGTAATACAAGGCATCACATGAGAGAGTATTATCCTTTTGGGCGATGTCAAAGATTACCTCAACCGCGCACCATCCTCCTGGACATTGGAGTTCTCCTTTGGTTGTAAACTTGCTTGGTTCAAAGAAAAATTGGTTATCATGGAATGTGCATCTTGTTAGGATGTGCATCTTGTTTTCATGGAATGAAACTCTTCTCGGATCGAACTTCATACTAGTGTTTTTGTTAAACACTGGTTGATCTCTTATGATCATATCCATCTCATGAATATGTGGTAAATCGAAAATCTCTGGTTTGACCGCATGAGCCACTTTTTCAAATATTTTTGGTATCTCCACGAACTCTTTTCCTTCGAAAAAGATCATAATGATGAGTATTCGAGAGGGCATATGAAATACTGTAAGTGATAGAGTATGGCCTATTCCCTTCTTTCATCAACTCCTTGTTTTTGAAATCTTGGTGGAGAGTAAGAACCCTCTTAAATTCTCGATCCGCTAGATTATAGGCAATCTTTGGATAAATGAATGTTACCACTTTCCCAGCAAATAGATTCCCCGATATTCCTCCAAGACAAGCGTCTCGTAGGTTTTGTATTCTTCTGTCAAAGATAGCGATATCAATTGGCGAATTGATCCCTTCTTTGAATGTTGCTTTGATCAAGATTCGTATGGCTCCAATATGAATCCATGACATCTTTTGAGAAACCTCTCTATTGAGCCGACTTAGTTCCTCCTTAATCTCATTCATAGGAACCAACAACATTTCTATCACATTACTTGTTAGTTCCATCAGAATTGATATCTCTCCCGCTGTAACTTTGTAGATGATGTGATGCTTTCTTTGCCTGAGGCTTAGCTCATCTTGACACTCATCCTCTTCGTATATACTTTTGTCAGAAGGAATATCTTCAAATTGGTATACTTGTAAGAGGTATTGATAGTAGACAGCTTCTTCAATTTCTGGTGTTGCCTCAAACTGTCTAACGCCTCTCTTTTGATTCTCGGGGCAGTCGGTCGAGATGTGTCCCTTAGCCCCACATGTCCAACAATTATAGTCCTTGAAACTTTCGTTGGCCCTTGTATGTGCCCGCCTGAAAGTTCTTCTTGTTGGCGTTCTACTTGTGCTTCCATGGCTAGAAGTGGTTCGTCCTCGATTGGGTCCTGATCTTTGACCCGATTTGTAACTGCGAGCCTTTTATTTTGACCAAAATCTTCTCGGTCTCCATGAAGACCTTTTGGTGAAGCTCCCTCCTCTTCGCTCATACAGATGATCTCTATGCTTCCTCCTTTTATGCTTTTGAGGAGTTCCTATGACTGTAGGAATGTCATTATTATCGCAACAAAGGCGAACTGATTTGTTGATTCCTCTCAGTCTCTAGTAATTCTTCTAAATTGCTGCCTTTTGGCACCATTCCCTCAGCTTGTCCTTGGGAAACGACATTCGTCGAGCTATAGTGTCCATTGCTCCTGGCGTGTATTCACGCAACAGCATTTCCCTCCATGGGCTTGGTATCTTTGTGAAGAACAAAGGGATCGCCATGTCTTCACTAATTCGGCTTTTCCATTTGTATTCGGTAAAGAGTTTGATGTATAGATCGACGTTACATATATCATGCAACTCTAAACTATACAACGCTTGCTCGTATCTCTTGATTCTATCTCGATCGCCTCCTCATATCTCAGGGTCGACAAAATACCCTTCTCCGATAAAGTAGATTTTGAATAGTCTCGCCATTCTATCCACGATCTCCTTGAGGTATTCTCCGGCTAACACGCCTTCTCGTACTTCTGGAGCTGCGTGTTCCCAACCAAGTTTAACCGACCATTCGAGGCTCATTTGTAGCATCATTATGAACCCTTCTTTGTTGAGTTCCAATGTTTCTGCTGCAATCCTCATGGCTGACGCCCATTCATCGATTAACGTCTCTTGGTTTTTGAAATCTAATATATCCAAATTAAGCCTAAGCCCATAAGGATGTATTAGATCTAACCGAGACCTTCCATATGGTGTCCCATGGATTTCTGGTCTTCAAGGACGTGATCTGGTTCCTGATACTAGAAGAACAAATCGAGCAACAAAGTCACCCCGGTGTGTCATGGGTTCCATCTTGCATTGGATTGTTAGATCCTAAACTCTCAGTGATTGTCGACAATCCATGTGGAGGGTTTTGTGTTGGCACCATCGTTCCTTCTATTGTTTTCAAATTTACGAGTTTTAAGCCCGAAAATGATTCCGCGAGATTAGAGAGATCTTGTAGGTACCCGTAATTGATGTCGTCCAAACACGATTCTAGACATTCCTTATCCTTATTAAAGCTTCCAATTTCTCGTTGCTTGTTGGTTCTCGATGAACTTGTATCGCTTTGTCCTTTTGATGTAATAAGGGTTCACTTCCGAAAGATGGTGGTAACCATCCTCCTCTCTTTTTTCCTCTTTTTTCCCGATGAGCTTGGTTGGGCCTCCAAATTCTTGACACGTCGTTGGACATCTTGAAGGTTCTCAAGAATTTCCTTTTGGTGTTTCGCCATGGTTTCCATCTGGATCCGGCGGTTTAGAAGGTGCTCGGGTACATGGTATTGATGATTACCGTGTGTCTAAATCGTCTTCTGGAACTCTCTAAGGTCTAAGGGTAACTTAGAGCCATCCGTCTCGATTTCATGAAAATTTGGTGATCCCAAATTACTCATCTTGTTGATAGCATTTTACAATCATTATAATTCTTTTCTTGTTTTATGTTTTCCAATTTCTTGGAAAAATTCATGTTGAGAATATATCTCGAACTTTCTTTCAGATTCATATTTTAAAATTACTCCTCTCTTAAGGTAATTAAATATTATTATAATAAATAAATTTCCACTTTAAATAAATAAAATCTAGGCTCTGATACCAATTTTGTGTGTCTTGATAAAGAAAAACTTTCTTAGGGTCTCAATATAATTTTTACAAAGTAAAAGACCAGGTTTATTATCTTTTAAAATTAAGGGGTTAAAAGACAAAGCCTTTGACAAATGAAGACCACAAGGTGCATAAGAGACTTATGGATCTGGTCCATATAAGTTTTTTCCTCTCTATTATGGACTCATTTCCCTATTTTGCTCGTTTTGCAAATCGAGTTATGACAAGTTTACTTGCTTCGTTTGGAATATGAGCGTTTGCGGACGGGTTTTTACGGGTTGTTATAAGAAACATCGTCATACCTAACACTTGCAGGTAATTGATTTTGTTCAATATTGTGTGCGGGTGGATTTATTTTTAAACCATTCGAATTGTGGGTTACGTTAGGTGGTTGGATTAGCAGGTTATGTTATGCATCAGATCACAAAAAAAAAGTCATTTTTAAGACACACAAGTTATATAGTGCAATATTATTCTCACGCAAACAAAATGTCTTCTCATTTTTTTTCTTCTCTTCTTCTTCTTTGTTTTAATAGACATTTTTCTTGTTTTTTTCTTTTGTATGCTTATACTATTTTCTAGTCAATTTATACATTATGAAGATGGAGTTTCAACTATATGTATGTAAAGTCTTCCCTATATATGGATCAAATTATTATTTTGTCACGTTATAGAAGAACATAATGTTGCGTAACTATCTTTAGCATTTGACTAGTACACAATTATTATTTTTTTCGTTGTAGTGTTTAGTAAATGAACTAATTTTTTTTTTTATTTTTTTCATATGCGGGTAGGCGAATGGCGGACATGTGTACGGCACAACCCGCAACTCACCCGTTTAAGGATGGGTTTTTTGATTTTTTTCAACTATAACACAAGTTATAAAATAAAAACATGTGGATAGCGGTTTGTCGGATGAATGGGTTTATGAATACCCTCGTGCACCATTACTTTGATAAATTACTATTGTCATTGTTAGATACACGAAGTTCAAAAAATATATTTTAGAACTTCGTGTTTTTGTGCCCTTGTATATACGTCATAGTTCGTAGTTTGAAATGTAAAGAATATAGTGACTCACAAGTTAAAACTCCTTGTTAATTGTCATTTTGTCACGAATCATAAGTTCATAACTCATTGTTAGTTACATAGAGAAGAAAATATAAGAAGACTACTTTCACTGCTCATTGTTTTGTTAATGAGAAAAAGATAATTAAACTTTGCTTTTATTAGGCGACTTTCGTCCTATTACTAATAAGCATGAGCTTAAAACAGGTTAGACTAATGCGTTTTTAATTTTTCTGTAGTGTGATATATATTTCCATTACTTTGGTATTTATAAGTATATATATATAGAGAGAGCATATTTTTTTAATTGGAGTTTTAGTAGTTTTAGTTGTTTGATAAATATCATACCAATTAAGTAATAATAGTTCAACTATAAAATAATTATTATTTGGATAACTTTATCAACTTTAGTATATATTTTAAATATCAAAATAATAACGAGTTTAAGTGATCATTCAATGTAAAAAAATAATAGCAAAATAGCATACTTTTTCTATTTGACGAATATACCTTAAAAATTTCCTCCAAAGCTTAAGCAACTAACTTAGAAATTAATCCAAGTTCCTAATTTATATTTCACAGAATCTTTTTTTGCTGTATCTTAAAAACAAAATGAACAGAAACATGCATGAATGCACCTACGATCCCTAAAGCTACGCATATTATAAAATACTTTTTTGAAATTGAAATCACATTACTATGTTTGTCAATCATTTTTTTTTTCTTTTTATTGAAAAACAATCTTCGTTTAATAAGAAAAAAAGTTACACTAGATTAGGACAACGCCAAAAAAACAACGGGGGGAAATTGTGGGCTTTTCAATTTGGGCCAGATTACCCAAGGCCCAACGAATTTTGAGAATTTTAACTTTTAATCAAGTTCGGGTTGTTGATAAATTATAAATGTTTTCATTGCCATATCTTCAACATGACTTAGGTGGGTAGCTTAGTAGCTATCATGGTCCGTAGCATAAAAAGAGACTTTTGACATTTTATTCTCTGCAACTATAAAATAAATTCACGAGGATGACTGGATGAGGCCTCCACAGGCATCATCATGAACTTTCTGATTTTGAAACCATACTCGACATTCATTACTCTCTTCTTCAAAAAACTATCTCTAAATGATTGTGTGTCACAAAATAGTAAAAATAATAATTTATGGCTGGAAATAGAATCTCAATATACGGACAACGTTACAGGATGGATGTGTTTGTTAGCCCAGGTAGGTTGTGGGCAGAATCTTGTGCGGGGCGGACCACAGGTCCACATCTATTGGAGTGGTGATAGAAAAGTTTCATAGATCAGAAAAAGTTGAAAGTTAAGGACTTAAAAACAGCTACAGCTAGATATTGCTTACTTTTCAGACGCACCACAAAAAAAGTCGATGTCGCTATTCTGAAAAGCCAACTTTCTCATTACTAGAGATACATGAAAAAACCCATAAATGTAAATCTATGATTTTCTGTTTTTAATTTTTTACTGTAAAACTTGAAATAGTATTTGAAAGAGTTTAATTTTTTTTAGATGTAGTAAAGGATAAAAAATATGTTAGGGAAGTTCGAAAAGTTGAAAAGACGTGAAAATAGAGTTAGAGACTTGTGATGGTAAAGATGTTAATACGATGTTGTCATAATGTTTTGTTATTCGCTGTTGTATGATGATTGAAATGAAGAAAGCATTACTGAAATAAATTCAAATATTTCTTAACGAGAATAAAGAAAGAAAATATAAAATTTAGTAGCTAGCTTGTTTGAAGAGTCTAGACATTATAAAAAAGAGAATCAAATTTAACAAACAAAAACTTTCAATCCTAAGAAAATAGGTTGTTAGCTTGTATTTTGCAATTACTTTTATAGGATATGCCTGATTGTAACTTCTTTCTAAATTCTAAAAACACATGGAGCATTTTGTAGCACATATTATTTTGTATCTTATATTATATAATTAATGATACAATTTTCTGCGCCGACTATAAACATGAGCTGACACTTCATTCGATTTGAAGGTTCATTCTCTACTTAGACACCAGGTGCAAATGTATGTCGAGTTGGGTTAGGTCCGATCCATTGTGTGATTTTCCTTACGATTGGGACTCCCACATTGAGATCTTCCAGTGAGCAAAAGGAGCAATGCCTCTAATATCTGCTGATTTCAACGACCTTTTCGCTTCCATGAGACTTCCTTGTTTTTTATTGTTTTAAACCAATCTGAAATTTAATCTATGTTATCTTGTAGAAAGATTAAGGTGCACTAATAGAAGTGTATGAAGCACTAAAAATAGGCCACCTTGGAAAAATCACCGTCACAAAAAGAAGAGAGCATAAGGTGTTGTTAAGAATAATCTCGTACCAATTACAAAAACAGGCCCAACTAGCAAGATTGTTGGTTGCCGCATTAGAGGATCTAGCCGTAAAACTAAAATCCATTTGGACCAGTAGACCCAGAATTTTTGAATTTCATCAATGAGAGTCTTTAGCGTCGAGTCAATTTCAAGAGAGGATCATTTATCATCTTTATAATTCTCATGCAGTCAAATTCGAAGATAATTTTATCAAGTTTCTGCTTGTGAGCTAGGAAGCATGCTTCCAAGATAGCTCGAGTCTCTACCATGGTTGAGTCAAGGCAAGGTTGACTGTTATCAATTGCAAGATTGGATCAATTGTTATTCTTCTCAAGAGATGTAGTTGAAATAGAAGCTTTGTTAAAGATACATCACAATTGATTTTGATCTACTTCGACACATGTCTTTTCCAGATAGAGGATAAGGACTTGATTTAAACCTTTTCATGTTGCAGATAACATTGACATGCAAGGCAGCATCTTTGTTAATGATATGCTACTTCGCTTGGAGGAACAACTTCTTTCTTGGGCACAATCTTGTTCCGAGATTCGTCTCCAGATTTTTAAGCTCTTCCGCCATTTTCTTTTAGAAATCCTCGAGTTCATTCCTCATAGCGGCCAACTCGCGAACAATGTCTTGATCTAAGTCCCAAAGACCATTTGCCACAACTGCATCATATTCGTCAAGTGCTGTCCTCATTCTAACCTTTGACTCACTAGCCTTCTGTCGAGCTAAGTCCAGAGCTAAAGTCACCGCCTCAAGGTCGTCAATGGCATTTTTTCCAGCATTTCGGGCCTCCTCAAGGGCTTTTGACCCCTTGTTTGCCTCGTCTTCAAATACTTTAGCTTTAATTACAGCTGAAATAAGAGCCTCACCCAAAGCAGTCTGGGCCTTAGTAGCTTCAATATATTTGGCAAGTGCCTTGCTAGCACTGCTTTCAGACCCGGACCGGACCGGCCGGTTCGACCGGTCTGGCCGGAAACCGGTGGCCTCACCGGTCTGGGTCTGGCCAAGTACTGCCTCAAAAATTGGAAAAAATAAAGAAAAAAATACAAAACTTTGAAAGACCATAACTTCGCGTAGGAACGTCCGTTTTGGACGCATTGTTTTTTGATTTGAGGTATCTCGACGAGATCTATTCACCGCAAACTGCCTACGACGGTTTGGGCCAACAAAATTTCAAAAAAATGTTGTTTTCCATATTTAATTTGACGTTGTAGTTAAACGAGCATGCATTCGAGAATTTCATGCGTAGTATTTCGTCCGGTGCTAAGTTCATTTTCTAAATTTTAGTGTCACATATTATTGTTCTTGTAATGAATTTTGTGATATGGTTTTAAAAATTCAAAACAATATTTTAAGTTGTATTAAATATAATGTTCAAGCACAAAAAGAATTCAATAGTTTTTATGGGGTAACCTCTATCATGTACGCAACAAACATATATAGGTTTGAGACTATAAACGTAACAGTGCAATTATGCAAAAAATGCGAGTCGAACTAAGCTATACTCAACAAAATTTGCATTGATTCATCTGAATTTTCATCTAGGCCAAGTAAACTAGTTTTTCTTAATAACAATGATAAGCTGAACAATAACACCCGAATTAAAAGAAATTGAGGGTCCGTAATGATGGTAATAAGAACACGACAATCCTGATCATAAAATGAACAATGAAGAAACAAATCCAACAATATGCTTAATTCATAAAAACAAATGTATATACGAATCAACATTTCAAAAAACTCACTTTCACATGATGGCAAACCTTAAAATGTATCTACATCGATTCGACTAATAGATACCAACTCGAGCAATTATGTTACCTTTAATAGCACTCAACCTTAACATTCAGTTCTCAGGTTGAGTTCTCTCAAAATGATATTAATGGGTGTTAGAATCATCCACTACTTTCTCCAAATTGCAATGATGCAATGGAGGGTGACGTCGGCATTACAACACAATATAAAGCGGGGGCCAACTTCAGGTCATTACTAATAACAATATAATACTAATACATTCAATTAAAAGCGCAACACTCGAGAAAAAGAATTAACATAATATAACATTAACACTAGATAGTTTCACTTCCCAACACGTCAATCAATATCAATTAATTCCAAATAACGAATTAATATATATAGTTTAGAATCTGACGTTTCAACAAAATACAATTAATTCCTGCTAAACCGAATTCAAGAATTCCACGTGTTAAAGTACCTACAAAAAGGGACGTCTTAACGTTACCTTAGTAAATATCTTAAGACTTGCAACCTTCGGCTCTCTCCCGTATCCCTAGGATAATGAGATCTTGCCCCCAATCCCACCTCTTCCTTAGAAAAGCTTCATTTTCATCCCTTTTAGCAGGCTGAATATTAACACCGTGCTCCGTTTCCAAATTTTTAAGCTCTTCCGCCTTTTTCTTTTTGAAATCCCCGAGTTAATTCCTCACAGCGAGCAACTCGCGAAAAGTTTCTTGATCTAAGTCCCAAAGACCCTTTGCCACAGCTGCATAATATTCGTCAAGTGTTGTCCTCATTCTAACCTTTGACTCACTAGTCTTCTGTGGAGCTAAGTCCAGAGCTAAAGTCACCGCCTCAAGGTCGTCAATGGCCTTTTTTCCAGCATTTCGGGCCTCCTCAAGGGCTTTTGACCCCTTGTTTGCCTCGCCTTCAAATACGTTAACTTTAATTACAGCTGAAATAAGAGCCTCGCCTGAAGCAGTCTGGGCCTTAGTAGCTTCATTATATTTGGCAAGTGCCTTGCTAGCATTATTTTCAGACCCGGACCGAACCGACCGTTCTGACCGGTCTGGCCGGAAACCGGTGGCCTCACCGGTCCGGGTCTGGCCGAGTACTCCCTCAAAAATTGGAAAAAATGAAGAAAAAAAATACAAAACTTTGAAATGCCATAACTACGCGTAAGAACGTCCGTTTTGGACGCATTATTTTTTGATTTGGGGTATCTTGACGAGATCTATCCACCGCAAACTTCCTACGACAGTTTGGGCCAACAAATTTTCAAAAAGACGTTGTTTTCCATATTTAATTTGACTTTGAAGTTAAACAAGCATGGATTCGAGAATTTCATGCGTAGTATTTTGTCCGATGCTAAGTTCATTTTCTAAATTTTAGTGTCACATATTATTGGTCTTGTATTGAATTTTGTGATACGGTTTTAAAAATTCGAAACAATCTTTTAACTTGTATTAAATATAATGTTCAAGCACAAAAAGAATTCAATAGTTCTTTATAGGGTAACCTCCATCATGTATGCAACAAACATATATAGATTTGAGACTATAAACGGAACAATACAATTATGCAAAAAATGCGCGTCGAACTAAGCTATAATCAACAAAATTTGCATTGATTCATCTGAATTTTCATCTAGGCCAAGTAAACTAGTTTTTCTTAATAACAATGATAAGCTGAACAATAATACCCGAATTAAAAGAAATTGAGGGTCCGTAATGATGGTAATAAGAACACGGCAATCCTGATCATAAAATGAACAATGAAGAAACAAATCCAACAATATGCTTAATTCATAAAAACAAATGTATATATGGATCAACATTTCAAAAAACTCATTTTCACATGATAGCAAACCTTAAAATGTATCTACATCGATTCAACTAATAGATACCAACTCGAGCAATTATGTTACATTTAATAGCACTCAACCTTAACATTCAGTTCTCAGGTTGAGTTTTCTCAAAATGATATCAATGGGTGTTAGAATCATCCACTACTTTCTCCAAATTGAAATGATGCAATGGAGGGTGACGTCGGCATTACAACACAATATAAAAGCGGGGGCCAACTTCAGGTCATTACTAATCACTATATAATACTAATACATTCAATTAAAAACGCAACACTCGAGAAAAAGAATTAACATAATATAACATTAACACTAGATAGTTTCACTTCCCAACACGTCTATCAATATCAATTAATTCCAAATAACGAATTAATATATATAGTTTAGAATCTGACGTTTCAACAAAATACAATTAATTCCTGTTAAACCTAATTCAAGAAATCCACGTGTTATAGTACCTACAAAAAGGGACGTCTTAACGTTTCCTTAGTAAATATCTTAAGACTTGCAACTTTCGGCTCTCTCCCGTATGCCTAGGAGAACGGGATCTCGCATCTAATCCCACCTCTTTCTTAGAAATGCTTCATGTTCATCCCTTTTAGCAGGCTGAATATTAACACCGTGCTCCGTCTCCAAATTTTTAAGCTCTTCCGCCTTTTTCTTTTTGAAATCCTCGAGTTCATTTCTCACAGCGGCCAACTCGCGAAAAGTGTCTTTATCTAAGTCCCAAAGATCCTTTGCCACAGCTGCATCATATTCGTGAAGTGTTGTCCTCATTCTAACCTTTGACTCACTAGCCTTCTGTCGAGCTAAGTCCAGAGCTAAAGTCACCGCCTCAAGGTCGTCAATGGCCTTTTTTCCAGTATTTCGGGCCTCCTCAAGGGCTTTTGACCCCTTGTTTGCCTCGCTTTCAAATACTTTAGCTTTAATTACAGCTGAAATAAGAGCCTCGCCCGTAGCAATCTGGGCCTTAGAAGCTTCATTATATTTGGCAAGTGCCTCGCTAGCACTGTTTTCAGACCCGGACCAGACCGACCGTTCCGACCGGGAACCGGTGGCCTCACTGGTCCAGGTCTGGCCAAGTACTGCCTCAAAAATTGAAAAAATTGGAGGAAAAAATACAAAACTTTGAACGGCGATAACTTCGCGTAGGAACGTCCGTTTTGGATGCATTGTTTTTTGATTTGGGGTATCTCGACGAGATCTATCCACCGCAAACTGCCTACGACGGTTTGGGCCAACAAAATTTCAAAAAAATGTTGTTTTCCATATTTAATTTGACGTTGTAGTTAAACGAGCATGCATTCGAGAATTTCATGCGTAGTATTTCGTCCGGTGCTGAGTTCATTTTCTAAATTTTAGTGTCACATATTATTGTTCTTGTATTGAATTTTGTGATACGGTTTTAAAAATTCAAAACAATCTTTTAACTTGTATTAAATATAATGTTCAAGCACAAAAAGAATTCAATTGTTTTTTATAGGGTAACCTCCATCATGTATGCAACAAACATATATAGGTTTGAGACTATAAACGTAACAGTACAATTATGCAAAAAATGCGCGTCGAACTAAGCTATACTCAACAAAATTTTCATTGATTCATCTGAATTTTCATCTAGGCCAAGTAAACTAGTTTTTCTTAATAACAATGATAAGCTGAACAATAATACCCGAATTAAAAGAAATTGAGGGTCCGTAATGATGGTAATAAGAACACGGCAATCCTGATCATAAAATGAACAATGAAGAAACAAGTCCAACAATACGCTTAATTCATAAAAATAAATGTATATATGGATCAACATTTCAAAAAACTCACTTTCACATGATGGCAAACCTTAAAATGTATCTACATCGATTCGACTAATAGATACCAACTCGAGCACTTATGTTACCTTTAATAGCACTCAACCTTAACATTCAGTTCTCAGGTAGAGTTCTCTCAAAATGATATTAATGGGTGTTAGAATCATCCATTACTTTCTCTGAATTGCAATGATGCAATGGAGGGTGACGTCGACATTACAACACAATATAAAGCGGGGGCCAACTTCAGGTCATTACTAATCACAATATAATACTAATACATTCAATTAAAAGCGCAACACTCGAGAAAAAGAATTAACAAATCATAACATTAACACTAGATAGTTTCACTTCCCAACACGTCAATCAATATCAATTAATTCCAAATAACGAATTAATATATATAGTTTAGAATCTGACGTTTCAACAAAATACAATTAATTCCTGCTAAACCGAATTCAAGAATTCCACGTGTTAAAGTAACTACAAAAAGGGACGTCTTAACGTTACCTTAGTAAATATCTTAAGACTTGCAACCTTCGGCTCTCTCCCGTATCCCTAGGATAACGAGATCTTGCACCCAATCCCACCTCTTCCTTAGAAAAGCTTCATGTTCATCCCTTTTAGCAGGCTGAATATTAACACCGTGCTCCGTTTCCAAATTTTTAAGCTCTTCCGCCTTTTTCTTTTTGAAATCCTCGAGTTAATTCCTCACATCGGCCAACTCGCGAAAAGTGTCTTGATCTAAGTCCCAAAGACCATTTGCCACATCTGCATCATATTCGTCAAGTGTTGTCCTCATTCTAACCTTTGACTCACTAGCCTTCTGTCGAGATAAGTCCAGAGCTAAAGTCACCGCCTCAAGGTCATCAATGGCCTTTTTCCAGCATTTCTGGCCTCCTCAAGGGCTTTTGACCCCTTGTTTGCCTCGCCTTCAAATACGTTAGCTTTAATTACAGCTGAAATAAGAGGCTCGCCTGAAGCAGTCTGGGCCTTAGTAGCTTCATTATATTTGGCAAGTGCCTTGCTAGCACTGTTTTCAGACCCGGACCGGACCGACCGTTCCGACCGTTCTGACCGGTCAGACCGGAAACCGGTGGCCTCACCGGTCTGGGTAAGGCCAAGTACTCCCTCAAAAATTGGAAAAAATGAAGAAAAAAATACAAAACTTTGAAATGCCATAACTTCGCGTAAGAACGTCCGTTTTGGACGCATTGTTTTTTGATTTGGGGTATCTCGACGAGATCTATCCACCGCAAACTGCCTACGACGGTTTGGGCCAACAAATTTTCAAAAAAACGTTGTTTTTCATATTTAATTTGACGTTGAAGTTAAACGAGTATGCATTCGAGAATTTCATGCGTAGTATTTCGTCCGGTGCTAAGTTCATTTTCTAAATTTTAGTGTCACATATTATTGTTCTTGTATTGAAATTTGTGATACGGTTTTAAAAATTCAAAACAATCTTTTAACTTGTATTAAATATAATGTTCAAGCACAAAAAGAATTCAATAGTTCTTTATCATCATGTATGCAACAAACATATATAGGTTTGAGACTATAAACGTAACAGTACAATTATACAAAAAATGCGCGTCGAACTAAGCTATACTCAACAAAATTTGCATTGATTCATCTGAATTTTCATCTAGGCCAAGTAAACTAGTTTTTCTTAATAACAATGATAAGTTGAACAATAATACCCGAATTAAAAGAAATTTAGGGTCCGTAATGATGGTAATAAGAACACGGCAATCCTGATAATAAAATGAATAATGAAGAAACAAATCCAACAATACGCTTAATTCATAAAAACAAATATATATACGGATCAACATTTCAAAAAACTCACTTTCACATGATGGCAAAACTTAAAATGTATCTACAACGATTCGAATAATAGATACCAACTCGAGCAATTATGTTACCTTTAATAGCACTCAACCTTCACATTCAGTTCTGAGGTTGAGTTCTCTCAAAATGATATCAATGGGTGTTAGAATCATCCACTACTTTCTCAAAATTGTAATGATGCAATGGAGGGTGACGTCGGCATTACAACACAATATAAAAGCGGGGGCCAACCTTAGGTCATTACTAATCACAATATAATACTAATACATTCAATTAAAGCGCAACACTCGAGAAAAAGATTTAACATATCATAACATTAACATTAGATAGTTTCACTTCCCAACACGTCAATCAATATCAATTAATTCCAAATAACGAATTAATATATATTGTTTAGAATCTGATGTTTCAACAAAATACAATTAATTCCTGCTAAACCTAATTCAAGAATTCCACGTGTTAAAGTACCTATAAAAAGGGACGTCTTAACGTTACCTTACTAAATATCTTAAGACTTGCAACCTTCAGCTCTCTCCCGTATGCCTAGGAGAACGGGATCTCGCATCCAATCCCACCTCTTTCTTAGAAATGCTTCATGTTCATCCCTTTTAGCAGCCTGAATATTAACACCGTGCTCCGTTTCCAGATTTTTAAGCTCTTCCGCCTTTTTCTTTTTGAAATCCTCGAGTTAATTCCTCACATCGGCCAACTCGCGAAAAGTGTCTTGATCTAAGTCCCAAAGACCATTTGCCACAGCTGCATCATATTCGTCAAGTGTTGTCCTCATTCTAACCTTTGACTCGCTAGCCTTCTGTCGAGATAAGTCTAGAGCTAAAGTCACCGCCTCAAGGTCATCAATGGCATTTTTCCAGCATTTCGGGCCTCCTCAAGGGCTTTTGACCCCTTATTTGCCTCGCCTTCAAATACGTTAGCTTTAATTACAGCTGAAATAAGAGCCTCGCCTGAAGCAGTCTCGGCCTTAGTAGCTTCATTATATTTGGCAAATGCCTTGCTAGCACTGTTTTCAGACCCGGACCGGACCGACCGTTCCGACCGTACTGACCGGTCAGACCGAAAACCGGTGGCCTCACCGATCCGGGTATGGCCAAGTACTCCCTCAAAAATTGGAAAAAATGAAGAAAAAAATACAAAACTTTGAAATGCCATAACTTCGCGTAAGAACGTCCGTTTTGGACGCATTTTTTTTTGATTTGGGGTATCTCGAGGAGATCTATCCACCGCAAACTGCCTACGACGGTTTGGGCCAACAAATTTTCAAACAAACGTTGTTTTTCATATTTAATTTGACGTTGAAGTTAAACGAGTATGCATTCGAGAATTTCATGCGTAGTATTTCGTCCAGTGCTAAGTTCATTTTCTAAATTTTAGTGTCACATATTATTGTTCTTGTATTGAATTTTGTGATACGGTTTTAAAAATTCAAAACAATCTTTTAACTTGTATTAAATATAATGTTCAAGCACAAAAAGAATTCAATAGTTCTTTATCATCATGTATGCAACAAACATATATAGGTTTGAGACTATAAACGTAACAGTACAATTATACAAAAAATGCGCGTCGAACTAAGCAATACTCAAAAAAATTTGCATTGATTCATCTGAATTTTCATGTAGGCCAAGTAAACTAGTTTTTCTTAATAACAATGATAAGTTGAACAATAATACCCGAATTAAAAGAAATTTAGGGTCCGCAATGATGGTAATAAGAACACGGCAATCCTGATAATAAAATGAACAATGAAGAAACAAATCCAACAATACGCTTAATTCATAAAAACAAATATATATACGGATCAACATTTCAAAAAACTCACTTTCACATGATGGCAACACTTAAAATGTATCTACAACGATTCGAATAATAGATACCAACTCGAGCAATTATGTTACCTTTAATAGCACTCAACCTTCACATTCAGTTCTGAGGTTGAGTTCTCTCAAAATGATATCAATGGGTGTTAGAATCATCCACTACTTTCTCAAAATTGTAATGATGCAATGGAGGGTGACGTCGGCATTACAACACAATATAAAAGCGGGGGCCAACCTTAGGTCATTACTAATCACAATATAATACTAATACATTCAATTAAAGCGCAACACTCGAGAAAAAGATTTAACATATCATAACATTAACACTAGATAGTTTCACTTCCCAACACGTCAATCAATATCAATTAATTCCAAATAACGAATTAATATATATTGTTTAGAATCTGATGTTTCAACAAAATACAATTAATTCCTGCTAAACCTAATTCAAGAATTCCACGTGTTAAAGTACCTATAAAAAGGGACGTCTTAACGTTACCTTACTAAATATCTTAAGACTTGCAACCTTCAGCTCTCTCCCGTATGCCTAGGAGAACGGGATCTCGCATCCAATCCCACCTCTTTCTTAGAAATGCTTCATGTTCATCCCTTTTAGCAGCCTGAATATTAACACCGTGCTCCGTTTCCAGATTTTTAAGCTCTTCCGCCTTTTTCTTTTTGAAATCCTCGAGTTAATTCCTCACATCGGCCAACTCGCGAAAAGTGTCTTGATCTAAGTCCCAAAGACCATTTGCCACAGCTGCATCATATTCGTCAAGTGTTGTCCTCATTCTAACCTTTGACTCGCTAGCCTTCTGTCGAGATAAGTCTAGAGCTAAAGTCACCGCCTCAAGGTCATCAATGGCATTTTTCCAGCATTTCGGGCCTCCTCAAGGGCTTTTGACCCCTTATTTGCCTCGCCTTCAAATACGTTAGCTTTAATTACAGCTGAAATAAGAGCCTCGCCTGAAGCAGTCTCGGCCTTAGTAGCTTCATTATATTTGGCAAATGCCTTGCTAGCACTGTTTTCAGACCCGGACCGGACCGACCGTTCCGACCGTACTGACCGGTCAGACCGAAAACCGGTGGCCTCACCGATCCGGGTATGGCCAAGTACTCCCTCAAAAATTGGAAAAAATGAAGAAAAAAAAACAAAACTTTG